>CM060392.1:104684322-104833975 GCA_030545235.1 Helianthus tuberosus
TCATCATAACCTTCGAGTTACAAACAGTGTAAAGGTCTACAGGACCAAAATGACCCACGGGTCATGACTAGAAATAAATAGATTATAAAGACCTCACCTTAAAGAGGTGAAAGTCTAATGAAATAGCCCATGAGGCTAAGTGATAGAACCTACGAGTTAATTAGATAAAGCGAGGAAACCAGTTGAGAATCCCCGCATAAAACAAAGACTGTAAAAAGATAAATTCTTTGTTGTCAATTTCTTGTTATGAAGTAATTGACATAAGTTAAAAAGAAAACATTAGACTAAAATTCAGTTTTAGTAAGAAATAACATTTTTACAAATATGAATTCTGATAGGAATTTAAATAGTAAATATTAAAGCTACAGGTCTTGACACTGATAGGTGCAAGACGATATATATATTCGAAAAGAAATATTTTCAAAAAAGAAAGTTTGAAATAAACCTAAACATAACGTGACACCATCACGGTCAAGAAAAGTAATGTGAAGTATAATCACATTGTAGCCGAGCAATGGGTATAAAGTAACTGGACTAATAAGTCTAGTCAGTGAGACCGGTTGAGGTCAAAACTTAAATTAAGAAATTGTTTAATACGCTATCCATTATAAGATTAGCGTGAAATAAATATAATCGATAAACTCATATGACCAAGTGGCCAAGTTATGACGACTCAATCAAGTAAATGATAAAGGTAAATAGTACAAGATTAAAGTGACGGCACATGAGGCCTCACTAACGAAAAATATTGGTCACCTATGTCGAGGGATCATAAGGCTATAAGTTCACAAACAAAGGAGTTTGTTTATAAAAAGTGAAAGATTTCACTAAAATATCCGATCGTATTAAATTAACGGATTCATGAAGAATTCGAAAGTATAAAAGCGATGAATTTAGCTAAGTTAACCAAACCGGTTGAAATAACGAGATTACGTTATTTTGATTTACATTATTTCGTATAAAATACGTATATGCTTTGTAACCAAAAAGATATTACCATACTTTTCTGGTAATACTAATAATTGGTTAAAGTATGAGTAATGTTTAAAAGATTACTCGGGTCAAATGCATTGAGTTTAAGCTAAATGAATTATGTAAGAAAAGGTTTTGAGGACGAAACCTCTTTTAGGGGGGGGGGGTAGACTTGTAACACCCCGAAAACGGGTTTGGTAATCAAACCACATTAATACTAAAAGAGGGGTAAATTACCATTAGTGGTAAAATTAATCCCGAAAATATTAGGATTTATATAACTAAACCTAATATTTAATAAAAAGGAAAAATAATGCTTTTGAGAAAAATAAAGTTTATAGAAGCCCGAGTTAACGGGACTTGAAATAAACTGAGTCGTAAATTCCTTGAACCCACTAATTTAACTAGGAATGTTTAACCTAGTTAGTAAGTGGAAATATTGTTAGAAATAAGTAGGTTGTAGCCAACTTAATAACTAACCAAACAAGAGGGGCCAAATTAGGATAAATGGAAAGTTAGGTTATAAAATCAAAAGTTTGATCAAAACACACACTTAGTGCGTGTTGACAATGTTCTGTTCGACCAAAAGACTCCCAGGAGTTTCAAGACCCTAGCTTTCAACAAATCCATCAGATTGAAGGGCTAAACGAAGCCCAAATTCACAACCGAACGTGAATTAACGGTCACCCGAACAAGAGGATCATAAGGTATGTAAAATCTTGATGATTCGTGAAGTTGTGAAATTTGGATAATCATCATAATCGTGAATTATGAATGAATTATTGAAGCTATGATTTAATTAGTGATGTATATTTGCTTAGGAACCAAACCCTAAGTGAAAATTATGCGTAAGATGCTATGATTTGAATGATTTGATGAATTACCACACTAGGATAAGTGGGTATTAATCATAAGATGAATTTGATGATATAATTATGATTAGAATCCTCATACATGATTGTAATCAGGAAATACTTGAACAAATTGTGTGTTTAAGTATATAATCATACTTACTATGATATGGGTTTAGTATGATATGATAAAAATTTATGATAGGTTCATGTTCAAGGATGTTTAATATCATTATGTATTAATTCGGTGAATTATGATGACCAGAACTTGCTTAAAACGGTAACATAAAGATGATGCTTACCGGATAATTGAACAAGTAATTAGACGAGTAGTTGAGCTACTTCGTGTAATTAATTATGTTAATAGGCAGTTTGATTTTTAAAGTCAAAATGACCTTTTATATGATTGAATGATAATTTCGACATAAAGATCATAGGACGGAATAGTCGTTAATGATTATGACTAGTCTAACCATCTTACAAATTTCAATGATAGTTTGACGCTTAACAAGCTAGGTGGAAGCTTGGGAATGAAGCGGGTCAAACAAATCAAGAATGAAGGAAAAACATAATTTGGATGCTAGGTAAGTAAATCTTACACTCTATTTATTTAATACCTATTGATTTTATAGGTTCTGAATAATATAAAGTCTTGTTTGAATTCTAATGTTCCGACACGACATGTGCGGTTCGGAACAAAGACAATAAAGATAAACCATGTTTAATGGTTAAAAAGAGCTAATATGGTTATTTAGTCATGGAAGGACTAATAAATAACGAGTTTTGAATAATTACCTTATAAGGTAAACTAATACAAAAAATAAAGGTAAAACGGTAATTCGATCAATCATTGACTATTACCGTTAGTTTGTGAAAGACACTTTATAGCGTAAGTTATAATGGGTCAAAAGAGTCAATAAATGATTTATAAGGAAAATGACCGTACGGTGTAAACCAGAGTGATTCATGTAGACGAGATAGTAATAAACATCATCTCGCTAATAAATTCGGTCACTTAGACTAAATGGGTCAAAAGGTGAAGATATTACCTTTTGACAATATCGACTAATGACTATTGTCAAGTTATATTATTTCAGGAGTAAATATCAAATGGATATTAGCATCGCTATGAATTAGCGGTTATAAAAGAAGGGTAGTAAAAACGGGTCAATATATTGATCCGAGCCAGTTATGTGTAATAGGGTAACACTCATTTAGAACGTAAGGTTCAATCGGTGTTAAATAAAGTAAAAATAGACATTTGGTTACTTTAATAGGTAAACCGAATGTTTCAAATAATAGGCATTGCGTTTGAAAAAGCATAATGACTTTTCAAACAAAATCATAGTTAAAAAGAAGAATTCTGGTCAAATAATGCTTTCAAAAGTCCTTCATGGTAAATGAAAGGCTAAAATGGACCAAAACGCCCTTGTAAGCTTAATTGAACAAATGACCTTTAAAGGTTGTTTGGAAACGAGGTTTATGATTAAGTAAATACTTAGAATAAGTATAAAAAGCGAAAGATGTAAATTTTTGGTCAAATTACTCTATATGAGTCTTTGCCGTAAACTAACAATCCGAGGAGTAAAACTCGGATTATATAGGTCACCACATTGAATCCCCCACAAATATAGTTGTGGTGGGAGATCATTTGATAAGAAATGTGGATATATGAAATTAGAAGCGAATGAAAGCGATTCGTGCTTAAAATATGCTTAAATACCCTTAACGGGTTAAAATAAGCATATGAGAGAAAATGGGTTTAAGAAGGTATATGAACCAGTGATTGGAACCTAATATGATAAACATTATTGAATTTAATAGGTTCATGAGTAATAGAGGTCAAACAAACTTGTTTGTTTGATAAATACATGAACTGGTCAAAAGTTTAGTAATTATATTCTCAGCCGAAAGCTTAAAAGTCTGTAATTTTATTAATCTGGATGACGGATTTTAACTCCATGTGATGGAGAATCGAATTACGATCACGTAGGAAAAAGCGGATCTTAAATCGGATAAAAAACGAGAAAGTTATGCACATTTTGCGCATATAAAGTTTGAGTATATGGAGCTGGTGATCTGCAGCTCTAAACAAAACAACTTCCTGTCGAAATAGGCTTGTCGCGTCGCTCGATAGCCAAGTGGATTTGGACTCGAGGTACGCGACCACTGTCGTGGTACGCGACGGCACTAGGTAACCCTGTCGCGGCACGCGACAAGGGTAAAAGCCGAAAATTTTTGTTGTTTTGTAATTTGGTTCAAGTAATTTGATAGTACATGTTATCTAATTATCAAAACTAACGATTGAGTTGGTTTTGATTACAGGTGAATAATATCGGCTTTCCGGATGACGATCAAGCGAAGAACAAGAACCGAACACACACCTAAACAAAGCTTCAGCGAATAATTTTGTCGTCACGTTTTAAACGATGAATTTATATGCAAGATGTTAAAATATTTTAAATTCTGAAAATGTTTTAATAAATTGTATTTTTAAATGTGTTTGTAATCTATAATACACATTAATAACGTATGTTTATATGTAAATAGTATAAAATGGACTAAGGGTCTTACATATATTAAGGAAAAATCTAATTATATTACTCTCGAGGAGGTTAAAATGACATTTTCCAATTTTCATAAAAAGTTAAGGGGTTGAAAATTAAAGTTCCTAAACTTAAAGGGCTACGAGGGGTGAAAATGAGATTTGACAAAGTTGTGGTGAAGAAAGAAACTACCATCATCCATGAGGGCCAAAAAGGAAACTACCAAAGTACAGGGTCAAAATGGAAACTACAATCGACTTTTCTAAATAAGATTATACTAGTAATTAGACACACGTGCGTTGCGGTGGCTACATCAAACGAATTAGTCTAAGCATTATGTGATGTCACCATATGAAAATATGCGTTGATTTACATGCTTATAGTGATGCTGAGTAGGCTGGATGTCCCCATGATCGACGTTCCACCACAAGTAATTGTGTTTTTGTTGGGCCTAACCTCATCGGTTGGAGTCCAAGAAACAACATATGGTTGCTAGGTTGAGTATTGAGGCTGAGTACCGTGCTCTTGCTCATACAGCTGCAGAGCTACGTTGGGTTACATCTATATTGCAGGAGTTACATATTATGATGACATGTCCACCAACTCTTTGGTGTGACAATATTGGGGCTACATATCTTGTAGTCAACCCAGTGTTTCATCAGCGTACCAAACACGTGGAGATTGACTTGCATTTTATTCGTGACATTGTTTTGGCAAGCATTCTACATGTTCGGTATGTTTTTACTACACTTCAGATTGAAAATATTTTGACCAAAGGATTATCTTGTGTTCGTTTTGACAGTTGCGATCCAAACTTCATGTGTATGCAGTTTTTAGTTATGCTAGATGGCATAAATGTTAGTAAGTTGTATTGTAGTGTGTGTATGTATATATATATATATATATATATATATATATATATATATAGATGTATGATTCCTAATAACACAAAAAAGATAATGAAATGAGAGAGACAATTGAGTATGATGATAAGATTTTTACTTGTTCACAACACAAGCACACAGTCAAAGTTAATTCTAATTTATTTGTATGCGAAGCGCACCAATGACTACGGGTTTGGTGGACATCTCACCACCATGAACGACATAGGTTTGACCACCGTGGGTTGCCGCCTTTGGTCGCGAGAGACTTGCCAGAGAAACCTACTGAACCCTCTCTCACATCCCTCTATTTCTCTCTCTCTTCAGACCTGAACCATTCGTATCGCCGTCACCAATGATTTGCCACCCATATTTCCATTTGCCAAAAATAACTACCCCGAATCACGTTTAAAGGGGAGTAATGGTTCAAAGATTTATATTTATGTGTGTTGGTAGACAGATAGAAAAACAGAGGAGTGTGGATAACCCCAAATTTAATGGCAAAATGATATGTATATTAAATTTGTTCTTTCTTTAACCATAAAAATGTGACCTTACTTAGATATTGTAATTACAAATTAAAATAAGGGTACACATATTCACACACCCAACTGCCTATTTGCACACCTTTGTATACGCCTCGTACATGCCTGTACGAGGCGTATAGGCTCATTTCTCCCGACCAAGTGGTCAACCTCATACAACATCACATCAATCACATGTATGACAAGTATGTTGATGTATGTCAGGGATATACGGTACCTAGACGCCGTGTATAGGACTGTACACGCCGTACATCTGTCTGATCTGACTACGATCCTATATTTTCTGGGTGCACGATTAAAGTTATACACCGAGTACAGAGCTATAAGTGATGCGTATTTTAAACTTCAAAGTGCTCTAATAGTGACATGCAGGGATTCTTCACTGTTGAAAAAAATGAACCTTCACTTCTTCTACTCATTTTCGTTGCATTCTATGTTGCTTGTTTAACCAATTGTTGAATGAATTCAACACATTACAAATGTCATCATTCTGGGATGACACCTATTTCTTCGAGCAATATTCTAACGAGTTATGGGTGCCCGAAACCGATCTAATAACATTTAGTAGCTTAAATTTCTTATTGTTTTGATTATTTACTATTTATCATACTACTTAGGAGTCTGGCATTCCCAATTCTAACGAGCAAGAAGAGGTTTTGTCTGGTGTACAGGCCGATCAAAACAGACCGTGCCTAGATTTGAACGAGCCGCCCCTATTTATGAAACATATTATCCGGCGAAACAAGGGTATCTAGATTACGGATACGGGTGTGAATCTTCTTTCGTGCAACAAGACTGTCTGGATGGATGCGGAGGTATGGTGGTGAGCCTCTATTTACCACATCGTATGGTGATGAGCAATTCACGAACTCGAGCCATCCTTACGAAAGTTACATTGTATCACATTCTTTGTATGTTCAACAAGACTATCCAAACAGTGGAGGATATGGTGGTGAGCCTACGAACACACCATGGTATGATGACGAGGAACCCTCGAGCCCGGGCAATCCGTATCAAACTAAGCAGATATCAAATTTATTTAGTTACGTGATACAGTGATATACGTATGTTTTTTGGTTAAATGTTATATATTAAAATTAATAAATATAACATAAAAGAATTAAACTAGATTAATAAATATAAAATGTAACTTAACCATATTGGTGTTTCAGCTTTTCAACTCTCTAGATGACCTAAAGAAATGGGTACAACAAAGGGCAAACAAGGATGGTTATGTTATTATCACCTGTCGATAGAAGAAAATTGGTGGAAGGACCGGGAGGGTACGGCTTGAATGCGACCATGGTGGTAAGCACCGTACTACAGCAATGGTTAGAAAAACCGACAAAAAAAAATCGGTTAGCCGTTTATTTGATGGCGGTGCATCATCATCCGTATGAAATCTAGGGAATAGTAGTGGGAAACTCTGAACATAACAACGGACCTACTAACGACTTGTTAGGCCACTCGTTTGTGCGAAGATTGACTCCCAACAAATACAAGCTGATGGAGCAGCTGACAGCTCAAAACATGGAGCCATACAATATTTTTCAAACGATAAGGAAGAAACACCCCGACATGCTACATGTTTAGAAAGACGTACAAAATGCGGTGCAAAAGATTAGAGCCTCCCTAAAAAACGGAAAGACTCCCATTTAGACACTGAAAACCATGTTGTTTAAAAATTGAATTCATTTACAAGACCTAGCAGGAACCATGAACAAATATCGTAATAAAGCTCTTCTTTGTTCATCCCTACTCGTGTGATATGTGGCATGCATTCCCACACATGTTGTTGATCGATGCGACGTATAAAGAAACATGTACAACATGCCATTTGTCTAGGTTGTGGGTATCATGTCGACCAACAAGTTGTTTTGTATCGCGCATGCCATTATTTGTAAGGGACGGACTGGTAACTTTGTATGGGTGCTTGAAAGGATCAGGTCAATGTTGAATGAATGTATGGAGCCACGTGTGATTGTAACAGATAGAGAGTTGGCCCTAATGAACGCGTGTGCTCAAGTATTTCTGAACGCCTCTAGGTATCTTTACAGGTTCACATACAACATAATATTTGTAAACACTGCAAGAGCGTATTCACTAACAAAGGCTGCGAAAAGTTTATGTTATTCTGGGAGACATTGTGTGAGTATCCTTGAATACCATATACGACTACAATTTGTGCAAACTACATAAGCGACTTTTTGACTTGCAAATGTGAAAGTAAGTTTTTTTACAATATATGATTCACACCTTCCGTTATATTCACACACATGTACATTTATTATTTTGATTATTTAGGGTCTTTAACTATGTGTATGATAACTGGCTGAAAGATTATAAAGAAATGTTCATCTTTGCGTGGACTAATCAGAGTCGAAACTTTGGACAACGTACCACCAACAGAGTTGAGGGCCAACACGCCAATTCAAAGAGATACGTTCGAGATAAGAGCTCCCTGGACCAAATAGTGCGATGCGTCATGGATATAGTTGAAACAGAGTTCAGAGAAATAAAGAAAAGTTTCCAAGAAAGCATCAAATAAACAATAAACCATCACAAACTAACACTGTTTGACAACTTACGTGGAAAGGTTTCCCATACAACACTTGACTTGCTAGGAGGAGAGCTATTTAGGAAGCTAGACATGTTGTAGCGACTTCATTCATCACGTGGTTACCAGATGTGGATTAGTTGTGGGTTGTCGTGTACTTGTTGGCCGAATAACTACGTATATGCAGGTAACAAATGTTAAACATACAACTCTTTTGTATAAATTTCAATTACTTCTATGGCTTAAACATTGCATTGACTCAATTGTACAGATCGTAAGATTCAACTCAAAGACGTAGATGTTTGCGGGCGGAAAGTTAACGGATGAGGAGGTCGATGTGGTAAAAGAGCTCAATATTGTGAGGCAACAATTAGAGTTGCACCCCCTGCTTAGAAAAAAGCTTGATGTCATCGATTAAAGTGGTGTTGACCCCAACAAAGTAGGTACGATGCTCCCGGGCATAACTCATACGTACCGTAACAGGGCTCTCTTGGAACATGTTAAGTCGTAAAATCTCAAAAACCCAAACTGCAACGAAGCCGTTCAACGACTTCTTTAAAGATGAGATACGCGATGATAATGGGTTTCCATTAATTGTGGGGGACGAGAACGTGTTTATCACCAAACGGTTTAAACCACAAATTTCACCGGTGTTTCATCAGTACATCTCGTGTATACAAGATGTCAAGTCGGACGATCATTGTGGTTTTCGGTCTGTGGCTGTGGGTCTCATTACGTGAGAACACCTATGGCCCCACATACTTCTGTGAATAAAAGAGTAACAAGGGGACAATGGTACAATATAAAAAACACTCCAAATACATTTTAATTTTGTAGCACCTCTAACTACAATAAACCCTAGACTCCCTTTAGGGCCTTGAACCGGGCTGTAACTTATAGCCCATCGCAAGCCAACACTTTATTATGTAATATGCAGCCCATGAAGTCCATTTGAAATCTATAAACTACCTGATGACCAAACATTTTTAAAAGATACGATCTAAATTGTAATATGTGTGTGTATATATGGTAATATATATGTTTGTATGTATGTAAACGGTTTTATGAAATAAATACGTAAGGAAGGTTATCGTTTCACAAACAACTGGTAATTTTGTATGGTGAATCTAAGTTAGTGTAAGCCCATGAAACCCGTTTGATAACTTCAGTTTCAACCATTTCTTTTCAGCCAAAATACACTTCATACAAACACAAATATAAATTAATTGGGATATGAAACTTAATTAAAAAATATTCATGTCAACATGTAAACACTTATTACACTGGAAATCATAAAATTTGATACAAACCAAACGAATTTAATTGATTTTAACTTATTACAATATATTCGTATAATTCATGGTATGCAAACGGTTTTAAATTACAATTTTTACGTAACTTTTTTCGTATCTCAATATAATGGTACTAAAGACATTCATAACTAGCATCTCGTGCAATGTGCGGACTAGTGTAAGCTCGTAAAAGTTATAAATATAAACATGAAATGTGGTTAAACTTTGAGTATACAATAAGACTAGTAAAGCAATAAAAAAAAAACTAACTTGTAGGTTTTTTAATAAATAAAATATCTTTATTTAAAAAATCTAAAGTATATAATAGGATAGATAAATAATAGTTGCATACACATAAGAAAACAACCCCCAAAAAACAATACAGAAATACCAAAATAATCGCTAAAGCTTTATTTGTTTACCTCTTAATGAGTCTTTTAATGGTTCAGACCCATTACTGGTTCAGACTGCTTTGCCTCTCAAGGGTTAAAAATTATACTGGCTCTTAATGGTTCAAACCTCTTACTGATTAAGAACTTAATAATTCAGACCTGTTAAAAGGTTAATCACTTAACCATTCAAAAGTTACCAAACAACCCCTAATTCTACGGAGAACGGTTGCATTAAGAAGTAACAAAACTTTATTTCTTGTATTTTAATAACAATCAACCCACCATATGAGTAATTTATTCAACAAAACTTTATTTCTTGTATTTTAATAACAATCAACCCACCATATGAGATAATATATTCAAGCCTGACGTGTATGTAATAACGGTACAAGTAGACATGAAAAATGCAACCCACCGTCATTGACTTCGCAGAAAATAACCAGCCTCAGCTCTCTATTAAACATAAGTAACAGACTTAAACCATAAAATATTCTACAATTTGATGCAGACATATTTTAAGTCAACAAAATTTTTTGGAATTTATGAGCAAGTAAATATATTCTTTAATTACGAAATACAAGAAATCAGTTTTGCAATTGTCAGTTAATGCAGTCTAATTATAAATTTGTAATGAAAGCACCAATGCCCAAATTCAAGATGATTATCTCCAAATTTTATTCATTGAATTTAAAGAGTGAGAAAAGCAATTACAAGACCCACTATCTCTACCCCTAATGTTTGGACTTTGGAGTAACATAATAGTGGCATGAAAGTTGTTCTTGCTGTTCTTTACCCTGGGAAACAAAACGAGTACTCTTGGGAGACTCGGAATTTGTTTTAAGGGAAGCGTGTTTACACGTGCCTCAGTCAATTTTGTCTTCTACTCCATTCTTGTATTTGTTTTATTTCAGTTGTAATAGTATTGTTTTTCCCAGCTTTCTTTGTATTGTAATCATTTGAATAAAATTTGTTTATTTTATTTAATTTACGTGAACGGTTCCTACATACTCTTGCAGCCATCTGCAGCATAAGGGTTGCCTTCATAACCTTCACGGCAACGGCAACGATATTCAGGACCTCCATAATCTTGATCACATATGCTGTTTTCCTTGCATAAGAAGTCATCATCCATGTCCTTCACGGCAACGGCAACGATATTCAGGACCTCCATAATCTTGATCACATATCTCTACCTAGGTCATTCAAACTCAGAATTTGGCTTCTTACCCCTAATGTTTGGACTTTGGAGTAACATAATAGTGGCATGAAAGTTGTTCTTGCTGTTCGTTATCCTAGAAAGATATAGGCTGTTGATATCATAATGCAATTGGTGATCAGTATGCAATCACAAAATGAATGCATGCAGCAAAAGTAAGTTCTATGCAGTTTGATAATCGGAATGAAAGGAAGCAGTCAAAGTATAAGAACGACTGAAGCAAATGGGTGAATTAAAATCCAAGAATAGCGAAGAAAGTAGGATTAAATGCAACAAGATAAAACGAATGCTTCACACTTGTTGTCGTCATATATTAAACCTTAAGACTAAACTATTTTTAAACAACGATCGGGCTACATGTCCAAATATACAGCTATACAAGATCGAACCAATACAACTTTGGTAGATACAAGTACCTTCACCTGCCACTCGCAATGGGTAGCATTGTATGCTTGCTCATGCTATCGAAGGCGCTTGAGCTTGTGCTGCTCACATTGCCACCATTTGTACATTCATAGTCGTTGGTTGGTCCTTTGAGCAAATACTCACCTTCATCTTCGTTAGAACTACTTGGCACCCATGGATGCTTTTGTACCATTGATGCCAATATTCCTTGGAGCTCGATTGCTACTTCTTTCATGGTAGGCCTTTCATCGCCTTTAACGCGTAAGCATCTTTCTGACAGTCTTGAGACTTGGATGATCTCGCTTGGAACATCATTTAGCTGCAAGTGTTCATCGAGAATCTGGAGGAGTCTCCCCTCTTTTAAAGAATATAGAAAATATATAGCTAGGTTCCTCTCTGCCTCTGGTCTATCAAAGCTAAGAGCCTTTTTTCCAGTTAAAAGCTCCACTAGTACTACCCCAAAACTATAAACATCGCTTTTATCCGTGAGTTGGTTTGTCTGCAAATACTCTGGATCTAAGTAGCCTAGTGTTCCTTGCACTATAGTGGCCAATTCAATCTGGTCAATAGGAATTAGCTTAGATGCTCCAAAATCAGCCACTTTTGCTACATAGTTTTCATCCAAAAGTATATTCATTGGCTTGACATCTCGATGGATGATTGGAACAGACGCTGAAGAGTGCAAGTATGAAAGTGCTTCGGCTGTCTCCATTGCTATTCTGAGTCGGATGTCCCATGTAAAAGTTGACGACTTGCCTTTGACGTTGTGGATGTGATCAGAGAGTGTGCCATTCGGAATGAACTCGTACACCAATAAAGGGACTTCTGTTTCTAGGCAACACCCAATCAGCTTCACCACATTTCTATGATTAATTTGGGAAAGGATAACAACTTCATTGATAAATTGCTCAATCTGGGTTTCAGTTTGATCTGGTAACTTGGACTTCTTTATGGCAACTATTCTGTTATCAGAAAGAACTCCTTTGTAAACAGTGCCATAGCCACCCTTACCGATGATCCTGCTATCGTCATAGTTATTGGTTGCTCTCTTTAGCTCCTCAATCGTGAAGACTCTTGCTTGATCATGAGAACCCCTGTCTCCAGAAATTCTCTGCTGCAACATTATTCCACCATTTTGTTTAAAGAATTTCTCTCTCAGCATCATCAGCTTTCGCTTCTTGTGTATCAAGTACAACCAGGTGACAAAACTAAGGAGAAATATAGTAGAAGTTGAGATACCTGCAACAGCAAAACTTACTTATAGCACCAGTCATGCTGACTTGATTTATAACTGGAAAATATTGCATCATTACTTACCTACAGCTATCTTTATAACAGTGGATTGATCAGCGGTGCAACGTGTTCCATCCTTCGTACCATCTCCAGAGTAACCTTTTGGACAAGTACACTTATAACTTCCATCTGTATCTGCACATTGAGCATCATGATTGCAATCATGTTTTCCCTGTTCGCATTCGTTAACATCTGTAATATAACAAATGGTCACTCATTTTATTGTATGGAAAGGAAATCAGGAAAAAAGGCATGCATGTGAATGAGACATCAAAACTTACTCTTGCAGCCATCTGCAGCATAAGGGTTGCCTTCATAACCTTCACGGCAACGGCAACGATATCCAGGACCTCCATAATCTTGATCACATATGCTGTTTTCCTTGCATAAGAAGTCATCATCCATGTCCTTTGCTTGCTCACAAGTCAGGTTTCCAATTGCCCAATCTAATAACATTGGCATCCTGCTTTTAAAACTAAGCAGATTTGTTGTAGAAAAGTAAAACTTTCCTTCTTCAACAAAAAAGGCATAGCTACAAGGGTTTAAGTCCGTTATATTCTCATGGTTGTTAATGCTACGAAGTCTCATAGTATAAGAACGCATTCCTTCTGGCACTGCTACTTCACAACACCCAACTCCCGAGCAAGATCCATTTGTAATAGTGCTGTTTCTACCACATCTAGAAACGCATCCGGTACCAATATCAGAATCATTCGCTCTTCTTCCTCTAAAACGTGCATTCGTATCACACCCAATGGCTACAAATTTGTTCTTGGTGGAGATACGGAAATCACTTAACCACAAAGACGGTGCGTTTCTTTCTTCTAAGCCAGATTCATTGTAGCAATCATGGCCTACAAACGTCATAATCTCCACCTCACTCTTGTTTGCAGACATATTTGAAATAACAATATTGCTTTCTCTAAAGTATGGTATTGGTTCCCCGGATGATTCGTTACAAGTCACAAGGAAATCGGGACTGTGGTAGCATCCCTCACCTGAACCAAACGGGAAAGTAATGCTCACATTGCCACATGAACTTCTACAATTCGGCCTGTCTTGAGCACTTGCTGCACCCAAAACTGCAATAGTTGCAACTGCAATTAGTATTTTTAAATGCATAGTTGCTTTCTGTGTGTTTGTGAGTTTGTGATTTTGAGTATTTGATTGGGGAAGAGTGATGAGAGATCCTATATATAGATGAACATGCCATGAAGACCTGGTCTATTTATTGAAGTTGAATTTATGGATTGGGCTCCCAAATCTGCAATTTGCCCACTAGATGATAGTTGATCAAGTATTGGAAAAAAAAAAACAAAAAATATAAGAAAAGAGAATATATATAAAATATATAAATTTGTTTTGTTTTCTTTTTTAAGAGTGGAATTATATGGAAATAAGGATTATATAACTTTAATAATATATTTTTACATTTCCAAAATAGCCTTGATTAAAGTATGTTTTCGTAAGTTGGATCGCAAATGAACCCGAACCTTGTAAATCCAAAACATTTCAGGACTAGTAATTGGGCAGGTATTCTGTGTGGCCGCGTATGCGATTAAATTTTAAAAACTATACCCATATGTTATTAGGTGATAACGGCCCTGACTACTCGAAACATACACATGTTAACCATAGCACAACCGCAAACATTTTTATTTTTAGTTTTGGAAAATAGAGGCTACGAATCCATGAATTGTTAAATTTTTATACTTCTAATTTCCTTAAGAATTAAATATATAAAATTAAAACATAAAAAATTGTTTTTGAAATTCAATTCTTAACGTGTACCTTTTAGTAAACTAACAGATATATCTATCTATCTGATATCCAACTGAAAATTTCCCTATACATTCCTGATGTGTATGAGACTTGGTAAGAAACAAAACAGTTTTACAATTATGTATGCGACTGAAACTAGAAATTTCTGTCCAAATCATTTCCACTAAGCAAATAGTTTCTCTCTTATTTTTTAACTCGGTAACAGAAAAAAAAATTACTCGTGGACGGAGCATGAGAAACAGACGGGTGTTGTTATTCAATAAGGGTTTGGTTATCCACACATCCCCCTCAATTTATCCACACATCCCCTAACCCTATACACCTGAAAATGGACCCACCTGATAAGCCCCTCATTGCCTTATACGTTTACTTTTTGGTTACTTTTTCACACATCCTATTAATTGTCAATGAATCATTGGCTCTTTTGTGTGGAATAAAATTTGGGGGATGTGTGAGTTTTCATTGGGATGAAATATTATTTAAAAAAAACTTTATATATATATTTTTTTAAATTGTTGTTAAAATAAAAAAAATATAAACATTTATATTTATTATTATTTATTGTTATAAAAGGAAGGTATATAAATGTCATTTTTTATTTAATATATTTAGAAAAATGACAACATTTTTATTAGTTAATTATTATTATAAAACGACAATACATTTTTTAATTAATATTATAAAACTTCTACATTTTTTATCAAGTGTTAGTATAAAACGTCAACTTTTTTTAAATTAGTATTATAAAACTTCTACATTTTTTATCAACTGTTAGTATAAAACGTCACCATTTTTTTTAATTAGTATTATAAAACTTCTACATTTTTTTTATCAAGTGTTATTATAAAACGTCAAATTCTCTATAATCCAAAACGCAAATGTAAGTGAACATTGTTTGATAAAATAACACAAAACACAACACTTTCATACAAAATGTAATACAATACATAGCCGAAACCCTAAACCCTACACACTAAATCGCTAACTATTACATATTATTACTTAGATTCACACGAACCCGTTGTGTATCTGAATCAGGTTCTCAAACAAACCGTGAAATCGAACAGTTTCTTCGTACAACTGTGGCTAATGGAAATGCATGAAAAATATGATGAAGAAGTTGATTCTCGATTTGATGAACCTGTTCTTATGACAAACCCTTCATCAATTGAGATTTTAAATACAAGGCAATGTCGTGAGTTGGGAATAGAATCGGTTATTTCATCGCGCGTCTGAACCGACTTTTAAACCGGACGGAATCTACGAAGAAACTGTTCGATTTCACGGTTTGTTTGAGAACCTGATTCAGATACACAACGGTCTCTTTTGGTTGTTAACTACCAAAAGAATGCATACACAAATAGTTCTAGTGGACGAAGCAAAGAGACCGTTGTGTATCTGAATCAGGCTCTCAAACAAACCGTAAAATCGAACAGTTTCTTCGTAGATTCCGTCCGGTTTAAAAGCAGGTTCAGACGCGTGATGGTATATGGTGGTCACGGAACTACCGGGCGTCGGTAGATGCCGGTGACGGAACTGCCGCGCGTCGGTAGATGCTATCAAGACTACACCAGGAATCGACAATATGAGAGTTCCGTGCTATTTGCACGGTAACATCTGACAATGTCGGAGTTCCGGATGACTTGGCAATTAATGTTGGATGATGCATCCCCCACCGCCAAGCACCTCACCATAGACCGACGTCCCGGCGCATGAATCTGAAATATGAGCTCAGGTAATCGTTTGAATCTGAAATATGAACGCAGTGCACTTCTCCATAAGAATTACGTTTCCACCACCGTCAAAACACCGACTTTCGATATCCTGTTAAAAAACATACAATTATAGTGTTAGACTCGATATTAGAAATTATATTGTAAAATATAATAAACAAACAACACCACCACCAACACCACCACCACCACCACCACAGCCGACCACCCACCACCACCACCACCATAGCCGACAACCCACTACCACCACAGCCGACCACCACCACCAGTCGGCCGCCCACCGCCCACCACCTTCCACCCACAACCTAACCACCACCAAAACCACCATCCCAACTACCACAACACACCACCACCACCACCACCACCACAACCTACCACCCTCAACCACCTCAACAACCACCACAACCTACCACCCTCAACCACCTCAACAACCTACCACAACCCACCACCTCACCACCGTCAACCAACCTAACCACCACCAAAACCACCATCCCAACTACCACAACACACCACCACCACCACCACCACCACAACCTACCACCCTCAACCACCTCAACAACCACCACAACCTACCACCCTCAACCACCTCAACAACCTACCACAACCCACCACCCACAAATACCACAGCCTATCACCGACTACATAACACCACCTAACCACCCATAAACACCACAGCCCACCACCCATAAAAATCAGAGATAAAAATTGAAAATTAAACATAAAAATACGGAAATATGAACTAACCTTAAATACTCCGAGCGTATGAAGAGATACGAGAGCGATAACAATACGAGAGACAAAGAATCCGTGCGTGTGTGTGTACTTCCGGATCTTCATTGTGTGGTCCAACGTTGTCTCGTGTGGTCCAAGACCTTTTTGGGTATATAGTTGGGTGTATATACGTCAAAGAGTAGGTCCTTGGTAAATAAGTCAAACAAAAACAACATATACGGCCCTCATTGATCTATATGACGCGTATTATTTACTTTTTGAAAAAGTATGTCAGTCTATACCGCCCTCATTGATCTATAAAGGGCTTACGAATTTAGTTTTTCTGAAAAGGTGTCAGCCTATACGACCGTATAGGTCAATGAGAGACATATACACCACCTAACTTTTTGTTATACGGACCTCATAGCACTATGTGAGGCATATGTATTTACTATTTCTGGAAAAGTGGTCAGAATTTGTACTTTATACGCATCTCATTGTGCTATGAGCGGCGTATGGTGTCCTTTTTTTTCTAAACAAATACTATTACGTACGAGAAAGTGTAATCCATATCCATCTTCACATTCACAATGGTTACGTGTAGATGTGGAAGGCAAGCTGGGGTAAAAACATCTTGGATGGATATCAATCCCGGGCGTCAATTTTACACCTGCGTGCAATTGGTATGTATTTTAAAAACATCTTGATGCAATGGTTGTTGTAACTTATGCATTATGGTTTGTATAGTGGTAATGATATATATTAAGGCTACCCTATATTAATTCGCCTTCGGTTTCAGCGTTCTCGGTGCAAATTCTTTGCGTGGATCGACCCTCCCATGTGTCCTCGGTCAGTTCAAGTCATCCGAGGTTTGATGGATACGAAAACATTACTTGAAAACGAAGTCAAGTATTTGAAAGAGGAGGTTCGAATGTATAAAGAGCAAGTAGCAGAAATGGAAAATAAAAATTCAAGGGTCGTTCTTAATAGGGACACCTGTTTGATAATCTGTTGGATTTTGTTTTTTTTGTCCGTATTTGTATTTGTCGTTAGCCGTATTTAAGTTTATGCAACTTATGTAAACGAATGTAATGACTCTCATATTTTGGTTATTTAGCGGAATGTTATGTCTTGAGAGTTTATGCAACTTATAATAATAAAACATATGCACATTAAAAAAAACGATGTTATATCTAGTCCCGGCAAACGGGTCGGGCCGGGGGTCGGGTAGGGTTTTTGACCCATGACGATGTTTTATGAAATGAATTTTGTGTATTATAAAATGTCAAATTTTTTATTTATCAATTATTATTATGTCTTTACTTATTTTTCACTTGTCATTTATTAACCATAACGCAATAAATACACGAAACATCGTTTTATATTAATACACAAAACATGTCATTTTAATACAAAATGTAACGACTAAACCCTAATCCTTGCAAACTGTATCGGTTATTCAGATCTCTATTCGGTCACCATATTGTTGCTATCAAGTTTAAGGATGCGTTCCACGGTAAACCTCCGACCTGATCTGGCGCTCCCTCGTTGTCGCAGAAGAATTCTCAGTAACCGGTTCCACAGCATGAAGGAGTTCTCCCTCGAGGTTGCTGACGCATAAGCATTGTCGTTGGTGGAGGTGGAAGAACATTCCAGTTCACTCTCACAGTCACCGGTAAATATCTACTTCCACCGTCACAGACTGTGGGTGCAGAAGCATTGTCGTTGGTGGACGTTCCGGTGCATGAATCTGGAATACGAACGCAGTTAAGCGTTTGAATCTGAAATATGAACGCAGTGTACTTCTCCATAAGAATTATGCTACCACCTCCGTCAAAACACCGACTTTCGATATCCTGTTAATAAAACATACAATTATACCATTAGACCCGACATCCGAAAATATATTGTTAAAAATAATAAATATAATAATAAAAATAACATATGCACATTTAAAAAAAATAACGATGATATAAGTCTAGACCCGACAAACGTGTCGGGCTGGGAGTCGGGTAGGGTTACGCTACCACCACAACCACCACCACCACCACAGCCGTCAATCACCACCACCACCACCACCACAGCCGTCAATCACCACAACCACCACCACCACCACAGCCGTCAATCACCACCACCACCACAGCCGTCAACCACCACAACCACCACAACCACCACCACCACAACCACCACAACCATAACCACTACCACTACCACCACCACCACAACCACCACCACCACAACCATAACCACTACCACCACCACCACCACCATAGCCGTCAATCACCACAACCACCACCACCACCACCACAGCCGTCAATCACCACCACCACCACAGCCGTCAACCACCACCACCACCAATCCCCCACCACCGTCAAACCCAACACCACCACAAACGGCGGAAATAAAACCAAAAAATAAAAAAAGTTTGAAGATTAAGCAATAAAATTTGAAATACAAACTAACCTTCATCGTGTGGTCCAGAGTTTGTCTTGTGAAAATCGTGTGGTCTAGAGCGTTTGTGTGTGTGTTCTTGGTGCTTTAGTGTGAGTTTTCAAATTTTAGATCTAGTTTACCCCTTTATTGAAGGTGGGAAAGTGTTTGTGTTCAATGAGAGCCGTATGGTTCAATGAGCACCTTAAAGTGTATGAAGTGTATAAATGAAATACTATAACCAATTTATCAGCTCCTATACAGGAGGATAAACTGGTTAAGGCATGTGTGTTTTAGGCGAAGTGTGCGAGTTCGAAACCCGGGGGAGGCCGGTCCGATACAGAAGGACCCCTCCCTTTTTTATTTGTGTAATTCTATTTTTTCAAATCAAGTATAAAGGATATACTATAACCAATTTATCAGCTCCTGTACAGGAGGATAAACTGGTTAAGGCTTGTGTGTTCTATGCGAGGTGTACGAGTTCGAATCCCATGGGAGGCCGGTCCGATACAGAAGGACCCCTCTTTTTTTTATTTGTGTAATTATAATTTTTCAAATCCAGTCCCTGAGGTTTGTTTTGCACAAGAACAGTCCCTGCACAGTTATTAAAAACTAACTGTAATTCTAATTTTTCAAATCCAGTCCCTGAAATTCTTATAACCGTTTATACCCCTTCTGCACATGCTTAGCATTTTTAAAAAAGACCAATATACCCCTTCGTTATAAGAATCCCAATACCTATTTGTTCGTACAACCACATTAAAACCAAAATACAACATAGATGCTGATAAAATATTAAACATGTTACCATCCATACATGCGATAAAAGATTAAACGTTTATACAAAAACAACCGGGCATACAACTAAACATAAATAACAAAAGACGAATAAATATTTGTTCGTACAACCACATTAAACCCAAAATACAACCAAACGAAACAGATAAATACTACTCCTAAGCCATTTCCTCGTCACCGTCATCAGAACCACTATCCTCATAACCTATCAACTGCATCTGCGTATCAGACGGGCCTGCCTGCGTGCCGGACGGGCTTGCCTGCGTGCCGGAAGGGCCTGCCTGCGTGCCGGACGGGCCGGCTTCCGAGCCGGACCCCGGATACACTCGTGGTTGTGGCGGGTCTCGAACCGGCAACCCCGCCTCGCTACGCCTATCAGCCTCGCTAGCCATCATCCACTCCATCATATCCTCCATCCGGTCCATCCGCCGATCCTGCAGCGCCAACCTCCCCATCACAGCCGTCTGACCTGCCACAAGCCTCTCGAGGAGACGCTGAGTGGACTGAGGCAACCTCACCGCATGATAGACGCGCCGAGGATGCTGTGGCGGCTCCTGCGGATGCCCCTGCTCAACTTCTGGCTCGACGTCACCCTGTCCAATAGGCTCATCAACAACATGAGGCATATCCACCTCCGCAGCGTCCAGCAGATGTTGATGTACTAACGGCTGGGCTACGAAAATCTGATCGTTCTCACCGACAAACCGATAACCAATGCCCAGAAAGTTCACCGCCAAGTTCATCCCTCTCATCGTCCTAATACCCAAATACTCGAAAGGGGCAGGCGGTGGCAACTCACCGATGAATGGAAAATACCGACCGCAATGCTGGGCAATACGCGTGATGAACGCCCCTCCGTGCAATCCGCCACGCTTCTAACGTCGAGAAAATGAGGCGAAATACTCCGCCAGGCAGCGATGGAGGGCGCACGGCGTCCCCGTGAATAAACAGTAAAGATAGAACATGTCGTTTTTCGTGACCCACTCGTTGCTTTTGCCACGCCGAGATATCGACGTGGCAATGCAATGGTGTATGTAGCGAACGAGTGGGTCAGTAATCAACGAGACACGGGCCTTATGACCGATGGGTACATCACAGAGGGTGGGCCACCAAGCAAGCAACTGATCATCAAGCATAGATGTGATCGCGGTGGTATAAATATCCTGAACCAACTCCTCATCAGTGTAGAATCCGGTGGCCAAAGCAAACTGACGCAGCGACATATTCTGTCGCTCCCCGAATAAACAGAAAGTTACCTCGGCAGGGGGTGGTTCCACCATCGGATCGTCCATATCTGAGTTAGACTGCTCAGCAGGCCGTGGTCGATAGATAAACGTGGAGAGGAACTCCACCACCATAGGCCTATAACAGCCGCATAAAAAAACATACGATCCCACGGGTTATTTTCCCCGATTATACCCCGGGCCCTCTGCTCCTCGTCACACTCCCGTAACGCGTCCCAACACAACGCCCTCTGCTGCCTCACTCTCATACCCCGGAACTTGGCAAAACGTCTGTATTCCATACTGCTCTGGGGGAAGTCTAAAAAATCGTACTGCTCACAATTACCCCCGGCCATCGGATTGAATACCGGACCACCATTTGGTGCCTGTTGTTCCTCATCTGACGACATATCTGCAACAATTAAAAGTTAATATTTTGTCAGAATATTAATAAAATTACGACAACCCACAAACACCACAGCCAACCCACAACCACCACAGCCAACCCACAACCACCGTCAAACCCTAACCCATAGATACAACCACCACCGTCCTAACCTCAACCACCACCGTCCTAACCTAAACCACTCTAACAACCACCACCGTCAAGCACCTCTACCGCCAAACACCACAACCAAAATATTTCAGAATAAACAAAAAAAAAAAAAAAAAAACCGCAAAAAAACAATAACAAAAAGGAAAGATGAAGATGTTACTAACCTCTTGTGGAAATTCGCACCGTATGGTTCAATACGGGATAGAAATGGTATACGGGAGAGAGTTGTGTGTGTTTTTGGTGTGTGTGTGTTTGAATTGATTTTGATCTAGTTTTCCCTCTTTAGTGAGCTGAAATGTTGTTTGTGTTGGTATACACTCCTCATTGGCCAATACGTGGCTTATAGATTGCTTACCAGCAACCGCTTATTGTGCTATGAGCGGCATATAGAGGCTGGTATACACCTCTCATTGCCCAATATGCTGCATAAGATGCCTTTCTTTTAATAAAAATAGTGATGTAAATAAGTGTTTTTACATTATAAAACAATGTAATTAACATTTTTTTATAAAATAAATGTTGCTTACACTATATTCAAAAGATAATAGAATGTAAAATAAAAAAAATAAAACATAATAATACGATTAAACAGTTTTACGTGTTACAACGAGAACCTACAACAAGTTAATAAAGTCTCTTCGTACACTTCTATTACTACGAAGTAACTTCTTACCCTCTGAAAGACGAGACATGTACATTGTCTCCCACTTCATACGTGTTACAACGAGAACCTACAACAAGTTAATAAAGTCTCTTCGTACACTTCTATTACTACGAAGTAACTTCTTACCCTCTGACAATCATCCGTTAACTCAACCATGATGAAATGGCCATCTTCCACATAGGCAATCGAAAGAACAGAATGGCCCTCCGCCGGACCATCAAACATGGGAAAGTATGTTTGACAAACACCATTGCTTAAATGTTGAACAACCACACCAAATTTTTGAGCCACCAACAATCCGGCGTATGGCAAGAACATCCAGCATGCCATTGGTGCAGGTTCCACGTGCAACCAGTTTATTGATCGATATACTGTAGTGTAAAATCCCGGATCAAAAGAGTCAAGAAGAGGCAACCACCGGGCTTTGTTAATGAACATCTCATCCAGTAGCTCTTGGCGGACCCACATCCAAGCATTCTGGTCCAACCCTAAACCCATAGCCACCGATCGAAACCCACAGTTACCGTCAGGCTGGGCATCTTCCATATGTGTTATGTATCTTCGATACATAGATGGAAGCCAGTCCTTAAAACGATCGATCATGTTTTTGTACCTGTAATTGTAAAATATATTGTGGAAAATCTTTATCAGGGAAAATGTATGTATGGAAGTACGTAGGATATTATATAGGTCAATGATTGTTGACGTACCTATCCCCCACCAACAGTGGAAAATCTTCATCTATAATTTCAACTGTCTTTTTAGCCTTATTTTTCTTTGAACGACTGCGTTGCACTGCTGGCTTTTGAGCGTCCTCGTCCTTCTTTTGGCTTTTGGCTTTTGCCTTTTGCTTCGGACCGAGTATCTTTACGTCTCGCAACCTCCTCCTTCTTTTTTTGTTGTGCTTTAGAGGTTGGGCGCCCCCGAGTATCTTGTTGTACCTCAGGCGGTTGATGGTCAGTCATACTTGGATTCACCACCTCCTTTATCTTCGACAACATACTTTTTAACACTATCGGTGGTTGCGCCTTCAGTTGTTGCATGACTCTGTCCATTTCCTCCCAAATATTATTATCGTCTTCCTTAAGTTCTTCAGCATTGAAATCTAGTTTTGTCCAGAATTTGTCTACGGCGGCAAGAGGAATTTTGCAATCTGTATTTTAAAAACAATAGTTAGAAATGAGGGCGGGGGGTGGGTATTCATATGAAGTAGAATAAGCGGTTGAAGCCTGTTTTTATTACTTGTATTTTCCCACCACTCCATCCGACAAGCACATGGAAACCTACAACTCGTAAAAAGCACATGACCACAAGTCCCCCCTGCTGCGAGCAACGTACGTATCTTTTTCTTCTCCACAAGCAACAAATCTAGTGCTTTCAGGGAAACATTACCACGTAGGTTATCAAAGAATGATATCATGTGTTCCCCCATTTTCAAGGACCGACTATCCTGAAAAGTGAGGTTTATTTGTATGCGTTGTGACTCTACAACTTTGTCAACAAGCCACACAAGTCTATGGAGCGAGCTGTTTGGCCCCTTAAGGTATCTCTTAAACTTAGCATGTTGGCTTTCAACTCTGTTGGTTGTATGTTGACCAAAGTTAGGGCTTGTGTTAGTCCAGGCTGAAACAAACTTTTCTTTATAGGGTAGTAGCCAGACAGTATACAAATAGTCCAAAACTCCTGAAAAAAAAACCCAGAATATAACGATTTGTAATGTTTGTATTGTAATACCCCGACCAAAGGCTGAAACAAAATTTTTCTGATAAATTAACTATTTTTAAATAATTAATTAAACAAATACAACTATGTAATTATTGGATTAAATTGGTTAAAAATCGAATTTTGGGAAAAAATGTCAATTTTATATTTTCGAACATCATTCTGATGTTAAAATAATTATATAAAAATTTTCAGGTTTTATAAAATTAGTTTACTATTTTTATTGAATTTAATAAGATTAAAACTAACTTAATTCATAATAATTAGATAAAACCGGAAATAATTATAGTTTATATTTTTAGTAAATCAGGTTTGATGTATATGAGTTTATAAAAATGTTAGTTTTTATAAAAGTGAAAAAAAACGTACAAAATAAAATAAAAGGTGTGTGCCCGGTTGGATTTTAAGAAGTGTATAAAATAACTAATGTTAGGATAACTATCGGATCCTGTGCAGGAGGATAAACTAGTAAAGAAGGGGTGCTTTTACACGAGTTGTCCGGGTTCAATCCTTGCTAAGGGGCGGGTTATACAAGAAACCCCCCCCCCCCCATTTTTGTTATTCTAATTAACGTAGTTAACTTCTTTTTTAAAGTATAAAACAACTAATGTTAGGATATTTATCAGCTCCTAGACAGGAGGATAAACTGGTAAAGAAGGGGTGCTTTTACACGAGTGGTCCGGGTTCGATCCTTGCTAAGGGGCGGGTTATACAAGAAACCCCCCTTTTTTGTTATTCTAACTAACATAGTTAACTAAGTTAATTTTTTTTAAAGGATTTCTTATTCAACATTTAACTTGCTTAAGATTTTAGAGTTAAAATAAGTTTCAAACAAGGCTATTTCAACCCTTATACTTTAGATTTCAATAATTACATTTTATGCCCAAATACTTTGTATTTTTAAATAATGTCAAAATAACCCCTAGACTATAACTTTCAATAAATGACAGTTTAGTCCCTGGACTTGGTTTTAACCATTTTTGTTATTCTAATTAACATAGTTAACTAAGTTAATTTTTTTTAAGGATTTCTTATTCAACATTTAACTTGGTTAAGATTTTAGAGTTAAAATAAGTTTCAAACAAGGCTATTTCAACCCTTATACTTTAGATTTCAATAATTACATTTTATGCCCAATACTTTGTACTTTTAAATAATGTCAAAATAACCCCTAGACTATAACTTTCAATAAATGACAGTTTAGTCCCTGGACTTGGTTTTAACCATTTTTTAAGCAAGTTTCAAACAATGACAAACAAGTCCCTCAACTTATAGTTTCATAAAATATCAAAATAGGCCCCTATAGTTTGTAATATAATACGTACCTGATCTATGGTCGTCAGTCAGTCGCGTAAATAGCCGCTCAAAGTTATAATTGTATAGCGTCTCAGTGGGAGAATTACACAATCGAGACCAAGAAAGCTTGAATATTTTCCATTCTTCAGCCGTTGCAAATTTTGCCTTGGTGTGTTTTAGAATATTTTGTGAGATGTGCCACCGACATAGCAGTTTGGATGCTTTTGGGAATAGTTTATCGCAAGCATTCATCAAAGCTTTTTCGCAATCTGTTACTATCACGCGCGGTTCCATACCCTCTTCCAACAATCCTTTGAGGTTCTGTAGGACCCACAAGAAGTTATCCTGTTTTTCTTTAGAGATAAAAGCATGAGCGACACAAAACGACTTGTGTGTCGATGTCACACCCACAATTTGAACAAACGGAAGTCTATACTCATTCGTTTTGTAAGTGGTATCAATCATCAACACATGTGGGAAAGCACGCCACATATCGTACGACATTAGAATCAGCTAAAGGCGAAGAGAACATGTCAGATAACAAGCCGTAAAGTGAAGACACGAAGTGAAGGCACCCAAAAGATAAAAATGATCGAGTTGCCGCTGATCCCTCATCAACACCACAAGGATCTAAAGATTTGAAGTTCAAAAGATTCACGGGCATAACTCAATGGAGAGTTCATTCTAAGGGGGAGTTTATTAATACACTACCTGAATGAAAAAGGGAGTTTGTTGATACACTTTCTTCTTACGACGCGTGAAGACTTTGAAGATCCTCCGACACAAAAGACACGGAAGACGAACCTCATGAGTAGCGTCCAAGGGGGAGTTTGTTGGTACACTTTATGTGGACGCGCTCGGCTCGGTTCGACTCGATTCGGTTCAACTTGATTTTGACACGGTTAGGTCCGGCTCAAGTCCGACGCCACGACATTCCTCCGTTGTGCGCCCCAGAGTTCGACACGCGAAGCACGGAGAGCCGCGGACCTATTCCCGTTTACACATCATCATGACATCATCATGATGATGTCATGATGATGTCACAAGATTGACTAATTCTTACAACATGAATTTGAGAATTCATGTGAACGTGAACGTGCATGTTATTTGTTGGGCTCATTGTTTTGGGCTTATTACAATGTGACTAAGACTTATGTGTTGGGCTGCTACATCATATGGACGAAGACCAAGCCCAGGAACATCAAAGTGACGAAATCACTTTGATTTCGTCAAGATATTACAACAAAAACACACATGTGACGAAATCCAAGGGATTTCGTCGAGATCTTGATTTCGTTGATGTGTTTAAGTATATATACACAAACAACGAACAGAAACACTAAGACAAGTCTGAATAGATTTGCGAGCGAACACATTGTAACACACACACTGAGAGTTTACAGAGAACATTTGTAAACACCGTATTGTAACCGTTTTCTAGCATTAATACATTGAGTGTTAATCGTTGAATCTTGTGTCTTGCGTGTTCGTAACTTGGTTTAACATACCGGTTTGGATTCCGCACTTTCGGGTTTGTCAGAAAACAGGGAATAGAGGTTACTCGATCCTCCGGGTGGACCTACAGCTGCTAGCGTTGAGATTTCAGTTTGGGATCTTTTGATATGCATAGTTCTATGGAGAGGAGATACAAAGAGAGCACAACCACTATTAAGACACAAATTACTCACTTGATTATCAGAATGAAAGGAAGCAATAAAAGTATAAGAACAATGGAAGCAAACGAATGAATTAAACCCTTTATGGGCATCAAGAATAGCAAAGAAAGAAGGATGAAATGCAACACCATAAAATGAACGCTTTACACTCAATGTTGTTTTTACATTAAAACTTAAAGACTAAATTATGTTAAAGCTCGCCCTAAAGGGCTACATGTCCCCCTGTATAAGATCGAGCTTGTTCCATCTTGGTAGATACAAGTCTCTACCTTCATCTGCCACTAGCAATGGGCAACATAGTATGCTTGCTCATGCTATCGAAGGTGCTTGAGTTTACAATGCTTATACTGCCACCATTTGTATATTCATCGTCGTTTATTAGTCCTTTAAACAAATACTCACCTTCATTTTCATTTGGACTACTTTCCACCCATGGATGTTTTTGAATCATTGAAGCCAATATTCCTTGGAGCTCGATTGCTACTTCCTTCATGGTAGGCCTTTCGTCGCCTTTAACGCGTAAGCATCTTTCAGCCAGTCTTGAGACTTGGATAATCTCGCTAGGAACATCGTTTAGCTGCAAGTGTTCATCAAGAACCTGGAGGAGTTTCCCCTCTTTTAAAGAATATATAAAATATATAGCTAGGTTCCTCTCTGCCTCTGGCCTATCAAAGCTAAGAGCCTTTTTTCCAGTTAAAAGCTCCACTAGTACGACCCCAAAACTATATACATCGCTTTTATCCGTGAGTTGGTTTGTCTGCAAATATTCTGGATCTAAGTAGCCTAGTGTTCCTTGAACTATAGTGGCCAATTCAATCTGGTCAATAGGAATTAGCTTAGATGCTCCAAAATCAGCCACTTTTGCTACATAGTTTTCATCCAAAAGTATATTCATTGGCTTGACATCGCGATGGATGATTGGAACAGATGCTGCAGAATGTAAGTATGAAAGTGCTTCAGCTGTCTCGGTTGCTATTCTGAGACGGATGTCCCATGTAATAGACGACGACTTGCCTTTATTGTGGATGTGATCAGAGAGTGTTCCATTTGGAATGAACTCATAAACCAATAACGGGATTTCTGCTTCCAGGCAACACCCAATCAGCTTCACCACGTTCCTATGATTTATTTGGGACAAGATAACCACTTCATTGATAAATTGCTCTATCTGAGCCTGTGTTTGATCTCCTAATTTAGACTTCTTTATTGCAACTACTCTGTTATCAGAAAGAACCCCTTTGTAAACAGTACCATAACCACCCTTACCGATAATCCTGCTCTCGTCATAGTTATTGGTTGCCCTCTTTAGCTCCTCTATCGTGAATACTCTTGCTTGATCATGAGAACCCCCATCTCCAGAAATTCGTTGCTGTAACATTACTCCACCATTTTGTTCAAAGAATTTTTCTCTCAGCATCATGAGCTTTCGCCTTTTGAGCACCAAGTAGAACCAGGTGACAATTATAAGGAGAAAAACAGCAGAAGCTAAGGTGCCTGCAACAACATAAACTAACTTTTAGCACGGATGCATGCTGATTTGATTTCTAAAAGTAGGTTTAGATATAAACGGAAAAAAATATTGCATGATTACTTACTTACAACTATCTTTATAATGGCGGATTGATCAGCAGTACAACCTGATCCATTTTTCCTACCATCTCCAGAGTAACCTTTTGGACAGCTACATGTATAATTTCCTGCTGTATCAGCGCATTCATGTTCGCAATCATCATTTCCTCGTTCACACTCATTAATATCTATTGAACAAGGTAGTGTCGATCATTTATTTGAGGTGAAAGCAAATTAGGAAAGCAAAAACAAGAGAATGTGAAATGAAAGCTTACTCTTGCAGCCATCTGCAACATAAGGGTTGCCTTCATAACCTTCAAGGCAACGACAACGATATCCCGGACCTCCATAATCCTGATCACATTTGCTGGTTCCCTTGCACAAGAAGTTATTTGTGTCCTTTGCTTTGTCACAAGTCAAGTTCCCAATTCCCCAATCCAATAACATTGGCATCTCCCTTACACTTCCAAAATCCACCAGGTTAGTTGTAGAAAAGTTGAACTTCCCTTCTTCAACAAAAAATGCATAGCTACACGGGTTGAAGTCCGTTATATTCTCATGGTTATTAAAGCTACCAAGAATCGTACTACTCCTATCATAAGATTTCATTCCTTCTGGAACTGCTACTTCGCAGCATCCAACTCCCGAGCAAGATCCGTTTATAAAAGGGCTGTTTCTATCACATGTAGAAATACAACCGGTACCGTGACCCGAGCAAGATCTGTTTATAAAAGGGCTGTTTCTATCACATGTAGAAATACAACCGGTACCGTGAGAATCATTCCCACTTCTTACTCTTAATTGCGCATACGTATCACACCCAATCGCTACAAGTTTGTTCCTGGCAGATATTTGGAAATTTCCAGACCTTAAAGATGGTCGGTTTCTACTGACTCGGCCAGAACTATTGTAGCAATCACGCGCTACAGACAGCATAATCTCCACCTCACCTTTTTCTATGGACATATTTGAAATAACGACATTTCCTGTGTTTCGTCGTCGTCCAAAGATAAGCGTTGGTTCCCTAGACGATCGGTCACAAGTTACGAGGAAACTGCGACTGTAGTAGCATCCATTTCCTGAACCAAATGGGAAAGCAATAGACACATTGCCACATGAACTTTCACAAGCTGGTCCCTCTTGAGCACTTGCTGCCACAAAAGCAGCAATAGCTACTGCTAGTAGCTGTAGGAACTAGGTTCACTTTTTATTAAAATATATTACAAAATAAATAAATAAAATAATAATAACGAGACTCTCGTTATTTGTGGGAAATTCGACTAGTACAATACCGGTTACAAAAACTAAATAAACGAATATAAAATACAACTAAATTGTACCAATCTTGATTCAAGGGCAATGTCTTTGAAAACTTCAACCGCATCTACGAGATCGAAACTCCGCTGCAACACAAGCAAAATTGTTGACGGTTTAGGTTGAGGCACGTGTTCAACACGCTTCCCTTAAAACAGATTCCGCGCCTCCTCTCAGACGGTCTGTCTCCCAGGGTACAACAACCGGAACAGTATGTGTACTGCCGGAGATGGCACTCACGCCCGAGATCACACCGGGTATAGGGTGTTTAGAATTGTTGATGGAAATATGAAGTTGTGAATAATTTAGAGAATGCTCTTCTCTAAAATCTCATAAGATGTAGAGATTTCTCTTGAGTATCTTTTTCTTATTCTCAGATGAATAAACAATATTCATTTTATAAAGAGATACATCAAGACTCATTCAACCCCTTAATGTTTGTCATAAACAAGGTCATTAATCTTGTAATTAACAAGATAATTAATCTTGTAATAACAAGAGTTTAAACTCTAAATTAATGGATATTAAGTGGTAGTAAAAACAAAACTGTCATTCAACTTATGGCACCAGTGGAAACCGTATAACATTAACTCTCTAGTAAGTAGACTGGTTTGACCGGTCTAGTGCGCATGCAGGCGCGCCTTAGTTGAGCCTACACTACGCTTTCGCGGAGACACACCTTTTTGCACCACGCGCTAATTGGATGCCACTACGCATACCAGGACGCCACCTGGTTATGTGCCATCCATATTCGCGCGCCACACGGATGACACTACGCATACCAGGACGCCACCTGGTCATGCGCCATCCAACTCGTGCGCCACTTGCAGTCTTCGCCATAGCCAATGACGTGCGCCATGCGTCATGCCAAGGCATCCGCCTACGCCACCCAAGGGTGCGCCATAAGCGGACCTGCCATGTATCTGACCACGCGCTCATGGGCAAAAATACAAATGCGGCGTGCGAAGTTCAAAACGCACCACATTGGGCTTATGGCCCACATCACGCGCGCATATGTGTAGGTGCGGTGCACCCTTTGTTCCCCACTAGTGTTTGCCTTCAAGGAGTGCTCCTCCTTATATACCACTTTAAGTTTTGTCATTCCACCTATGTGGGACAAGGTGACAAATCTCAATCCATTTTTCTCATCTTTGTTTGTTCCAAACATACAACTTTAAGCTTCGATATCTCATTCATCTTAGCTCTATTTGGACATAGTTTGAACACAAACCCATAAATAATTATTTATACAACACATATATAAATATTATTGATGTCTAAAATATTTAGTGAAAAACTCATTTTCACTAAATTTCCAACAATAGCATCTTTAAATGCATAGTTGCTTTCTTTGTGTTTTTGTGTTTATAATTATTTTTGGGCATTTGATTTGAGATGATGTGTGATTATAGACTTATATATACCCACATACATACATAACAACTTGATCATTTTATCGAGAGATGCTATAAGGAAGCAGGTTCCTAATTGCAATTAATATATACCCACTAGTACTTAATAGTTGAAAGGTCAAGACACATGGCTTGCTAAAAACTGAAATTCAGACGTAAGATAGTGACGGGTGTTGTCATTTATAGAAGTCCGTAATTAAAATATTTCATTACGCGTAGGTAATAGTCTACAAGTTATAATCAATGGCCATTCAGAAAGAAAAGCAACTTTAGAGCTAAAAAGTTGACGGAAATCCTCTTTGAAATAGCGTGTGCGTCGCCTTCAATATTTTCTTGGTTGCTTCCATTTTTGTTATGATGACTTTTGTCATGTTTAAGAATAATGACCACACCTACAACATTTTCTTGTTGCTTCCATTTTTGTTACGCTCAATACGATTTTTTTTTCATGGTTAATTAGGTGGTTTAAAAGAATGAAAGTGTTTGTGGGTGGTCAATCAGATTTTAAGCATATCTAGGTATAGTCCCGCTTATTGGGGAAGCGGACTTGCCAAAGTCAGTTTGTATCAGTTGTAGACTTTTAAATTTTTTATTTGAATATTTTTATTCAATAACTTATTTACTAATAACTTATTTTTTTTCTCTAGTAACTTGTAATATGTAACGTTTTCTAAAATCAAAATACATAGCTAGTTTGTTTAATATTTGATCCTTTTATATTCAATAATTTATATACCAATAATTTGTTTTTTCTCTAATAAGTTGTAATATCTAATGTTTTCTAAAAGTCTAAATACATAGCTAGTTTGTTTAGTTTTTGGCCCTTTCTCTAATGAAAACCGAGTTATTTCAAAAAGTCTTAGATCATTAAAACCTAGTAGATAACTGGAAAGTTTCAAATAATTAACTAAACTTGCCACTGACCGCCCTTAATCCTAAAATCCTACCATGCTTCTCTTGCTCGTTACCCTGATCAAACACGGGGTTTGTTCGTTCTTGATCGTTCATCATACTTTCATGCTTTCGCACTTTCTTTTCTTCTTTCTTTTATCTTCAAGACTACCTTCTTCCTTCAAGAACTGGCTTTTGACTGCCTTCTTTCTTAAAGATCTAGCTCTTGATTGCCTTTCGTCTTTTTTTAACAAGCAAATTCTTGATTACCTATTACCTTCTTTCAAGAAACGAACTTGGCAACCTTCTTTCCAATAAACGTTTTTGTTTGCCTTCTTTACCTACTTAACCTTCTTCAATTCATCATGAAAACATTCTTGATAACATACTCAGCTAACATTTTTGTAGATCCTCTCCCTCAAACTACTCCCCAATCAAGTTAACGCAAACCAACCTACAACCAAATGTAAGAATATCGCTCGAAACCTTAATCTTCAAACCTAACCGGCAGCAGAAAGAAACATTGGATTTCCAATCCCCAACCTTGAACATTTCAAACTTCACAAAGACATGAAGTTCAGTTCGATAAGTTAATAACAAACTGAACTTTGTAAAAGTACATCTACCATTTTTATCAAAAGTCTTCAACCCTTCATGTATGATCTCGTCTCGTCACGAATTTTCATGAATCAATCTTCTATCTTCACGAATCCACTTAATCCCCAATGGCTTTCATCTCCGATCTTCCCCTTATCAAGAAGCACCACATTATTTTGAGAACCGACTAGCAACCGTCTTGGAAGAGGGACCAAGAAACCAGTAATCTCTACTCTAAACAGCAACTAATAAGGCTGAATCTTTAACTAGTCGTCAACCGAGAATCCAACTTCATCACGTCCATACTTGATTAAAAACACAAACACACGTGACAAAACTCCATCACACACGAGCCTTTTCATGCACAAGCTTTAGATTTACGAAGAAAATAGGAAATTTTTACTCCCCCTATTTCTTTGTAAACTGTCAACGTCCAAGCCACGTCACCTTCGTATCTCTTCAAATGCCCGATAATGGTCCCACATTGTCCGAAAACTCTAGAACGGACCAAATTCGTACACCGAAAATCTAGAAACCGAATATAACTCGAGAATTCCGAACATAACCCATAAATTCAGATTTTACAAGTACAAACCAACAAATTTAGATTCAAAAATCACAAGTTTTGACAAATTGACTGAACAAATTCGGACAATAGAAGAAATAAGTTCTGACAACTTTATAAATTCGGACTAGAGAGATGAATAAGTATTTATATCTCTAAATTAGGACAAGAGACCCATAAGTACTGATAACTCTATAAGGTCGGACAAGCCACTAAGGCTATGGGGTGTGGGGGCCATGGATTGAAATATTATTTCCACATAGGACCATTAATTAAATGGTTTACTACCCCCCTCCTTGATTGATGGCGTGGTTCCCATGGATTAAACCACGATTACCATAACCCTCCCATTTGAAAATTTTGAGACAAAAATAAATTAAAAAAATAAAGGGGATAGTAGTTTGGGTTATGACTACACCCTTAGGATAATGGTTTCAAATGGTGGATTAAAGATGAAGGACATGGCACCTATGTGGAGGATTATGGTGGTCATGAGGGTCATGACCACACCCTATAGCCTAAGTAGTGACCAAATTTCTAAGTTCGGACAGATGATAAATACTGACCAAACAATAAATTCGGACACATGAAAATAAGTTCTGATCAACTTATAAATTCGGACACATGAAAATATGTTCTGATCAATTTATAAATTATGACACAAGAAAATAAGTTCTGATCAATTTATAAATTCTGACAGAATGAGAGTATGAACAAGAATTAAAATAAGTACTGACACTCTCAGTTCAAGCTTAAACTCGGACAAAATATAAGTTCTGATACTCTTCTAAATCCGGACAAAGTAAGGAATAAGTTCTCACAAGTATTAAATGCAGACAAAGAAACTAGATAAGTGCGGACAGAACAAGACTTCCCTAAGTTCGGACACACCAATCAACATTATGTGCGGACACACCAACAACATTATGTGCGGACAAATGAATGAACTAAGTTTAAGTACGGACATGATTAAGCAAGTGCGGAAAAATGAATGAACTAAGTTCTGACATAAGCTTAAATGCGGACAAGTTAAATGCACACAAGCTTTAAATGCAGACAAGCTTATATGCGGACAAGTTTAAATGCATACCGGCTTTAAGTACGACAAGGAGTTTTGTACAAATTCGGGCAAAACCCACAAGTACTGACAAGTGTGACTACACACTAGGTCATTAGAAGTTCAGAAGTAACAAATACAGACATAAAAACTTCTAACACTTACTTAAATTAGGACAACACCCTTTTTAGATCAAACCTCAGATCTGAAACAATCTTGGAAAACAAGAAAACATCTCAATCAACGAACAACTTCAAATTCTATACAGAATCTTCACGTCTCCGTGATGTTTGGCATAAACAAACATCAAATTAAGAGCAATGGTGATTCGGAAGGCGGTTAGACCATTCTGAATCAGTAACCATGCTCTGATACCACTGTTAAAGCACTAGATCGATGACGAACATCAACATTGCACTTGATTCATGACGTGAAAACAACAAAAACAAACAAGATAGAAAGATGTAGAAGATGAAACCCTTTATTATTGAATCAGTCATCACAGATTACATAAACCGAAAGAGTATACATCATCTACAAGCTGGTTTAGATCACTAAGATCTAAACCTAGCTTTCTCTCACTAACACATAGTCACTCTCTCTAGAATGTGCACACACTGTTGAGGAATTTCTAGGGTTTTTGTGAGAGTTGCACAAAGCCTTTCATAGAGATTTGCCTTGTACATAGATCCCCTCATTGTAACCTATACACCCATATATATAGGCTAGGGCATAAGTCGTCACACAAACAAACCCTAGTCAGAATATACCCCTAAATTTGGACAACTCACATAACCAACTTGTCAGTACTTAACATGATAAGTACTGACAATACACAAGCACAAATACGGACAACAAATACATAGTACTGACAAAATCAAATCCACACATTCGGACAAACCAATACTTGACAAGTTTGGACCCTTTTGTTGATACATATTAAGTGGATACGGCTCGGCTCGGTTCGACTCAGCTACGAAGTGAAGGCCGTAGTCAAGACAACCTCCTGTCTTGACTCGGTATGCGATCTACTTTGTATTGAACGATGTAAATGCAACTGCGTGTGTGCAGTTTGCATATTAGACTAGTTTATAGTATTAAGTGTTTGTCTGTTTGTTGTATTGGCTCATCATGTCAAAGCCCAAGTGGTGAAATCAGTTGAGCCCAACATACATGTGATGAAGTCCCTGAAGCCCAACATTGAAGTCAAGGCCCAAGCCCAACAAAGTGATGAAATCCCATGTGATGAAGACACTGTTTAGACGAAATCCCTTTGGTGGTGAAAACCCTTTTTGGTGAAAACCAAATGGGACGAAATCTGGACCTTGATTTCGTCCATGTGTTTTCGTGGGCCACTGGTTTTCGTCACTGTGTTACTATATATACACTCACAACAGACAGAAACACTTAGAGAAGTCTGAATAGATTTCGAAGCGAACACACTGTAAACACACACACACTGAGAGTTTATGAGAGCATCTTGTAAACATTGATTTGTAACCGTTTAATACGCATTAATACAATGGAGTGTTAATTGTTGAATCTTTGTGTCTTACGTGTTCGTAACTTGGTTTAACTTACCCGTTTGGATTCCACACTCATGGGTTTGTCGGAAAACAGGGAATAGAGGTTACTCGATCCTCCGGGTGGACCTACAATTGGTATCAGAGCGTTTGGCTCGATTCCTTGTTAAAACCAAGTTTGTGTTCTTGATTTTTCATAGTTTTTAATGTGTTTTCCTTGAGTTTTGATCTTTACAGTTCATACATTTTCCGGAAAAACGTTGTTAAAACCTTGAAAATCTTGATTGTTTTGCTTCTAGTTCATATAAAACCTTGTTAAAACTCTTGTATACATGTTAGTATTGGGTTTTTGTTGAACTTTATTTGCAAAAGTGTGTTCGAAAATTTTCAGGTAACTTGAATCTTCATCCAGTTCATCACACCTTCAAACTATTCTTGATAAAATCTCTATTTGATCCATTTGTAATTGAATTATTGTGTTGTTATTATTATAATACACTTGTTTGACATTTGTGTACATTTGCATCATGATAGTTGGTAAGAAAAGTCTTGTTGGATCGAGTTTGTGACCCGAAACAGTCAGTTAAAGCAGTTCATCTTAGTTTATAGAGGCGGAATCAAAGTAAACCAAGTCACAACAGCTTGTATCCTTTTAATCTCTTCTCTATTACTGATTACGAGTCTTTTACAATGATTTCAGATGAAATTCCGACAGCACCTTGACTCTCACTCACACACATGTTCTCAGACCTGATCGCTTCAAATGACACACGCAACCCTATTTATAGTCGATGTCTGTTCGCTTGAAATGACACGTATTGCTTCAAGCGAACACACATAATTGTGTTTCAAGCGAACATGCACCGGTTTCAAGCGATCTAGACTTTGTTGGATTCGCTTGAACATGACATGTTGTCATTTCAAGCGAACTCATCTATATAACACATATACAAACTCTAATTACATCCTATCTAGATCTAAGACTTGATTAAAACGTAGTCAACAGACATTCAGTGCACCAACAGACTCCCCCTTGGATGTTGACGAAGTCTTCAGCGTCAAGTCTTTAGTTTTAGTCTCTTTCCAAATTTTCTTCTCATTGTAAGAACTTTCTCTTCACAGGTTCAGGAACTTAACTTAATTCCATCTTCAATCTCCCCTTTGACTGTTGATCCAGAATTCTGACTCCCCCTATCGCAGACTCCTCTCGGAATACTGGGGCTTGAAATCTGGTTCAAACTTTAACATTTTGTTGCCATGGGGAACTACATTCCTGTTACCTGCATATACTCTACCAAACATAAGTTTCACAAATTTATAACTCTTAGATTTAAGAAACTTACTGGTAGAAATCATTCTTTCATCAATAAAAATAGTTACATCAAGTTCAAGTAAATGACCTTGATTAACTAATCATGCAATCTTTCAAAACATTTGTATATAACATTCAAAGTTTTCAACATATTCTCCCAACCCAATGTAGTTCATCATGTTTAGCACTTGGAATTTTGAAAATCTGCTTTCCAACATCAGTTGTCGAAAATCTTTTTATATTTTCAAAAATCTATACTAAAACACAATATTTTTGGATTTTTGATTTTAAAGAAATGCAGTAAAGAAATATCTACAAACAATATTTTTGTGAGTTTGTGTAAGAGGATCATATCAGTTTTTGAGACAAATCACTAGCACCGTTAAGCTTTAATCATTTTAAGTTCTAAACGATTCACATAGATTGTCAGTATACTGGTCCACTTAAATTTTCACACAAATTTCAACTGCTTCGAGATATGAGTTTAATGTCTTAGATACTTAAACTTAATCGCGTGTCCCACCTCAGAATATACTCCCGTATCCAGATCCCAATATTCAGTCTTACAGGTGAGTATACCACAGATGATATCTGTAAGGGGTTATAAATTATGAAGAATCATGAGAGCTCAGGTCAGAACTACCGTTCAGCAGAGAGATCATGACTCAACTTTTGGGTGTGTCCCCTTTAGAGGATCTTTTGTTACAACAGCATTGCTAAGCAATTTTATTGTCTTATCATTTATGCTGAGGGTGATGCTATGTTTCAAGCATTGCGGAAAGTATTATTCGAGGACTAGGTCAGAACTTCCATTCAGCAGAAGTCCCGGAATAATACCCCAGATATCACTGAGTATAAAGACCTAGTATATCAGAAAAAGGAATCTTTCAAACGAGATTTCGGGGGTTACCCATATATCCGAGAGATGTTACCCACGATATAATTTAGGTTTATATCTCGTCACAATCTATTAAATGTGCAAAAACCTACTGGCATATCATCAGTGAGACCGTTTATCACTTTTTAACTTTCCATTTCTTTAGCATGCTGTGATCGTCCACTGATGTACTATCATTTCCTCTTTTATACACCAAAACTCATTTTTGCTTTTTCAATGTTATTGGCATTTTCAAATTTTCTAATTTTTAAAAAAAATTTCTCCCTCTAAAATCAAAATTTGTTTCAATTTTGATTTTATGAGAAAATTTGAAAACAAATTTTGATATTCTACATGTACAGTTTGTTTTTTTAAAAAATTGACAACCGATATCAAATCGCTTCAATTCGCCATTCACTTGGCATAAACAATCAGAACTCCCCCTGACAATAAACTATTTTCCCATTATGATTTCAAAACACTTAAGTTTGTTTTAATCAAAAATGGTTTTTCCGGAAAATTAGTTTTGTTTGTCTTTTCACAAATTTGGGGTTCTTTCATCACATTGTTCACCTTTATCCACTTATCGGAAAGATAAATCAAGTACAACTTAATGTCATTGATTAGTCTTTTGTGATTCGAAATATCACAGTTACCAACCTGTGAATTTCTCAAGAAAGATGCCGATTCCTACTCCACACTTATCAACCTGGGAGTTCCGGCAAGTCAGGTTTTTCATTTAAACAAATTCACCCAAGCCTGACCAGCCTTGGGTTTGACAGTTTTTACCTCAACAGATGGTTCTTCTGGTTTTGACGAACCAGAATCATTGCCTGATCGTGGCTCCTCTAACTTTGACAAGTTAGAATCATTGCCAGAATGTTGCTCTTTTGACTTTGACAAGTCAAATTCATCGTCAACATGTTGCTCCTTTGTTTCTGAAGAAACAAATTCATGGCTAACAACTTTCTTTTTCTTCTCTTTTGTCCTCAGATTTGTATCTGATGAATTCGTTTTGCTGGCCTTTTCAGTTGAGGAAAGCAATTCATCAGAACTTTTTCTCGGATTACCAGTTGTATCCGAGGACAAAATTTTCTCCAAGTATTCTCTTGCCTTCTTTCTCTTCTTCCTCAGTCTGTCTTTTTGCCCTTGTGAAAGCTTAATTTTCTTTTCTTGAACTTTCTGTTCTTGAACTTTTGGTTCTTGAACTTTCTGTTCCTTGGGCTTGACACTGACTGGTTTCTTTGCCAATTTCTGAGAATCAGCACTCGATCGTCCCTTTGATCTCATTGGGCAATCTCTGGCAATGTGCCCTCTGATGTGGCATTCATAGCACCTTCTTGTTTCGAATCTCTGACTTTGGCAGTTAACAACAAAGTGTCCTTGATAGCCACAAGTGTAACACACTCTGTTATCATACCTCTCACTACTTTCATACCACACACTTAGATCATAGCATTGATTTGCCTTGTGGTACTCATGTCTCCTCTTGTATCCTTGATTTGGCATTTGAGCACTGTGGTCAAACCTGCACCACTGATTATCAACTATTTTTGAGTTTTGTTTTTTAAATTTTTGTGATTTTTTATTGTGATTGGATGATTGATCTGATGAGCTTTTATTTTCTTTTTGAAAATTTTTCGATTCTTCATCTTTTTGTTTCTGTTCCACATTCTTCTTTACAGGTTTTTGCGTTGAGCATTCACCTTTCTCAGTAGAATGTAAAACAGTATTTTTAAACATTTCATTTAATTTCAAAAATGTTTTTCTTTTTTCTTCTTTTCTTTTTCATCATCAGATTTATCATCACAATCTTCAATTTTGACTTTGTCAAAATTTCTGACATTGTCACTTATTGGAACAGAATTGATCGGTTCTGGACAAACATATGATGCAGAAGTCACAAAACTTTTCACTTTATTCTCTAAATCTTTGATTTTCTTTCTATCACATTCAGCTTCTTTTTCAAGTTGAATTCTCGTCTGACGATGAGAATTTATTACCTTTTGCTTTTCAATATTATTTCTGCTAAAAATAGATCTCCCATCTTCAAGAATCTTTATTTGACTTTGAAATTCTTTTTCAATTTTTAATTTTTCATTTTCTAAACTTTTGATTTTATCTTCAAAAATTTTATCTAAAAATTTCTTTTTACTTTCAAAATCTTTTTCTTTCTCTTTCAAAACCTTGTTTTCTAATGTCAAAATGTTCAAGTCATTTAACAGTTTAACATTCTCAGATTTCAGCCTTTTGATTTCCAATGTCAAGCTCTCCACATCTTTCAAGAGTTTAACATTGTCTGCTGCAGATTTGTCACATTTTGAGCACACAATTTCAGAACTTGAAAATCCATTCTTCTTGGATTCTTCTTTTTCGGAAATTACTTCTTCAAGAACCTGCTGTTTTTCTATAACAGCTTCTTTCACAACTTCTTCAGTCATCACAACTTCACATTTTGAAGTTTCATCTTTTTCTTTTTCTTTCTCTTCATCACCTCCCCACCATTTTCTCTGTAAAGCTTCTTCTTCTTCAGCAATACTTTCAACTAAAGCTTCCTCACTAAGAGTTTTATCATCAATAGCAATGTTTCCTTCAGGATCAAGGTAACATTCTCTATTAGCATCCCATCTCTTCGCCTTCTTAGCTTCATAGTAAATACGAGAAATTCTCATCATCCTCCAGTGAGCTCTCTGTTTTCTGTATGCTAATTTTTCTTCTTCTGTCCTTGTGTCTTTCCAAGGAACTTCTTTTTCCATAATTTTATATCCTTGAATTACCTCGAAATCACCTGCAAACAAACAAACAAATGATCAGTTTAAACGGACTGAATACGTGAAAGTGTGTGTTGATGAAATCAATCTAAGACTCGTGTCGAAGATTTTCAGATTTAATCCACTGTTGTTCGGGTGAAATCTCTAAATGAGTGGGCTTGATCGGATCAAAATAGATTCAATTGGGCCTTAGAATGATTTGGGTCGTGCACTTTAATATATTGTAAACCTTGGGCTGACAAGCAACTATGACTGAAACTGATTTTAATCAATGACATTAATGAACCGACAAACTTTTAATCTTTTGATCAGTTATCATGCAAGAGTCGGCAAACATATATTTCAATGTTCTTTGATTGGGCCGCTAATATGTAGTGGACTTTAGGTCAGTACATTTGATTGGACCAAAATAACCACTAACAAATGAAATCACATGTAACTTGGATTTAATCGAGTAGATTTATCTAGTGGTCGACAAACTTATATCACTCAATGTATGATTGGACCAAAAGTATAGAACAGATCAAATAATTGGACCGATGAACTTGATATTCACATGAAATAAACAACTTTTAAATTTGTCAACAATATCAGTTCACGACACAATTTTAATTGGACCACACAATATGAATTTATCAAATCAAGAACATCACGTGAACTGCACTTGAAGCAAAAAGACAATATCAACTCAAGCAGAACCCCACTCAAGCGAACTCGTTCAAGCGAACATACTGATTTCTTTCAAGCGAACACAGTTATAAGTATTTTCAAGCGAACACAACAGTAATATTCAAGCGAACTAGAAATTTATCTCTGTTCGCTTGAAAATACACAAGTATTTCAAGCGAGACACTCAGGTTCGTTCAAGCGGACAGATGTTTTAAGCCATTTTTTATCAGTTTTAATCCGAGTTTTAATCTGATTCTTTCTAGGATTTGTTAATACTATGTTTTACACAATATATCCGAAAATCAGGCCATTTCAACCTTTGGAACTAGTTCAAATCAGAAAGGTATGAGAAGAAGAGAGTAGAAATGAGAAAATCTGGTAGAATCGAGCTGTAATGTATGAACTCCTTGTCCTGAGCTCTGATACCACTTGTTGGATCGAGTTTGTGACCTTAAACAGTCAGTTAAAGCAGTTCATCTTAGTTTATAGAGGCGGAATCAAAGTAAACCAAGTCACAACAGCTTGTATCCTTTTAATCTCTTCTCTATTACTGATTACGAGTCTTTTACAATGATTTCAGATGAAATTCCGGCAGCACCTTGACTCTCACTCACACACATTTTCTCAGACCTGATCGCTTCAAATGACACATACAACCCTATTTATAGTCGATGTCTGTTCGCTTGAAATGACATTTATTGCTTTAAGCGAACACACATAATTGTGTTTCAAGCGAACATGCAAGAACCGATTTCAAGCGATCTAGACTTTGTTGGATTCGCTTGAACATGACATGTTGTCATTTCAAGCGAACTCATCTATAGAACACATATACAAACTCTAATTACATCCTATCTAGATCTAAGACTTGATTAAAACGTAGTCAACAGACATTCAGTGCACCAACAAGTCTGAAAAGCATGGTGAGTTTGAAATAGAAGGTTTTGTTGTCAGAGTATTATTGATAAGATTTGATTTTAGCTTTATAAATTTCTTGCAACTTGCTATATTCAACGAAATCACTTGCTGGTCAACTTGCTGCTGGACGAAAACAACCTGGTCAACAATATCATACTGGACGAAATCACATCTGATTTCGTCAAACATAGTTTGTTACCAGGTCTGGACGAAATCACTTTCAGCGACGAAAACACCTTTCTGGACGAAATCACTTTCAGCGACGAAATCACCCTTTCAGCGACGAAATCACCATTTCAGCAACGAAATCAAACATATCAGCGACGAAAACCACTATTTTCATCACATACTTGTGTTATTTTTAAACAGAAGACTTGTAACTCATATTTAACTGTTTGATTTGTGTGATTTATTCAGGTATCCGTCATTAAATATTCGAAATGAATCCGGATTGGTGGGGTACTCTGTCTAATACGTAAAGTAAGTATAGGAGCACGGGATTATCTCCTTCATGGGCCGAACCTCCTGCACAATCGTCTTCACCTCAAATCTCGTCAACTCAATGGGCGTTTGTTTCAAATCAAAATCAAAGTATTCAAAGTATACTTTTAAGCGAAAATGAAACCGGAAGCAATAATCATCCACCGAAGCTAATGCACATGAATGAATATCCGGGATGGGAAGACAGATTTCAAACGTATATTCTTGGGCAAAACACGGAGTTATGGTTACGATTCATTACAGACTTCGATCAAGCACTTGATGTTGCAGCTTCAACAGCTGCGTCTTTTGCAGATCTTTCTCCAGATGATAAGAAGATTTATGATTTAGAAAAGAAGGCTTTTGCTATTCTGACTCAAGCGTTAAACAAAGAAATCTATCATCAGTTTGTAAGCTTCAAGACAACAAAGCGCTTATGGGACGCATTGAAGACGAGAGGTGAAGGAAACGAAGCGTCACGCAAGTTACGACATGACTTACTCAAGAAAGAGTTTGATGGTTTCACTTGTATGGAAAGAGAACCTTTAAGAGATTTGACTAGTCGATTTTATCACTTGTTGACTAAGTTGAATCATTATGGGGTAGTAACAATTCCTGTAGAGGTTGTCACAAAGTTGGCCGATGCACTGCCATTTCAATGGAAGGGTTTCTTGGAAATTTTGAAGTACAATGGCACATTAGCTACAACATCAATTCATGATTTCGTTCAGATGTTGGAGAATAAAGATCAGGAAGAAACTCTAAAGGCAAAAAGGTTCCAGACAAACAAAATCCTAATATGTATTATGGAACTTCTAGCACTTCTGCAAAAACCTGCTTAACATGCTCCACTTCAAACGGCGTTTGTCACAAGCACAAATTTGTATGGAAATCAGATACAAGTTCCTGTTAAGCCAGCTCCAACCTCAGACTTGTATGGAAATCTACTACAACCAGCTTCACAACAGCCAAGCCAACAGCGAAGCCAACGATCTATCGTAGCAACTGATATGTTCGGAAATCCATTACCTGTTCGATCTACCGGACCAACAGATCTGTATGGAAATCCACTTCCACCTTCCTCAAGACCAACGGTTGTTGCACCAACCACAGATTTGTACGGCAATTCACTACCGGTGCAACAACAAGCCTGTTATGGTAGCACGTCATCAGCTGGTCAGCCCTCTAATACAGTACGACTGGACACATCAAGTTTCTCCAAAGTTAGCGTTGAAGTAGCTAAGGATCACATGGAGATATTGAACACATTGGTGAGCGCGTATTGTGGGTTGATAGCAGGTCAGATCGGAAACATCAATCTGACTCAAGAAGATTACCAGCAGATAGATAAAGAGGAGATGGATATGATGGACATCAAGTGGGCTTTCGCTAGTGCTGTTAGGCGGGCTAAAGACTTCATGGAACGGACGGGTAGAACCAGCTTGGAAAGCAAGAAAGACACCAAGTATGGGTTTGATAAGCAGCCTGTTAAGTGCTTTAACCGTGGTGAACGTGGTCATTTCAAGCGTGAATGCACAAAGCCAGCTCAGCATAGGAACCAGAATCCTTTCAGAGGTCAAGGCAACCAGGCGAATCAGAATCAAGCCAGGAATGATGATCGCACCTTGGTCCTGCAAACAATCAAGCAGGACCATCGAACATCAATCAAGCTCTTGTGGTGCAAATAGATGAAGGTTGCGACTGGTCATTGCAATTAGGCATTGGTGATCAGGGAGGAGCAGCTTGTTTTACTGAAACTACTAAGGATTTGAAGCACGCCAGTGGTGGAGAATCTTCCGCCAGTGGTGGTGAATCTTTAGATGAAGAGAGTTCTGGTGATTCAAGGAGTTCAGATGAGGAAATCTCCACCTCAGGCGAAGATTATTCTGATGATGTATCTAGTGGGAGAATCAATGCAGATATCGATGAATTGTTAGGAGAAGCTGCAGCAAGGAATGATAGAAGATCTATTCTGGTGGATCAAGCTGCTTATTCTTCTTCTTCTCTTCATTCAGCCTTTATGGCTAATGGCGGCAGTTCATCAAGTCAGGTATGTGTCGATGAACCAACTATCGTTATTTGTGATAATTGTGATAGCTTAAGTGATAAATGTGCTGATTTAGATGCTAATATGTCTGAATTGCAAAGCAAACATGATGCTTTAAATGCTGAATTGTCTGACCTGCAAAACAAATATGTTTCTTTAAATGCTAAGATGTCTAATTTGCAAAGCAAACATGAGGCTTTGCAAACCAAGTATGACGTGACATTTATCCACAACCAAAAGTTGATCGTGGATTTTGCCAAATGCACAGAAGCCAACATGTTTTATACAAACCATGAAAACGAGTATAAAACAATGATTGAAAATTTAAGAGAAAACAAATCCGAGCTAACGAAAATGGTTTCAAGAAAACAAACAACCATTAACTGTTACATCAATAGGCTCGAGATAATGCAAAAAAAGATGGCTTGTGTAAAAACTGAAAGTGAGGCGATCAATCTTAAGCTAAATAGTTATTTAAGCTCTAGCTATGTGCTGGATCACATTATTGATGTTCAGAAAAAGAAAACTGATGTCACATGCATTGGCTATAAGAAATGTCCACCACCTGTGAAACACAATTATGATGCCATGCCTGATGAAGAAGATAGAATTTACTTTGAGCCATCTGTTTCTTTAAACATTGAGGAGTTTACAACTGGACTTGGATACAAACCGGAAGTACCATCGGATTCGAATGTATCAGCAGATACAAGTGTGTCTTCTGCTGAACAGAATCAGGATCCTCCAGTTATTGTTGAGGATGCTGATTCTTCAGATGATGAATTTAATGATACTGACTCAGCACAGTCAGATGCGGTAATTAAAGAAGAGGACATACCTCTCGAGAATTATATTCTATGTGATCCTCCCACAAAACCTGCTACGACTGTTCTGACCAAGTCCACGTCCACTTCCTCAGAAGAGTCTGAGAGTGTGAATTTGCTGTACACTCTTGTTGGTGATGATAAAATCTATTCTGACAAAGATTTTCCTATTAAGAATGTTAATCAATCTTTAATTAGTAAAATTTTTGAAGATTCAACAAGTAAGTTCTTGGGAAAGACAGGATCACACGTTGTGGTAACACAGTGTGCTCTGATTCCAAGAGCTAAAATTCGCAAACAAAATGGCAATCAAAGATTACCAACTGAGAAAGTTCAGCAAAATCGCACCAAACCAAAAGGTAAATCACCGACTCAAGGTCAAAAGAAACAGACCCAGAAAAAGGACAAGAAGGTGAACTTTGTGAAATCAAGGGGACCGGATAAAATTGACACATTTGAAAACAAATCTAACCTAGATTTTGTTAATCAAGCGAAAATTTTAAAAAGAAATGAACAAAACAATTCAAAACCAAGTACCTCGGGATCACAAAGTTCATCATCATCGACAAGACAATCACATGATACTTCGGGGTTTGTAGAACGAAGATCATGTTTTTCATGTGGCACATTTGGACATATTATTCGCAATTGTCCATATCTTCATAAACAAAAAGCCAAAGTTGATGATCCCCGTGACCGAAATAACCGAAAGCAATCTGTTTCACCAAAACCAGATCCCCGTCTTGTAAAAGAAAGGGAAAAGAAACAGAAACACCAACAGGTTAAGAAAATTGAAAAGGCAATTAAAACCGACGTGGTTAACAAAACATCTGTTTCTGTCAAACTAGACAATTCAAAAACTTCAGACAATCATGAAGTTAAGATTTTAAATAATAAAACTGGTAAAACAAAACAGACCTGGAAACCAAAAACGGTTACTGAATCAGGGGGAACATCACAATTTCCACAACATCGAGAAGTTCAAGTAACTTACGTTGATGAAAATGGAAGACCCAAGACCACAAAGGCTTGGGTCCCCATCTCCAACTAATCATGTGAGTACATGTGCAGGGTGTTCCAGGAGGAACTTTCAGCAGTAATTGGATTGTTGATAGTGGGGCATCCAGGCACATGACAGGCGACATGAAGCTTCTCTACGACGTTAAATCTATTAGAGGAGGTTATGTTACTTTTGCTGGAGATAAAGGCGGATATATAACAGGAGGAGGAATGGTATCTAACGGGGTTGTAAGTTTTGACAAGATCAACTTTGTACAACAGCTTGATCACAATCTTCTCAGCGTTTCACAAATCTGTGATAAACAGTTTTCAGTACACTTTGACGCAAATGGATGTTATGTGCTGAAACCCAGCTTCAAGATTCCAAAAGAATGGATTCTCTTATCAGCTCCAAGGATAAATGATTTGTATGTCCTTGATATGAGCCAAGCAATAACAACGACTGCACAAGCAACTTGTTTCATTACAAAAGCCACAGAAAAAGACTCAATCTCTTGGCTCAGACGTATGGGTCACATTCACTTATGGAAAATGAATCATTTGTTGTCGAATAAATTAGTGAATGGTGTTCTTCTGAAAAACTTCCATCTTCAAGACGTCTGTGTTTCATGCCAAAAAGGAAAGCAAATCAAGAAGCGACATCCGACAAAGAAGATCAACACGGTGGCAGTTCCTCTTGAACGTTTGCACATGGATTTGTTCGGTCCTGTCAAGCACAAAAGCATCAGAAATGATCAATAATGCCTCGTGATAACTGATGATTATTCAAGATTTTCTTGGGTGGCGTTTATGGCTCACAAGAGTGAAACTTTCGGTATTATCAAAAACTTGATCATTCAGATTGAGAATTTGTATAAGTTGAAGGTTAGACGGATACGCAGCGACAATGGTACAGAATTTAAGAATCATGCTACGGCGGAGTTTTGCACATCAAAAGGTATTCTTCACGAATTTAGTGCAGCTTATACTCCTCAGCAGAACGGTGTCGCTGAACGTAAAAACCGTACATTGATCGAGACTGCTAGGACTATGTTGGTAGAGTCGCAGTTACCCATTCCATTCTGGAGTGAAGCTGTGTCCTCTGCATGTTATACATTGAACCGAGTCCTTACAGTCAAAAGACACAACAAGACCTGCTTCGAGCTTCTTCACAAACGGAAACCAGATTTGTCATATCTTGAACCGTTTGGAGCTCCTTGCACAATGATCGATCCTAATGGAAAGTTTGGGGTAAAAGCTATTAAAAGTCACTTTCTTGGTTATGCCACCCCGAACTTAAGAGTCTGGAATCTAGAGACTAAAAGGGTTGAGGAATGGTCTGAAGTCAGAGTACAAAGGCACACATTGCCAGTCAAAAATCCAGGTCAACCATGGATGTTTGAGTACGATGACTTTTCAATACAATCAATGTTGAAGCAGTTGAAGAAGCTGCTGCGGCAAGGATGTTTTTCGAGAGTGACAACGCAACAGATTCACCATTGGTTCGTCCAATTGTTGTCAATCAAGAACCATCTTCAGTGAACAATAATGCTCTCGACAATGAGGATTTTCATGATGCAACCGAACTGAACGAATCTTCAGAGGATGAAGAATTTCTAGATGCAGATCAAGAAGCTCCTACATCAGCAGTACATGGTACTTCAGAGGCTACACCTCCAGTGGACACCCCTATAACAGCTGAAGCTACTGCATCATCCTCTTCTTCAGTTCCGGGTATTGAATTGGTTGTTGCTCTAAATCTCAACAATCTGGGTAGAAACATTCCAGTTCCGGAAAACCCTGAAACAAGGATTCACAATACCCATCCTCAATAAAACATCATCAGTAATGCACAGAGTGGCATTCAAACAAGAAACATGTTGCGAAACAACAACAACACAGGCTTGTATGCAGCAATTCGAGAATCTGGTCAACAAAACGATTGGTCTTTCGCGTGTTATGTCTCACAGGAAGAGCCAAGAACTTGGAAAGAAGCTTTGAAAGATAACTCTTGGGTTGAAGCAATGCAGGAAGAACTGCAACAATTCCAGAAACTTGGTGTCTGGAAGCTCGTAGAGAAACCTGCTGATTACAAGAAGATTGGTACCCGTTGGGTGTATAAATGCAAAAAGGACGACCGTGGAATCGTTATTCGAAACAAAGCTAGATTGGTCGTTCAAGGTTTTCGTCAGATTGAAGGTATAGACTACAACGAAGTATATGCACCTGTTGCATGTCTGGAAGCAATTCGGATCTTTCTGGCTTATGCCTCATTCAAAGGATTCAAGGTTTTTCAGATGGACGTAAAAAGTGCATTCTTACATGGTCTAGTGGAAGAAGAGGTGTAAGTTGAACAGCCTCCAGGTTTTGAAGATCCTATCCATCACGATCGGGTTTGGTTGCTGAACAAAGCTCTCTATGGTCTACATCAAGCACCGCGAGCTTGGTACGCAACCTTATCTAATTATCTGCTGGAGAATGGTTTTCGCAGAGGTCTTATCGATTGCACTCTCTTCATAAAAGAACAAGATGGAGATCTTCTACTGGTACAGGTATATGTGGATGATATTATATTTGGTTCTACTAACAATGTTATGTGTAGGGATTTCGAGCGTGTAATGCAGGATAAATTCGAGATGAGCGCTATGTGGGAGATGACTTTCTTTTTGGGCTTGCAAGTGCAACAAACGAAGTCTGGGATTTTCATCCATCAGACTAAGTATGTTCAAGACATCTTGAGCCGATTCCAGATGTCCGACACATCGCCCATTGGTACCCCACTACAGCAAAATCACGGAATCAATCCAGACTTTAAGGGTGAACTCGTTAGCTCTTTATACTACCGCGCGATGTTGGATCCCTTATGTACCTCACAGAATCAAGACCAGATATAATGTATCCAACTTGCCTACTTGCCAGATATCAAGTTAACCCGAAGGCCTCACATCTTGCAGCTGCAAAAAGGATTTTTCGTTATGCTTGCCTTTTCAGTTGAGGAAAAGCAATTCATCAGAACTTTTTCTCGGATTACCAGTTGTATCTGAGGACAAAATTTTCTCCAAGTATTCTCTTGCCTTCTTTCTCTTCTTCCTCAGTCTGTCTTTTTGCCCTTGTGAAAGCTTAATTTTCTTTTCTTGAACTTTCTGTTCTTGAACTTTTGGTTCTTGAACTTTCTGTTCCTTGGGCTTGACACTGACTGGTTTCTTTGCCAATTTCTGAGAATCAGCCCTCGATCGTCCCTTTGATCTCATTGGGCAATCTCTGGCAATGTGCCCTCTGATGTGGCATTCATAGCACCTTCTTGTTTCGAATATCTGACTTTGGCAGTTAACAGCAATGTGTCCTTGATAGCCACAAGTGTAACACACTCTGTTATCATACCTCTCACTACTTTCATACCACACACTTAGATCATAGCATTGATTTGCTTTGTGGTACTCATGTCTCCTCTTGTATCCTTGATTTGGCATTTGAGCACTGTGGTCAAACCTGCACCACTGATTATCAACTATTTTTGAGTTTTGTTTTTAAAATTTTTGTGATTTTTTATTGTGATTGGATGATTGATCTGATGAGCTTTTATTTTCTTTTTGAAAATTTTTCGATTCTTTATCTTTTTGTTTCTGTTCCACATTCTTCTTTACAGGTTTTTGCGTTGAGCATTCACCTTTCTCAGTAGAATGTAAAACAGTATTTTTAAACATTTCATTTAATTTCAAAAATGTTTTTCTTTTTTCTTCTTTTCTTTTTCATCATCAGATTTATCATCACAATCTTCAATTTTGACTTTGTCAAAATTTGTGACATTGTCACTTATTGGAACAGAATTGATCGGTTCTGGACAAACATATGATGCAGAAGTCACAAAACTTTTCAATTTATTCTCTAAATCTTTGATTTTCTTTCTATCACATTCAGCTTCTTTTTCAAGTCGAATAATCGTCTGACGATGGGAATTTATTACCTTTTGCTTTTCAATATTATTTCTGCTAAAAACAGATCTCCCATCTTCAAGAATCTTTATTTGACTTTGAAATTCTTTTTCAATTTTTAATTTTTCATTTTCTAAACTTTTGATTTTATCTTCAAAAATTTTATCTAAAAATTTCTTTTTACTTTCAAAATCTTTTTCTTTCTCTTTCAAAACCTTGTTTTCTAATGTCAAACTGTTCAAGTCATTTAACAGTTTAACATTCTCAGATTTCAGCCTTTTGATTTCCAATGTCAAGCTCTCCACATCTTTCAAGAGTTTAACATTGTTTGCTGCAGATTTGTCACATTTTGAGCACACAATTTCAGAACTTGAAAATCCATTCTTCTTGGATTCTTCTATCTCGGAAATTACTTCTTCAAGAACCTGCTGTTTTTCTATAACAGCTTCTTTCACAACTTCTTCAGTCATCACAACTTCACATTTTGAAGTTTCATCTTTTTCTTTTTCTTTTTCTTTCTCTTCATCACCTCCCCACCGTTTTCTCTGTAAAGCTTCTTCTTCTTCAGCAATACTTTCAACTAAAGCTTCCTCACTAAGAGTTTTATCATCAATAGCAATGTTTCCTTCAGGATCAAGGTAACATTCTCTATTAGCATCCCATCTCTTCGCCTTCTTAGCTTCATAGTAAATACGAGAAATTCTCATCATCCTCCAGTGAGCTCTCTGTTTTCTGTATGCTAATTTTTCTTCTTCTGTTCTTGTGTCTTTCCAAGGAACTTCTTTTTCCATAATTTTATATCCTTGAATTACCTCGAAATCACCTGCAAACAAACAAACAAATGATCAGTTTAAACGGACTGAATACGTGAAAGTGTGTGTTGATGAAATCAATCTAAGACTCGTGTCGAAGATTTTCAGATTTAATCCACTGTTGTTCGGGTGAAATCTCTAAATGAATGGGATTGATCGGATCAAAATAGATTCAATTGGGCCTTAGAATGATTTGGGTCGTGCACTTTAATATATTGTAAACCTTGGGCTGACAAGCAACTATGACTGAAACTGATTTTAATCAATGACATTAATGAACCGACAAACTTTTAATCTTTTGATCAGATATCATGCAAGAGTCGGCAAACATATATTTCAATGTTCTTTGATTGGGCCGCTAATATGTAGTGGACTTTAGGTCAGTACATTTGATTGGACCAAAATAACCACTAACAAATGAAATCACATGTAACTTTGATTTAATCAAGTAGATTTATCTAGTGGTCGACAAACTTATATCACTCAATGTATGATTAGACCAAAAGTATAGAACATATCAAATAATTGGACCGATGAACTTGATATTCACATGAAATAAACAACTTTTAAATTTGTCAACAATATCAGTTCACGACACAATTTTAATTGGACCACACAATATGAATTTATCAAATCAAGAACATCACGTGAACTGCACTTGAAGCAAAAAGACAATATAAACTCAAGCGGAACCCCACTCAAGCGAACTCAGACATTCAAGCGAACATACTGATTTCTTTCAAGCGAACACAGTTACAAGTATTTTCAAGCGAACACAACAGTAATATTCAAGCGAACTAGAAATTTATCTCTGTTCGCTTGAAAATACACAAGTATTTCAAGCGAGACACTCAGGTTCGTTCAAGCGGACAGATGTTTTAAGCCATTTTTTATCCGTTTTAATCTGAGTTTTAATCTGATTCTTTCTAGGATTTGTTAATACTATGTTTTACACAATATATCCGAAAATCAGGCCATTTCAACCTTTGGAACTAGTTCAAATCAGAAAGGTATGAGAAGAAGAGAGTAGAAATGAGAAAATCTGGTAGAATCAAGCTGTAATGTATGAACTCCTTGTCCTGAGCTCTGATACCACTTGTTGGATCGAGTTTGTGACCCTAAACAGTCAGTTAAAGCAGTTCATCTTAGTTTATAGAGGCGGAATCAAAGTAAACCAAGTAACAACAGCTTGTATCCTTTTAATCTCTTCTCTATTACTGATTACGAGTCTTTTACAATGATTTCAGATGAAATTCCGACAGCACCTTGACTCTCACTCACACACATGTTCTCAGACCTGATCGCTTCAAATGACAGATATAACCCTATTTATAGTCGATGTCTGTTCGCTTGAAATGACACGTATTGCTTTAAGCGAACACACATAATTGTGTTTCAAGCGAACATGCAAGAACCGATTTCAAGCGATCTAGACTTTGTTGGATTCGCTTGAACATGACATGTTGTCATTTCAAGCGAACTCATCTATATAACACATATACAAACTCTAATTACATCCTATCTAGATCTAAGACTTGATTAAAACGTAGTCAACAGACATTCAGTGCACCAACAAGTCTGAAAAGCATGGTGAGTTTGAAATAGAAGGTTTTGTTGTCAGAGTATTATTGATAAGATTTGATTTTATCTTTATAAATATCTTGCAACTTGCTATATTCAACGAAATCACTTGCTGGTCAACTTGTTGCTGGACGAAAACAACCTGGTCAACAATATCATACTAGACGAAATCACATCTGATTTCGTCAAACATAGTTTGTTACCAGGTCTGGACGAAATCACTTTCAGCGACGAAAACACCTTTCTGGACGAAATCACTTTCAGCGACGAAAACACCTTTCTGGACGAAATCACTTTCAGCGACGAAATCACTTTCAGCGACGAAATCACCCTTTCAGCGACGAAATCACCATTTCAGCAACGAAATCAAACATATCAGCGACGAAAACCATTATTTTCGTCACATACTTGTGTAATTTTTAAACAGAAGACTTGTAGTAACTCATATTTAACTGTTTGATTTGTGTGATTTATTCAGGTATTCGTCATTAAATATTCGAAATGAATCCGGATTGGTGGGGTACTCCGTCTAATACGGAAAGTAAGTATAGGAGCACGGGATTATCTCCTTCATGGGCCGAACCTCCTGCACAATCGTCTTCACCTCAAATCTCGTCAACTCAATGGGCGTTTGTTTCAAATCAAAATCAAAGTATTCAAAGTATACTTTTAAGCGAAAATGAAACCGGAAGCAATAATCATCCACCGAAGCTAATGCACATGAATGAATATCCGGGATGGGAAGGCAGATTTCATACGTATATTCTTGGGCAAAACACGGAGTTATGGTTACGATTCATTACAGACTTCGATCAAGCACTTGATGTTGCCGCTTCAACAGCTGCGTATTTTGCAGATCTTTCTCCAGATGATAAGAAGATTTATGATTTAGAAAAGAAGGCTTTTGCTATTCTGACTCAAGCGTTAAACAAAGAAATCTATCATCAGTTTGTAAGCTTCAAGACAACAAAGCGCTTATGGGATGCATTGAAGACGAGAGGTGAAGGAAACGAAGCGTCACGCAAGTTACGACATGACTTACTCAAGAAAGAGTTTGATGGTTTCACTTGTATGGAAAGATAACCTTTAAGAGATTTGACTAGTCGATTTTATCACTTGTTGACTGAGTTGAATCATTATGGGGTAGTAATAACTCCTGTAGAGGTTGTCACAATGTTGGCCGATGCACTGCCATTTCAATGGAAGGGTTTCTTGGAAATTTTGAAGTACAATGGCACATTAGCTACAACATCAATTCATGATTTCGTTCAGATGTTGGAGAATAAAGATCAGGAAGAAACTCTAAAGGTAAAAAGGTTCCAGAAAAACAAAATCCTGATATGTATTATGGAACTTCTAGCACTTCTGCAAAACCTGCTTAACATGCTCCACTTCAAACGGCGTTTGTCACAAGCACAAATTTGTATGGAAATCAGATACAAGTTCCTGTTAAGCCAGCTCCAACCACAGACTTGTATGGAAATCTACTACAACCAGCTTCACAACAACCAAGCCAACAGCGAAGACAACGTTCTATCGTAGCAACTGATATGTTCGAAAATCCATTACCTGTTCGATCTACCGGACCAACGTTCTATAGATAAAGAGGAGATGGATATTATGGACATCAAGTGGGCTTTCGCTAGTGCTGTTAGGCGGGCTAAAGACTTCATGGAACGGACGGGTAGAACCAGCTTGGAAAGCAAGAAAGACACCAAGTATGGGTTTGATAAGCAGCCTGTTAAGTGCTTTAACCGTGGTGAACGTGGTCATTTTAAGCGTGAATGCACAAAGCCAGCTCAGCATAGGAACCAGAATCCTTTCAGAGGTCAAGGCAACCAGGCGAATCAGAATCAAGCCAGGAATGATGATCGCACCTTGGTCCTGCAAACAATCAAGCAGGACCATCGAACATCAATCAAGCTCTTGTGGTGCAAATAGATGAAGGTTGCGACTGGTCATTGCAATTAGGCATTGGTGATCAGGGAGGAGCAGCTTGTTTTGCTAAAACTGCTAAGGATTTGAAGCACTCCAGTGGTGTAGAATCTTCCGCCAGTGGTGGTGAATCTTCAGATGAAGAGAGTTCTAGTGATTCAAGGAGTTCAGATGAGGAAATCTCAACCTCAGGCGAAGATTATTCTGATGATGTATCTAGTGGGAGAATCAATGCAGATATTGATGAATTGTTAGGAGAAGCTGCAGCAAGGAATGATAGAAGATCTATTCTGGTGGATCAAGCTGCTTATTCTTCTTTTTCTCTTCATTCAGCCTTTATGGCTAATGGCGGCAGTTCATCAAGTCAGGTATGTGTCGATGAACCAACTATCGTTATTTGTGATAATTGTGATAGCTTAAGTGATAAATGTGCTGATTTAGATGCTAATATGTCTGAATTGCAAAGCAAACATGATGCTTTAAATGCTGAATTGTCTGACTTGCAAAACAAATATGTTTCTTTAAATGCTAAGATGTCTGATTTGCAAAGCAAACATGAGGCTTTGCAAACCAAGTATGACGTGACATTTATCCACAACCAAAAGTTGATCGTGGATCTTGCCAAATGCACAGAAGCCAACATGTTTTATACAAACCATGAAAATGAGTATAAAACAATGATTGAAAATTTAAGAGAAAACAAATCCGAGCTAACGAAAATGGTTTCAAGAAAACAAACAACCATTAACTGTTACATCAATAGGCTCGAGATAATGCAAAAAGAGATGGCTTGTGTAAAAACTGAAAGTGAGGCGATCAATCTTAAGCTAAATAGTTATTTAAGCTCTAGCTATGTGCTGGATCACATTATTGATGTTCAGAAAAAGAAAACTGATGTCACATGCATTGGCTATAAGAAATGTCCCCCACCTGTGAAACACAATTATGATGCCATGCCTGATGAAGAAGACAGAATTTACTTTGAGACATCTGTTTCTTTAAACATTGAGGAGTTTACAACTGGACTTGGATACAAACCGGAAGTACCATCGGATTCGGATGTATCAGCAGATACAAGTGTGTCTTCTGCTGAACAGAATCAGGATCCTCCAGTTATTGTTGAGGATGCTGATTCTTCAGATGATGAATTTAATGATACTGACTCAGCATAGTCAGATGCGGTAATTAAAGAAGAGGACATACCTCTCGAGAATCATATTCTATGTGGTCCTCCCACAAAACCTGCTACGACTGTTCTGACCAAGTCCACGTCCACTTCTTCACAAGAGTCTGAGAGTGTGAATTAGCTGTACACTCTTGTTGGTGATGATAAAATCTATTCTGACAAAGATTTTCCTATTAAGAATGTTAATCAATCTTTAATTAGTAAAATTTTTGAAGATTCAACAAGTAAGTTCTTGGGAAAGACAGGATCACACGTTGTGGTAACACAGTGTGCTCCGATTCCAAGAGCTGAAATTCGCAAACAAAATGGCAATCAAAGATTACCAACTGATAAAGTTCAGCAAAATCGCACCAAACCAAAAGGTAAATCACCGACTCAAGGTCAAAAGAAACAGACCCAAAAAAAGGACAAGAAGGTGAACTTTGTGAAATCAAGGGGAACGGATAAAATTGACACATTTGAAAACAAATCTAACCTAGATTTTGTTAATCAAGCGAAAATTTTAAAAAGAAATGAACAAAACAGTTCAAAACCAAGTACCTCGGGATCACAAAGTTCATCATCATCGACAAGACAATCACATGATACTTCGGGGTTTGTAGAACGAAGATCATGTTTTTCATGTGGCACATTTGGACATATTATTCGCAATTGTCCATATCTTCATAAACAAAATGCCAAAGTTGATGATCCCCGTGACCGAAATAACCGAAAGCAATATGTTTCATCAAAACCAGATCCCCGTCTTGTAAAAGAAAGGGAAAAGAAACAGAAACACCAACAGGTCAAGAAAATTGAAAAGGCAATTAAAACCGACGTGGTTAACAAAACATCTATTTCTGTCAAACCAGACAATTCAAAAACTTCAGACAATCATGAAGTTAAGATTTTAAAGAATAAAACTGGTAAAACAAAACAGACCTGGAAACCAAAAACGGTTACTGAATCAGGGGGAACATCACAATTTCCACAACATCGAGAAGTTCAAGTAACTTACGTTGATGAAAATGGAAGACCCAAGACCACAAAGGCTTGGGTCCCCATTTCCAACTAATCATGTCAGTACATGTGCAGGGTGTTCCAGGAGGAACTTTCAGCAGTCATTGGATTGTTGATAGTGGGGCATCCAGGCACATGACAGGCGACATGAAGCTTCTCTACGACATTAAATCTATTAGAGGAGGTTATGTTACTTTTGCTGGAGATAAAGGCGGATATATAACAGGAGAAGGAATGGTATCTAACGGGGTTGTAAGTTTTGACAAGATCAACTTTGTACAACAGCTTGATCACAATCTTCTCAGCGTTTCACAAATCTGTGATAAACAGTTTTCAGTACACTTTGACGCAAATGGATGTTATGTGCTGAAACCCGGCTTCAAGATTCCAAAAGAATGGATTCTCTTATCAGCTCCAAGGATAAATGATTTGTATGTCCTTGATATGAGCCAAGCAAAAACAACGACTGCACAAGCAACTTGTTTCATTACAAAAGCCACAGAAAAAGACTCAATCTCTTGGCAGAGACGTATGGGTCACATTCACTTACGGAAAATGAATCATTTGTTGTCGAATGAATTAGTGAATGGTGTTCTTCTGAAAAACTTCCATCTTCAAGACGTCTGTCTTTCATGCCAAAAAGGAAAGCAAATCAAGAAGCGACATCCGACAAAGAAGATCAACACGGTGGCAGTTCCTCTTGAACGTTTGCACATGGATTTGTTCGGTCCTGTCAAGCACAAAAGCAACATGAATGATCAATAATGCCTCGTGATAACTGATGATTATTCAAGATTTTCTTGGGTGGCGTTTAGGGCTCACAAGAGTGAAACTTTCGGTATTATCAAAAACTTGATCATTCAGATTGAGAATTTGTATAAGTTGAAGGTTTGACGGATGCGCAGCGACAATGGTACAGAATTTAAGAATCATGCTACGGCGGAGTTTTGCACATCAAAAGGTATTCTTCACGAATTTAGTGCAGCTTATACTCCTCAGCAGAACGGTGTCGCTGAACGTAAAAACCGTACATTGATCGAGACTGCTAGGACTATGTTGGTAGAGTCGCAGTTGCCCATTCCATTCTGGAGTGAAGCTGTGTCCTCTGCATGTTATACATTGAACCGAGTCCTTACAGTCAAAAGACACAACAAGACCTGCTTCGAGCTTCTTCACAAACGGAAACCAGATTTGTCATATCTTGAACCGTTTGGAGCTCCTTGCACAATGATCGATCCTAATGGAAAGTTTGGGGTAAAAGCTATTAAAGGTCACTTTCTTGGTTATGCCACCCCGAACTTAAGAGTCTGGAATCTAGAGACTAAAATGGTTGAGGAATGGTCTGAAGTCAGAGTACAAAGGCACACATTGCTAGTCAAAAATCCAGGTCAACCATGGATGTTTGAGTACAATGACTTTTCAATACGATCAATGTTGAAGCAGTTGAAGAAGCTGCTGCGGCAAGGATGTTTTTCGAGAGTGACAACGCAACAGATTCACCATTGGTTCGTCCAATTGTTGTCAATCAAGAACCATCTTCAGTGAACAATAATGCTCTCGACAATGAGGATTTTCATGATGCAACCGAACTGAACGAATCTTCAGAGGATGAAGAATTTCTAGATGCAGATCAAGAAGCTCCTACATCAGCAGTACATGGTACTTCAGAGGCTACACCTCCAGTGGACGCCCCTATAACAGCTGAATCTACTGCATCATCCTCTTCTTCAGTTCCGGGTATTGAATTGGTTGTTGATCTAAATCTCAACAATCTGGGTAGAAACATTCCAGTTCCGGAAAACCCTGAAACAAGGATTCACAATACCCATCCTCAATAAAACATCATCAGTAATGTACAGAGTGGCATTCAAACAAGAAACATGTTGCGAAACAACAACACAGGCTTGTATGCAGCAATTCGAGAATCTGGTCAACAAAACGATTGGTCTTTCGCGTGTTAGGTCTCACAGGAAGAGCCAAGAACTTGGAAAGAAGCTTTGAAAGATAACTCTTGGGTTGAAGCAATGCAGGAAGAACTGCAACAATTCCAGAAACTTGGTGTCTGGAAGCTCGTAGAGAAACCTGCTGATTACAAGAAGATTGGTACCCGTTGGGTGTATAAATGCAAAAAGGACGACCGTGGAATCGTTATTCAAAACAAAGCTAGATTGGTCGTTCAAGGTTTTCGTCAGATTGAAGGTATAGACTACAACAAAGTATATGCACCTGTTGCATGTCTGGAAGCAATTCGGATCTTTCTGGCTTATGCCTCATTCAAAGGATTCAAGGTTTTTCAGATGGACGTCAAAAGTGCATTCTTACATGGTCTAGTGGAAGAAGAGGTGTATGTTGAATAACCTCTAGGTTTTGAAGATCCTATCCATCCCGATCGGGTTTGGTTGCTGAACAAAGCTCTCTATGGTCTACATCAAGCACCGCGAGCTTGGTACGCAACCTTATCTAATTATCTGCTGGAGAATGGTTTTCGCAGAGGTCTTATCGATTGCACTCTCTTCATAAAAGAACAAGATGGAGATCTTCTACTGGTACAGGTATATGTGCAGATGATATTATATTTGGTTCTACTAACAATGTTATGTGTAGGGATTTCAAGCGTGTAATGCAGGATAAATTCGAGATGAGCGCTATGTGGGAGATGACTTTCTTTTTGGGCTTGCAAGTGCAACAAACGAAGTCTGGGATTTTCATCCATCAGACTAAGTATGTTCAAGACATCTTGAGCCGATTCCAGATGTCCGACACATCGCCCATTGGTACCCCACTACAGCAAAATCACGGAATCAATCCAGACTTTAAGGGTGAACTCGTTAGCTCTTCATACTACCGCGCGATGTTGGATCCCTTATGTACCTCACAGCATCAAGACCAGATATAATGTATCCAACTTGCCTACTTGCCAGATATCAAGTTAACCCGAAGGCCTCACATCTTGCAGCTGCAAAAAGGATTTTTTGTTATTTGAAGGGTTGCCCAGACACCGGTCTATGGTACCCTAAGGATAATAACTTTGACTTGATCGCTTTCTGTGATTCTGATTTTGGCGGATGCAAAATCGACGGCAAATCCACAACGGCTGGATGCCAGTTTTTAGGAAATCGCCTCGTAACATGGCAGTGCAAGAAGCAGACTTGTGTCGCTACATCAACTTGTGAAGCTGAATACATTGCTGCCTCAAGTTGTTGCTCCCAAGTCCTGTGGATACAACAGCAAATGCGCGATTACGGTTTTGAATTCCTAACTACTCCTATTTTAGTCGATAATTCTGCTGCCTTATCTATCACTAGAAATCCTGTGCAGCATTCTAAGACCAAACATATCGAAATTAAGTATCACTTCATACGTGATTGCTTTGATAAAAGGCTAATCGATGTTGTTAAAGTCCATACTGATGACCAACGTGCCGACCTTTTTACCAAAGCATTTGATAAATCAAGATTTGACTTTTTATCATTGGTAAACGGCATTAAGGTCAAGCAAGAGTAATCCGCATCGGAAAATCATTTTTGTAAATATCTTTGTGTTTTTAAAATTATTGTAAGTTTGTTGATTTTAGGGGGAGTAATTCCAAATTTGAAAATTCAAAAACATCAAAAAAATTTCAAAAACCAAAAACAATAGAAAAACAAAAATGAGTTTCCTGGCGAGCAAAAGAGAAAATGATAGTACATCAGTGGTCTGTTGAAACCTCTTTAAACTGAAATGCAAAATGAAAAATGTTAAGCAGCTCTATATAAGATGTATCGGTAGGCTCACAATCATTTTAAAGTGTGCAGGGTGATATAAACTTAAATCGACTGAAGACCAGGTGGGAACCGCTCATTGGCATATGGTCTTAGTACCGAAATTTCGTTTGAGAGATTGCCGAGGTTCTGAGATATGTGGTCTTTATGCTGTTTATCATCTGGGTATCATGGTTGTTTCTTTTACCGAAATAAACGGAGAGGAAGTCTAGATCTTCCATGATATCATACATACGTGTACATACTGCATACGACCTCAATAAGTGATCAACAATCACATGTCCACAAAACAAGTGATAATATATCACATTTATCCGGGAGTCAAGTTCGTCTCTTTGCTGTACGAAAGTACTGACCTGTTCACGGACTTGCTTTTGTGCCCTCATGCATCTGAAAATCAAGTTCCTCATCAATAAGTGATTCTATCACATACGGCTTGTTTTCAATCAAATAAGTTTCTCAGATTTTCATATACGTCAAAACAGATGATAAATGGTATACTCACCAGTAAGATGAACTCTCGTGCATACCTTGATACGGGAATGTGTCGTGATGTGGATGAACACCGGTCGGTAAGTATAAATCATATCTTAACGTATCCCCTCGCCAAGATTACATATGATAAGTTGAGCTTATGTGGATAACAATACCGATAATTGTTATAGGATGCTTATCTAAATGTTAACAAAAAGAACAACAAGAGCGTTTTGGCATGACCGTACACTGATATGATTCTCTTACCCTCGAAACTCGCAAAAAGAATGTTTGTATATATTTACTTTTCTTAGTTTCTGCAACTCTGTATATATTTATTTACTGCTTTCAGTCTTTAAGTTTGAAATATTCAAAATGCCAAAAAGATTTTAGGTGTGTTTTAATATAAACTTTATAAAAGTCAAAAAGATTTTATTTCTGCTTTAGTTTTGATTAAACGATGTTGGAACTTAAGTCTTCGTTGCCTGAAATCTAATTAAAAACAAAACGACTGAATCTTCATAAACGGTCAGAATTTGCAAGTTTTGAAAGTTAATAATCAAAATTAAAAAAAAATCTGTTAACTTTTCAAACTAAATTGTCGGACGGTAGTTGAAAACATGGTCACATGTGTGTTATTTGTTTAAACGTTAACTATATTCCAAGCGTTTGTTCTCATTACGTGTTTAGATTTCTTGCATATGCAGATGCTAAAGGCGAAGATAACATGTTCGATGATAAGCTTCGGAATGAAGACACGACGTGAAGGCACTCAAATGATAAAGATGATCGAGTTGCCGCTGATCAATCATCAACACCACAAGGATCTCAAGTATTGAAGATCAAAAGATTCACGAGCATAATCAAAGGGGGAGTTTATTGATACACTTCCTAAATGAAAGCGGGAGTTTGTTAATACAATTTCTACTGACAACACGTGAAGTCTTTGAAGATCCTACGACAAGAATGAAAGAACCATCAAGAGATGGAGAACGAGATTACGAACCTCACGAGCAGCATCCAAGGGGGAGTTTGTTGATACATATTAAGTGGATACGGCTCGGCTTGGTTCGACTCAGCTACGAAGTGAAGGCCGTAGTCAAGACAACCTCCTGTCTTGACTCGGTATGCGATCTACTTTGTATTGAACGATGTAAATGCAACTGCGTGTGTGCAGTTTGCATATTAGACTTGTTTATAGTATTAAGTGTTTGTCTGTTTGTTGTATTGGCTCATCATGTCAAAGCCCAAGTGGTGAAATCAGTTGAGCCCAACATACATGTGATGAAGTCCCTGAAGCCCAACATTGAAGTCAAGGCCCAAGCCCAACAAAGTGACGAAAACCCATGTGATGAAGACCCTGAATAGATTTCGAAGCGAACACACTGTAAACACACACACACTGAGAGTTTATGAGAGCATCTTGTAAACATTGATTTGTAACCGTTTCATATGCATTAATACAATGGAGTGTTAATCGTTGAATCTTTGTGTCTTACGTGTTCGTAACTTGGTTTAACTTACCCGTTTGGATTCCGCACTCACGGGTTTGTCGGAAAACAGGGAATAGAGGTTACTCGATCCTCCGGGTGGACCTACACCTTTAACACATAATCTTGTCCGTATTTGTTAGTTATTTGTTGGATCTTGATTTCTCTTGACATTGGACTTTGACCAGAATTGATAAAGCACAGTTACTTGGCAAGAGATGCACTTACACATAGCAGTCTTGAGTCTACTTGTCTAGGCATTGGGCATTCCCCCCAAAATCCCTGAATTTTCATCATTATAATTTGAAATTGCCCCACATCTTAAATCTTCAAGCCTCAGCTCTCTAGTTGGATTTTCCCTCCCCCAACTCGACCATCTTATTTAGACCTCCAACCTATTCGCTCGACTGAACGACACATGTACCACTCATCTACACCAATTAACCGACCTATAGTTGCCACCCCCGTTACCCGAATATCTCCTCATATCACCTCACTTTTACACGGTTTGGTATGTTATTATTTTTTGGTGTTTTTTATCTTAGATGTACGATTCTTTCTATGTCGAAGCCAGGGGCGGACCCAATCCCAGAACCGGGGTGGTGGGTGCAGACCTTGAATTTTTTTTAATGTACTAATTACATAGTGATGCTATACTAGTTTTGGTCAACAAGGTGGATACTTGTCTTGTGTGATTATTGAAGCGATTTTATGAATTTGAGTAGTTGACTAATAAATAGTCCAACTTTTACCAGGTTCCGAAAAATGGAGTTGAAGTGAAGACGCAAAGGAATGCTTTGAGTGTTCTTCAACCAACTGGTCATGAAAATGATGATGAGTATGAATATGATATTTCAAGCCTGATTGAAAAAAAGATGGGGCTGCGAAGTCACAGAACATTATATTTTGTTAGGTCTGAAAAAGGTTTATATGTAGAAGTTACGAATTTATAGAATTTAGAATAGATATCAATAGCTCTAAAATGAGTATATGCAAGACTGCTACTTATTTGTTATTTTAGACATGTAGGGTTATTTTGATCCTCTATTATTACAAGTTTGATATAGACAACAGTCAAATTTGGATGGCTTTGTGTGAGCACTAGTCTTTAGGCCCAAACATGTTACAGATAATAACATTACCGAATTTGGTCATTTTTTTCAGCTGTTCTTTCTTCTCTTTTGAAAATCGGGCTTTTGTTAATTGTTTGAAATCGGCTTTTGTTAATTGTACTTAAATGTATTAATCAAATGTGAAAAAGATAATTTTTTGTTTACATGTTGCGGCTAAAAAAAGTTATGGAAAAATCAGTGTTTCTTTTTGATCTGGGGCAAATATGGATCTATAAGATCAATTAATATCGACATGAGAGGTTAGATTGTAAGCTAATCACTCTGGCTACTTGTAATGAAAAGTTGTTTGTCTGATCTATCAGTACGTTTCTGGCTGCTTGCTTCTGCTATAGTCAACTCACAGCTGACGCTGCTAGCGTTGAGATTTCAGTTTGGGATCTTTTGATATGCATAGTTCTATGGAGAGGAGATACCGATAGAGCACAACCACTATTAAGACACAAATTACTCACTTGATTATCAGAATGAAAGGAAGCAATAAAAGTATAAGAACAATGGAACCAAACGAATGAATTAAACCCCTTATGGGCATCAAGAATAGCAAAGAAAGAAGAATGAAAGGCAACACCATAAAATGAACCCTTTACACTCAATGTCGTTTTTACCTTAAAACTTAAAGACTAAATTATGTTAAAGCTCGCCCTAAACGGCTACATGTCCCTCTGTATAAGATCGAGCTTGTTCCAGCTTGGTAGATACAAGTCTCTACCTTCATCTGCCACTAGCAATGGGTAACGTAGTATGCTTGCTCATGCTATCGAAGGTGCTTGAGCTTACAATGCTTATATTGCCACCATTTGTATATTCATCGTCGTTTGTTAGTCCTTTTAGCAAATACTCACCTTCATTTTCGTTTGGACTATTTTCCACCCATGGATGTATTTGAATCATTGAAGCCAATATTCCTTGGAGCTCGATTGCTACTTCCTTCATGGTAGGCCTTTCGTCGCCTTTAACGCGTAAGCATCTTTCAGCCAGTCTTGAGACTTGTATAATCTCGCTAGGAACATCGTTTAGCTGCAAGTTTTCATCAAGAACCTGGAGGAGTCTCCCCTCTTTTAAAGAATATATAAAATATATAGCTAGGTTCCTCTCTGCCTCTGGCCTATCAAAGCTAAGAGCCTTTTTTCCAGTTAAAAGCTCCACTAGTACCACCCCAAAACTATAAACATCGCTTTTATCCGTGAGTTGGTTTGTCTGCAAATACTCTGGATCTAAGTAGCCTAGTGTTCCTTGCACTATAGTGGCCAATTCAATCTGGTCAATAAAAATTAGCTTAGATGCTCCAAAATCAGCCACTTTTGCTACATAGTTTTCATCCAAAAGTATATTCATTGGCTTGATATCTCGGTGGATGATTGGAACAGATGCTGAAGAGTGCAAGTATGAAAGTGCTTCGGCTGTCTCCGTTGCTATTCTAAGTCGGATGTCCCATGTAAAAGCTGACGACTTGCCTTTGACATTGTGGATGTGATCAGAGAGGCTGCCATTCGGAATGAACTCATACACCAATAAAGGGACTTCTGTTTCCAGGCAACATCCAATCAGCTTCACCACATTTCTATGATTAATTTGGGAAAGGATAAGAACTTCATTGATAAATTGCTCTATCTGGGTTTCAGTTTGATCTGGTAGCTTGGACTTCTTTATGGCAACAATTCTGTTATCGGAAAGAACTCCTTTATAAACAGTACCATAGCCTCCCTTACCGATAATCCTGGTATCATCATAGTTATTGGTTGCTTTCTTTAGCTCATCAATCGTGAAGACTCTTGCTTGATCACGAGAACCCCTATCTCCAGAAATTCGCTGCTGCAACATTATTCCACCATTTTGTTTAAAAAATTTCTCTCTCAGCATCATCAGCTTTCGCTTCTGGAGTATCAAGTACAACCAGGTGACAAAAATAAGGAGAATTATAGCAGAAACTGAGATACCTGCAACAACACAAACTAACTTATAACACCATTTCATGCTGATTTGATTTCTCGGATAGTGTAAGATATGAAATGAAAAATATTGGATCATTACGTACCTAGACCTATCTTTATAACGGTGGATTCATCAGCAGTGCAACCTGTTCCAGCCTTCCTACCATCGCCAGAGTAACCTTCTCGACAAGTACACGTGTAATTTCCTGGTATATTAATGCAATGAGCGTCATGTTCGCAATCATGATTTCCAAGATCACACTCATCAATATCTGTGTAATAACCAATGGTCAATCAGTTCATTGGGGAGAAAGTAAATCGGGGAAAAAAAAAGCATGCTGATGTGAAATGAGAACTTACCCTTGCAACCAGCTGCATCTACAACATAAGGGTTTCCTTCATAACCTTCACGGCAACGGCAACGATATCCAGGACCTCCATAATCTTGATCACATGTGCTGTTTCCCCTGCATAAGAAGTTACCCGTCCCCTTTGCTTGGTTACAAGTCAGGTCTCCAATTGCCCAATCAAGTAACATCGGCATCCTTTCACTTTCAAAATGAGCTATATTAGTCGTAGAAAAGTTAAACTTCCCTTCTTCAACAAAAAAGGCATAGCTACAAGGGTTGAAGTCTGATATATTCTCATGGTTGTTAAAGCTACCAAGAGATATACTATAAAACTTCATTCCTTCTGGCACTGCTACTTCACAACACCCAACTCCCGAGCACGATCCATTTGTAATAGTGCTATTTCTACCACATGAAGAAATGCATCCGGTAAATATATCAGAATCATTCCCTCTTCTTCCACTAAAACGTGCATTCGTATCACACCCGATGGCTACAAATTTGTTTTTGGAGGAGATACGCAAGTCCCTCAACGTCAAAAATCGCTCATTTTTTTCGACACGGCCAGATTCGTTGTAGCAGTCACGAGATACAATGGGACTAAGCTGTACCTCACTCTTGCTTGTCGACATATTTGAAATAACAAATTTGCCTGTTTCAAAGAATGGTATTGGTTCCCCGGATGATTCGTTACAAGTCACATGGAAATCGGAACTGTAGTAGCATCCCTTACCTGAACCAAATGGGTAAGCAATAGTCACATTGCCACATGAACTTCTACAATTCGGCCAGTCTTGAGAATTTGCTGTCCCCAAAACTGCAATAGTTGCAACTGCAATTAGCATTTTTAAATGCATAGTTGCTTTCTGTACGTGTGTTAGTGATTTTCGGTATTTGATTGGGGAAGGGTGATTAGTGATCTTATATCAACATGCCAAGAAGACTTGGTAATTTTATTCAGAAAATTATTATCCTTTATTTCTTCGTTCAATCCTTCTCTCTTATCTCTTGGACCGAGCATAAGACAGCGATGGGTGGTATCATTCACGGAAGTTCATTTTATAATAACAAATAATCAAATTTATCAGAAAATAATTTTATCCTTTTTATTAAATCATAACTTTTTATACTAAATACTTAATATTAGGGCTGTAAACGAACCGAACGTTCAGCGAACAGTTCGTGAACTGTTCGGCGGGAAGTTCGTTTATGTTCGTTCGTTTAATAAACGAACGAACATGAACAAGAAATTTCGTTCGATTAGTTAAATGAACGAACATGAACAGATGTCTCGTTCGTTCGATTGTGTTCGTGAACGTTCGGTAAGGTGTTCGTGAACGTGTTTGTGAACATGTTCATGAACATTCGTTGATTTGCGTTCGTTTATGTTTTTATGTTTGTGTTTTAATTGAAGATCTTTGCACTTTTTTATTTTTTATTTGTACTTTTTATATTATTAAACTTTTATTTATTTTATTACCCTCATAATTAAACTAGAAAACCCACTTTCACCTTGTTTATGCATCATTTCCCTTTCATTTCTCATTATTTACATCGGCGAATACGATCGACCTCCGTCCCACAATAAGGGATTCAAGTTCGAGTACTACTCTCTGGGCCATCTATCTTTATCCTTTTTCGCGTTCGCCAAATTTATTTGTGTTCGTGAACCGTTCGCGAACACGCTCATTTCCTTAATGAACGAACACGAACATAAAATCTCGTTCGGTAAGTGTTCATGAACCGTTCGTGAACACATTTATTTCCTTAACGAACGAACACGAACAAGGCCTTGTTCGTGTTCGTTCGGTTCGTTTACAGCCCTACTTAATATTAGTTTCTAAACGTAATTCAAAAGAAAAAAAATAATGATACATACTTGATATTATTTATAGAGTTAAGTTCCCGTGAAAATAAAATAAACGTACGAAACGTACGAATTGAAAGAAAAGTAAAAAAAGTGGCGGTGTCATTTGGTAATTATCAGCAACTTCAAAATTACTCTAGTAGAGTAATTTTGAGCTTCTGTAGAGTAATTTTGTAAATGTTCATGTAGAGTAATTTTGGTCGTGTAAGGTAATTATCAAAATTGTAGGGTAATTATCAAAATTACACTACCCCCCCCCACCCCCAAAAACCTAAAAAAAACTAAACCATTGTAAATGTTCATGTAGAGTAATTTTGGTCGTGTAGGGTAATTATCAAAATTGTAGGGTAATTATCAAAATTACACTAACCCCCCACCCCCACCCCCAAAAACCTAAAAAAACCTCCCCCCCCCCCCCCCAAACTAAAAGCTAAAAACTAAACCATAAAGCTAAATCCCATAACTAAATGCTAACAAAATTACCCTACAAGACATTTTCCAAAATTACTCTACAGAAGTCAAAATTACTCTACTAGAGTAATTTGATAATTACCCTACATTTCCCAAAATTACTCTAAAGATGCTCAAAATTACTCTACAGATGCTCAAAATTACTTTACAAGACACTTTTTGTTTTTTCCCCAGTAATTTTGAAGTTGCTGATAATTACCAAAGTGACACCGCCACTTTTTGCTTTTTCCCTCAATGCGTACGTTTCGTACGTTCATATTATTTTTATTTGATCCTTTACCATTTATAAGAGTTGCTGTTATCTATAACACTAAAAGAATGTAACTTTGTTTAAAATGAGTGATTCATGCATTTCAATTACTCAATATTCATCATGCAACTTTCATTTCTATTCGTATTAAATAATAGTCTACAAATTATATTGACCATTTATAAAGCATCTTAAGTATTCAATATTCATCATGTAAATTTCATTTCTAGCTCGTATTGAATAGTCTACAAATTATATTGACAATTTATAAATCATCTTTACCACCTACCAAAGCTGACGTGAAATCGTCTTTGGAACTTTTGCTTCCAAGAACATGCATGTAAATTGTCAAAAAAGAAAACATCAGCTATAAGTTATATATATATATATATATATATATATATATATAGGATAAGGATCATGTGAGAAGTAGTAGGCTATTTGAGAAACTTAAAAAGCATTCTGGACCACACATTTTCCCTAAGCAAAAAAATGCAAAAAAAAAAAGGTGAAAAAAATGCAAATTTCTTTTTTTGGAAAAATCGCAGCTTTTTCTTTAAGGATTTAATATTTTATTTTTTATTTTTTATTTTTTTTTTGGGGGATTTATACACATGTGTATATTGTTAATCTTTTAACTATACATATATGTATATTGTCAATTATACATATATGTATATACATGTTTAAAATTGAAAAATAAGTGTTATTTAGGGTTTAGCATTAGTATTTAGGGTTTAGCTTTATGGTTTAGGGTTTAGCTTTAGGGTTTAGCATTAGGGTTTAGCATTAGGGTTTAGCAATAGTATTTAGGGTTTAGCATTAGGGTTTAGCTTTTGGGTTTAGCATTAGGGTTTAGCTTTAACTTTTGGGTTTAGCTTTATCTTTAGGGTTTGCATTAGGGTTTAGCATTAAGGGTTTAGCTTTAGGGTTTAGTTTTAGCATTAGGGTTTAGCATTAAGGGTTTAACTTTAGGGTTTAGTTTTAGCATTAAGGTTTAGCTTTAGTGTTTATGGTATAAGGTTTAGGATTTATAACACTTATTTTTCAATTTTAAACATGTATATACATATATGTATAATTGACAATATACATATATGTATAGTTAAAAGATTAACAATTATATGTGTATAAATCCAAAAAAAAAAATTTTAAAAAAAAAAATTAAATCCTTAAAAAAAAGCTGCGATTTTTCCAAAAAAAAAAAAAAAATTGCATTTTTTTCACCTTTTTTTGCATTTTTTTTGCTTAGAAAAATGTGTGGTCCAGAATGCTTCTCAAGTTTCTCAAATAGGGTGGACTTCTCTTAGGATTCCTACCCTATATATATGGTAAAGTTCATGAGAGAACCACCTTTATTGCGAGAACCACCTTTATTGCGAAAACCGCGAGAACCAATGTGAACACAACCTAAAATAGCTAAAAAAACCTAACCCCCCTCCCCCCAAGCTAATTGCTAAAAACTAAAACCCCCAAAAAACTTAAAAAAACCTAACCCCCCCCCCCACCCCCACCCCAAAATAAAATGCTAAAAACTAAACCCAAAAAAAAAACATAAAAAAATCTAAAAAAACTAAAAAAATAAAAAAAAAATCTAAATTTTTTTATGTTAAAATCGCTACTTTTAGTAGCAAAAAAAAAAAAAAAATTTTGGCTACTAAAAGTAGCGATTTTTTTATAAAAAATATTAAAAAAAAAATTGTGTGTTTTTTAGCTATTTTTAGGCATTTTTGGTTGTGTTCACATTGGTTCTCGCGGTTCTCGCAATAAATGGTGGTTCCTAACAGATCTTTGTCCTATATATATATATATATATAGGGTAAGGTTCATGCGAGAACCACCCTTATTGCGAGAACCGCGAAAACCAATGTGAACACAAAATAAAATCTAAAAAATAAAAAAAGCACTCAAAATTTTTTTTTTTTAATAATTTTTTTTTTCAAAAAATCGCTATATTTCGTTACAATTAAAAAAAAACCTTTTTTTCGAGTAACAGATATCTATGCACATGTGCATATGTATCATTACTTCGACAAATTCGGTAATACGTTATCAGGAATAGACAATTGCACTTTAATTTACAATACTATTCGTAATACACTACTTTTTACATTACCAATATTCAAAATGCACATGTGCATCATTAGGTATAACCATGATATAACGTGTTTTGGTACAAAAAGTTTGTGATTTTGAATGGAGAAGTAGGCCCATATACATGTTTTTTGGTTAGTTATATTTAGGGGTTGATTGTTTGGTTATAGTTGTCAATTTATGATGTAATATGTTGATTGGATGGTATAAATGGTGTTTACATACATGTAATAAAGTGAAAATATCGTTAATGGTATTGTATTATGGATGATAGAAGGTAATGGTAGTTTATTATGGATGGTATGATAGATGAAAGAGAAAGTGAACTCAAAGTAGTGTACCAAAACACCTTATTTCATGTTGATACATATAAATGCACATGTGCATTTCTAATATTGGTAATGTAAAAAGTAGTGTATTACATATGGTAGTGTAAATGAAAGTGCAATTGACTATTATTTGTAATGAATTACGGAATTTGACAAAGAAATGATACATATGCACATGTGAATGGACAGCTGTGACTCGATTTTTTTTTTTGAAAATTTTTTTATTTTTTTTACTAACAAAATATAGCGATTTTTCAAAAAAAAAATAAAAAAATAAAAAAAAATTTTTGGGTGTTTTTTAGATTTTTTAGGTATTACTGTTCGTGTTCACACTGGTTCTCGCAATAAAGGGTGGTTCCTAACGGATCATTGTCCTATATATATATATATAGGATTAGGTTCAAACGTGAACAAAATCTCAAGAGTGAACTGCGTGAACTGATCTGGGCCCTTGATTTTTATGATCTTGAGATTAAAGTGAGTGGCATGATGGTAATTATTTGGTTAATTTTTTCCATTTAATTAAATATAAAAAGGGTATATGTGTAATTTCAATCTTAAATTGATTGCATAAATCTCTCACAAATCAAGTAATCAATTATCCTCTTAAATTGATTGCATAAATCTCTCACAAATCAAATCAATGATTAGGAAAGATGTAACTTAATTCAATTATTAAAATAATTATTTGTTTAAATGCGATGTACACATGTGTATTCTGATTTTGCCCTCTTTTTAATGTGAAGTACACATGTGTATATCGTCTGTTTTTGTGATATCTCAGAATTTTTTTTGTATTGAATGTTGATGTACACCTGTGAATTATTGTACACATATGTACGATGCTGAGTACACATGTGTACTGTTCTATTTATATCCAAGTACACATGTGTATACCGTTGAAATATGAAGGTTACATGGATCTTAAAAATCAAAATTTGAATTCTGATGATGAAATCTAAAATAAAAATTAAAATTGAAATCTGGTGATTTGTTGTTTGTTTTGATAATTATCTTATTAATAAATAAATATAATGTGGATAATGAATTTAAATTAGGAAAGATGTAACTTAATTCAATTATTAAAATAATGATTTAAATCTAATTTTTTATATAATTACAATCCTACCCTTAACAACTAAAAAGGAAATCAAGGGTCCATATATGTTCACGCAGTTCACTCTTGGGAGGTTGTTCACGCTGGAACCCTACCCTATATATATAGAAACGGGTTCAGGAGAAAACGGCAAAAAGTGTGAGAACGGTGAGAACGCATCCTGGCCAAACACGTGGCGCGGGGCATGATCAGGGTCCGAGGGGTTTTTTTTTGTCTTTTTAGCATTCTTCTCCTTTCATGATTTTCGCGTTTGACATGCTGCTTTAATTTTTGCGTGCAAGATAATTTGGCATTATCTAGAATTATTAATTATTTGGCGTTTTACTGTTTTTCTCAGAGTTCTTCTCGTTGAATTAATTCTTTTTGTGTGACATAGTTAATTTTTTGGCGTTATGGCTTTTTCCATGTCATTTTTGGCGTTTTGTATCTTTTTGTTAATAATTGACTACCATAGATTAATATTTTATAAAATTACAATAACACAAAATCAAAATAAACTAATAGTCTTCCGTAGGTGGGATTGTATCAGAGATGTACCCATCGCTTTGTTCATCACTTTCTTCAGATTCTTCATCATCAAATTTCATTTTTGTGTATAACGCCATTAGCTCGTCTCTTCTTTGTTGCAGCCTATTCTTGAATATCACTGCATCCTTGGATTTTGGATCGTTTGAAGGTGCTAAATCACAGAGTTGTTCAATGATAGATAGCAACTCCGTCTTCAACATTTCTTCCATTTCATTCATTCCAAGCATGGCTTTGATTGTCCTAACCTTTACCCTTCTCCTATCAGAGAACTTTATGATAAATCGTTTCTCTTTCCTTTCAAACCTCCATGCAATAACCTTAGCCATTTTTTAATTTTTTGGCGTTTTGGACAATATGTGGCGTTTTAGTCAAATTTTTTGGCGTGTTTGAGCTTGTGTTCTCATGGTCTTCTTTTAGATTAACTTTTTTTTCTAGCGTATGACATGTAATTATGGAGTTTTGAAAAAGATAAATAAATATAATAAATGTTAGTAATTATGTTTTCCGTCATTTCATTTTACTGTTTTTTGCAGTTTACCGTGTTTTGTTTTCAGACTAACTGTTTTTATGGTGTAACACGTCAAATCTTGAAGGCTGTAATTATGGCATTTTGTTTTCCAATGGCGGTTAGATAACGATTGGACTTGGACTTTTTTTGTTTTATATTCTTTGCACATTGTTTCACATTTTTTTTTATAATAGTAGTTGTTCAAAGTAATTTTATTATAGTTTGGTAGTTTTTTGGGGACATTTTTATAGCATGATGGTGTTTTACAAGCATTTGCTCATTTTGACGTTTTATTATATTTTTCATTATAGCATTAATATTCTTTTGTTGTTTATTAACTGACAAGTGCATTCACCACTTTTTTGTTGCTCACTGTAACACCCCAAAAACGGGTTAATAGTAAAAAAAAGGGTAAAATACGGTAGTGATAAAAATAAACCCAGTAAATATTAGGATCCAAATAAGTAAGCCTAATATTAACTAAAAAGTGAATCAAAGCTTTGGAGGAAATAAATCTTATAAAAGACCCGAGGTAACGGGGTGTATGTAACACCCCTAAAATATAAATCCTTTTATTTTAAATCGGACGTTGATATTAACGAGATAAACTAACTAGTGATAAAACTAACCTAGTTAGATAAGAGTTTAGTGATAATAAATTAGAGTGTTAGAAACACCCAAAATAAAAACCACATGAAAGTAGGAGGGTTAAAAGTGCCAAGTATGAAACAAGTTTTATTAAAAACGAATAAAAGAAAAATCCAACACACAGTGTGTGGATCGACCAGAACACAGAGGGGGGCAACCAGGTTTCTTCAAAACCCTAACTCACCCAAAAATTCACAAATTGAAGGTCAAGATCAATTCCAAAACGAAATCCGAGCCTAGATTGGTGATCTCCATTGAAAGGGGGTCATAAGGTATGTGAAATTTGACTAGTTTATAGTATTAAGTGTTTGTCTGTTTGTTGTATTGGCTCATCATGTCAAAGCCCAGGTGGTGAAATCAGTTGAGCCCAACATACATGTGATGAAGTCCCTGAAGCCCAACATTGAAGTCAAGGCCCAAGCCCAACAAAGTGACGAAAACCCATGTGATGAAGACCCTGTTTAGACGAAATCCCTTTGGTGGTGAAAACCCTTTTAGGTGAAAACCAAATGGGACAAAATCAGGAGTGATTTCGTCTGGACCTTGATTTCGTCCATGTGTTTTCGTGGGCCACTGGTTTTCGTCACTGTGTTACTATATATACACTCACAACAGACAGAAACACTTAGAGAAGTCTGAATAGATTTTGTCACGACCCCCGACCCACCCTGGACGGAATTGACAATATACATATATGTATAGTTAAAAGATTAACAATATATACATGTGTATAAATCCAAAAAAAAAAAATTTAAAAAAAAAATAAAAAATTAAATCCTTAAAAAAAAGCTGCGATTTTTCCAAAAAAAAAAATTGCATTTTTTTCACCTTTTTTTGCATTTTTTTTGCTTAGAAAAATGTGTGGTCCAGAATGCTTCTCAAGTTTCTCAAATAGGGTGGACGTCTCTTAGGATTCCTACCCTATATATATATATGGTAAAGTTCATGAGAGAACCACCTTTATTGCGAGAACCACCTTTATTGCGAAAACCGCGAGAACCAATGTGAACACAACCTAAAATAGCTAAAAAAACCTAACCCCCACCTCCCCCCCTCCAAAACCTAACCCCCCTCCCCCCAAGCTAATTGCTAAAAACTAAAACCCCCAAAAAACTTAAAAAAACCTAACCCCCCCCCCCACCCCCACCCCAAACTAAAATGCTAAAAACTAAACCCCAAAAAAAACATAAAAAAATCTAAAAAAACTAAAAAAATAAAAAAAAAATCTAAATTTTTTTATGTTAAAATCGCTACTTTTAGTAGCAAAAAAAAAAAAAAATTTTTTTGGCTACTAAAAGTAGCGATTTTTTTATAAAAAATATTAAAAAAAAATTTATGTGTTTTTTAGCTATTTTTAGGCATTTTTGGTTGTGTTCACATTGGTTCTCGCGGTTCTCGCAATAAATGGTGGTTCCTAACAGATCTTTGTCCTATATATATATATATATATATATATATAGGGTAAGGTTCATGCGAGAACCACCCTTATTGCGAGAACCGCGAGAACCAATGTGAACACAAAATAAAATCTAAAAAAATAAAAAAAGCACTCAAAAAAAAAAAATTTAATAATTTTTTTTTCAAAAAATCGCTATATTTCGTTACAATTAAAAAAAACCTTTTTTTCGAGTAACAGATATCTATGCACATGTGCATATGTATCATTACTTCGACAAATTCGGTAATACGTTATCAGGAATAGACAATTGCACTTTAATTTACAATACTATTCGTAATACACTACTTTTTACATTACCAATATTCAAAATGCACATGTGCATCATTAGGTATAACCATGATATAACGTGTTTTGGTACAAAAAGTTTGTGATTTTGAATGGAGAAGTAGGCCCATATACATGTTTTTTGGTTAGTTATATTTAGTGGTTGATTGTTTGGTTATAGTTGTCAATTTATGATGTAATATGTTGATTAGATGGTATAAATGGTGTTTACATACATGTAATAAAGTGAAAATATCGTTAATGGTATTGTATTATGGATGATAGAAGGTAATGGTAGTTTATTATGGATGGTATGATAGATGAAAGAGAAAGTGAACTCAAAGTAGTGTACCAAAACACCTTATTTCATGTTGATACATATAAATGCACATGTGCATTTCTAATATTGGTAATGTAAAAAGTAGTGTATTACATATGGTAGTGTAAATGAAAGTGCAATTGACTATTATTTGTAATGAATTACGGAATTTGACAAAGAAATGATACATATGCACATGTGAATGGACAGCTGTGACTCGATTTTTTTTTTTTTGCAATTTTTTTTATTTTTTTTACTAACAAAATATAGCGATTTTTCAAAAAAAAAAAAGTAAAAAAAAAATTTGGGTGTTTTTTAGATTTTTTAGGTATTACTGTTCGTGTTCACACTGGTTCTCGCAATAAAGGGTGGTTCCTAACGGATCATTGTCCTATATATATATATATATATATATATATATATATATATATATATAGGATTAGGTTCAAACGTGAACAAAATCTCAAGAGTGAACTGCGTGAACTGATCTGGGCCCTTGATTTTTATGATCTTGAGATTAAAGTGAGTGGCATGATGGTAATTATTTGGTTAATTTTTTCCATTTAATTAAATATAAAAAGGGTATATGTGTAATTTCAATCTTAAATTGATTGCATAAATCTCTCACAAATCAAGTAATCAATTATCCTCTTAAATTGATTGCATAAATCTCTCACAAATCAAATCAATGATTAGGAAAGATGTAACTTAATTCAATTATTAAAATAATTATTTGTTTAAATGCGATGTACACATGTGTATTCTGCTTTTGCCCTCTTTTTAATGTGAAGTACACATGTGTATATCGTCTGTTTTTGTGATATCTCAGAATTTTTTTTGTATTGAATGTTGATGTACACATGTGAATTACTGTACACATATGTACGATGCTGAGTACACATGTGTACTGTTCTATTTATATCCAAGTACACATGTGTATACCGTTGAAATATGAAGGTTACATGGATCTTAAAAATCAAAATTTGAATTCTGATGATGAAATCTAAAATAAAAATTAAAATTGAAATCTGGTGATTTGTTGTTTGTTTTGATAATTATCTTATTAATAAATAAATATAATGTGGATAATGAATTTAAATTAGGAAAGATGTAACTTAATTCAATTATTAAAATAATGATTTAAATCTAATTTTTTATATAATTACAATCCTACCCTTAACAACTAAAAAGGAAATCAAGGGTCCATATATGTTCATGGAGTTCACTCTTGGGAGGTTGTTCACGCTGGAACCCTACCCTATATATATAGAAACGGGTTCAGGAGAGAAAACGGCAAAAAGTGTGAGAACGGTGAGAACGCATCCTGGCCAAACACGTGGCGCGGGGCATGATCAGGGTCCGAGGGGTTTTTTTTTGTCTTTTTAGCATTCTTCTCCTTTCATGATTTTCGCGTTTGACATGCTGCTTTAATTTTTGCGTGCAAGATAATTTGGCATTATCTAGAATTATTAATTATTTGGCGTTTTACTGTTTTTCTCAGAGTTCTTCTCGTTGAATTAATTCTTTTTGTGTGACATAGTTAATTTTTTGGCGTTATGGCTTTTTCCATGTCATTTTTGGCGTTTTGTATCTTTTTGTTAATAATTGACTACCATAGATTAATATTTTATATAATTACAATAACACAAAATCAAAATAAACTAATAGTCTTCCGTAGGTGGGATTGTATCAGAGATGTACCCATCGCTTTGTTCATCACTTTCTTCAGATTCTTCATCATCAAATTTCATTTTTGTGTATAACGCCATTAGCTCGTCTCTTCTTTGTTGCAGCCTATTCTTGAATATCACTGCATCCTTGGATTTTGGATCGTTTGAAGGTGCTAAATCACAGAGTTGTTCAATGATAGATAGCAACTCCGTCTTCAACATTTCTTCCATTTCATTCATTCCAAGCATGGCTTTGATTGTCCTAACCTTTACCCATCTCCTATCAGAGAACTTTATGATAAATCGTTTCTCTTTCCTTTCAAACCTCCATGCAATAACCTTAGCCATTTTTTAATTTTTTGGCGTTTTGGACAATATGTGGCGTTTTAGTCAAAATTTTTGGCGTGTTTGAGCTTGTGTTCTCATGGTCTTCTTTTAGATTAACTTTTTTTTCTAGCGTATGACATGTAATTATGGAGTTTTGAAAAAGATAAATAAATATAATAAATGTTAGTAATTATGTTTTCCGTCGTTTCATTTTACTGTTTTTGGCAGTTTACCGTGTTTTGTTTTCAAACTAACTGTTTTTATGGTGTAACACGTCAAATCTTGAAGGCTGTAATTATGGCCTTTTGTTTTCCAATGGCGGTTAGATAACGATTGGACTTGGACTTTTTTTGTTTTATATTCTTTGCACATTGTTTCACATTTTTTTTATAATAGTAGTTGTTCAAAGTAATTTTATTATAGTTTGGTAGTTTTTTGGGGACATTTTTATAGCATGATGGTGTTTTACAAGCATTTGCTCATTTTGACGTTTTATTATATTTTTCATTATAGCATTAATATTCTTTTGTTGTTTATTAACTGACAAGTGCATTCACCACTTTTTTGTTGCTCACTGTAACACCCCAAAAACGGGTTTGGTAATCAAACCCCGTTAATAGTAAAAAAAAAAGGGTAAAATACGGTAGTGATAAAAATAAACCCAGTAAATATTAGGATCCAAATAAGTAAGCCTAATATTAACGAAAAAGTGAATCAAAGCTTTGGAGGAAATAAATCTTATAAAAGACCCGAGGTAACGGGGTGTATGTAACACCCCTAAAATATAAATCCTTTTATTTTAAATCGGACGTTGATATTAACGAGATAAACTAACTAGTGATAAAACTAACCTAGTTAGATAAGAGTTTAGTGATAATAAATTAGAGTGTTAGAAACACCCAAAATAAAAACCACATGAAAGTAGGAGGGTTAAAAGTGCCAAGTATGAAACAAGTTTTATTAAAAACGAATAAAAGAAAAATCCAACACACATTGTGTGGATCGACCAGAACACAGAGGGGGGCAACCAGGTTTCTTCAAAACCCTAACTCACCCAAAAATTCACAAATTGAAGGTCAAGATCAATTCCAAAACGAAATCCGAGCCTAGATTGGTGATCTCCATTGAAAGGGGGTCATAAGGTATGTGAAATTTGACTAGTTTATAGTATTAAGTGTTTGTCTGTTTGTTGTATTGGCTCATCATGTCAAAGCCCAGGTGGTGAAATCAGTTGAGCCCAACATACATGTGATGAAGTCCCTGAAGCCCAACATTGAAGTCAAGGCCCAAGCCCAACAAAGTGACGAAAACCCATGTGATGAAGACCCTGTTTAGACGAAATCCCTTTGGTGGTGAAAACCCTTTTAGGTGAAAACCAAATGGGACAAAATCAGGAGTGATTTCGTCTGGACCTTGATTTCGTCCATGTGTTTTCGTGGGCCACTGGTTTTCGTCACTGTGTTACTATATATACACTCACAACAGACAGAAACACTTAAAGAAGTCTGAATAGATTTTGTCACGACCCCCGACCCACCCTGGACGGAATCGGGAGTCGCGAACAGCCAAGTATACTCTTTTTATGACTATCATATTATTCTTATATGATCATTTTCTTTACAAAACAAGGGATAGACAATTTATTTATATAATTTTATTCGTCTCTCTAATTCTTGTATTGTTTTATGAAAATATATCTTCTTCTTATAAAGTAAAATATAATTACAATTTATTATATAAGTGTAATTTATATATTTAACTAGTCATTATCATGGTTGGATATTGGTTAGTGCTGCCTTGTTTAAGAATAGGTGGCCAGTCCATGCATAACTAAGGCTAGGCTATCCAATACCTGCCTCTGATAATAACCCTAGTATTTAAAAATAATATTAACACTACTATTATTAATATATTATTATTAATAATAAAATTATTAATAATAAATAACTAAATAATAACTTTTAAACAAGAGTATACTTCAAACATATATATAAAAATATAATTTCTTTACCGTAATGGTTTAAAATATAGAAATACTATATTTGTAATTTAGGTAATTCCATATATAATCAATTAAATTTATATAATGTGTTTCGATCAATGATGATAAAGCAATAAATTTTACGAAAAGGCTCGATTAATATTGTAATAACTTTTTAAGGGATATACCGAAATATGAATTTGGGTATCATTATCTGAGCACATGATTGTTTTAAGATTGCTTGTATAAGATAAATTCACAAAGTGGAAATATAAATAATTAAATCTGAGATTAGCGCAATCTTCAGATTTTGTAAAACATGTCACCACAAGGTGATCGTAATCAAAGAAATAATTTAGTGAAGTCGAGGATCACACAAGCATGTTATAGTTTAAGAGAATTGAAATGCTTGTTAGGATTATTCCGAATATGATGGTTTTAATTCATCATATGGAACCTTGAATTGAATATGTAATACGAGCAAGTTCAAACAATTGAACTCGGTTTAAACAAAACGAGTTTAAAAAAATTCGGACATAGTCATAAAAGAAACCATGTATGCCAAAGAAAATTGAGTTTTATTGACTCGATATTAAGAGTCATCGTTTAGTAATAATGCGGTTCATCGTGCCAAAATCAAGTTTAACTAAAGGATATTTGAGTTTTGGATAAAATGACAAATTAGAATGAAGGCCTATAATGGATTTCAGAAATTAAACGAACCACATGCACAACAAACGGTGCATGTATAACGTGTGGATTTACCAAGAAATGAAATGAATCAATATTCGCTACTATGAAATAAATCCTCCTGATATGATGGTCGTTAGGAAAAGTAGAAATGCGAAAGTCAACTTATTATATGCAAAAGTCATAATTTCAATGAAAGAAATATAAGAACTTTTATCTGGAATTTTGTATGATAACCGTTTGTTAAATGACATTACTTAGGAATGTTGAATAAAATGAAATAGGGAATTTGCAAAAGTATATGACTCCTTTTGCAGTGATAACATTTACTCTGATTAGACTGTGCACAGATGTTTGTGAAATTTTGTTACCACGTATCTCAACGAGATTCAGGTTGCTTGTAGGATCGCGTGGTAAAGTGCATCCTTTTAATTAGATGGAATTAGCATTGGGGTCATCGTGCCTAATTTATATTTTCCAAAGGTCTTCCCTCGAAAGTTGTGTATGATATATTTTAACTTCTGTGGACTTATAATTAAATTTTCATGTGTTTTCTTGTACCTTATCACAACTTTATATGCTTCTTACTTGCGTTAATAGTTTATGGTAATGTGTTAGAAATTCTTTACACTTTCGATGGTATCCCAACTTAATGGGTTTCTATTATTATTATTGACGCTCAAGTTACTAGGCAGATAATCAAATGAAATAATGTTTGATATCGGAAAAGAAATTTCTGATAAAGAAATCTAGACACAGATGCTTGTGCTTTATTCCAAATTGACTTTTGGAATTCCTTATAGATATACATATCTATATAATCACATATTTCACATGCTGAAATAAATATACCATCTATCAGGTCAATGTTTTTAACAAATTCATATTTCCAAAAACCAGTCAGATATCTGGTTGTAATACTATTTAGGGAAATCTTGTCACTCGTTTGACATATTATATACCCCGTCTTACCCGGTTCGCGCCGGAGAGGTAATCTTAGTATATCCGGACAAACTGGAGAGTCTGCTACACCATACCCAGTCTTGCCGGAGAAAATTTTCTATTTCCCATAAATAGTATTTTTTTTAAAGTGCCTCCTTTATTAGGCTTTTATCCAGAATTAGGGAAATTTGTATTCCCGTACATATCTTATTCTAGATCAAGTAATATCAATAAGCAATAATTACTATTAATTCTTGCTTATTTATCATATCTTGTAATATTCTAATTACCATTCTAATGGTATATCAAAACCCATCATACTTTATTTACACAAGTACTTAGCTTATCTCGAAGCTTATACTAAGGCATCTTTTCTTAAGTTCAAGTCTAAATGCTATCATGTGTGCTACCAGTTAACAGCAATCTCCTAACTCTTTTATATGAATTTAGGTATTATTGTTACAACACCTAAAGGCTTAAAGCAGTGGCTCTGATACCACCTTCTGTCACGACCCCCGACCCACCCTGGACGGAATCGGGAGTCGCGAACAGCCAAGTGGTACCGGTGATTATTTTAAAAACATTGCAGCGGAATTTCATCAGGACCGTGAGTTAGGAAAATATCAGAGTTCAGAAAACACCGGATTTTATTTATTAAACAGATGGGATAAACCCATGTTTTTCAATGGTAGCTTTAATAAAGATAAATTTTATTATATAAAACAATATTTCTAGATTTTAATTTAATTAATAAAATAAGCCACTTCTTGATGCCTTTCCGTGCCGTATCCATATTTTACTCCAATCTACTGTAATTACCTGAAACGCGTTTTAAAAAGGTTTTGTCAGCGGGAAATACTGAGTGAGTTCATTCATTTTACTTAAAACATATTTGTTATAATTTACAGCATTAAGAGTTTTTACATTTGCTTCTTAAAGATTGGCAAAGACTTAATCACTGCAAAGTATAACTAGAAAACAGTGTTATCAATTACAGTATTAAGAGAGATTACAATGTTTCAGATATCAAACCAACTACCCACAGTATTTGTCACTCGACTCATTTCGGTGACTGTGGTCATATCACCATTGGCTGCCCCAATGAATGACGAATATCACTAATTAGGTTCGCCCACCTAAAGTGATAACAACAGTAGTAATGTGCACAATACCCCACATACCGGCTGTAATTTGGTGATTACATAAACTTAATCACTGTAATTATAACCTTTGAAAATAAACATGATTTTGTAAACAAATTTGATAAAAAGAGAATGACTCACATTATAAACATGCAGATTCATACGGGCAAAGTTTAGTCTACAGATAAGCCTTGATATATTGCAGATTTATACAGGCAGAGCTTAGCCTATTGATTTAGCCTTGTAACCTAGTGCATACGAACTAGGTAAATAACTAATACAACTTTTACGATTACTCACGAGATTAAAACCCTCACAACGAATGACAAAGTGCAATCACTTAAACATCCATCGGATTCACAACGAAGGACAGAGTATTCCCCGAGTTCGGGTGGCACTCAACATCCTGTCGGAATCACAACGAATGACAAAGGATCACCCTAAAGTGGGCAGCACTTAAACATCCATCGGATAGTTTCCATCGATCGGACATTGAATCGTAGCAGCGATTGAGTTAATACCCTGTATCGTAGCAGCATCCCCCTACTAATTAGTGTTTTTGATAGTAATTGGACGATATCTCAGCGTACGTTTGGAATTTGATCGTCGCTCAAATGTCAGAATTCAAGTGCCAAGGCCTGCTATTTATACACGAATTTTACCAGGCTTACTGTAGGACCGAGTTTCGTGACCGAAACCGTGATTATCATAATTATGTTCATAGACGGGAAGATTAGAGACGGATAAAAGTACTTACTTGTATAGATTTGTAACATAACAAAGCAAGTCAGCCCGATTAACAAGCTAACCGAACCATACCAAAGGAGTACACATCCGGGGAGAGACCAAATGGTGATCTCTCCCTAGTGAGGTCTCAAACCTCCTCGGGAAGATTAGAGACGGATAAAAGTACTTACTTGTATAGATTTGTAACATAACAAAGCAAGTCGGCCCGATTAACAAGCTAACCGAACCATACCAAAGGAGTACACATCCGGGGAGAGACCAAATGGTGATCTCTCCCTGGTGAGGTCTCAAACCTCCTAAAATCTCCCAGTGTTTGAAATGGCAAGGGTTTTCTATTTATAGTCACACCCCTTGTCTTGCAAACACACACAGTCAACCGAATAACCCTCTCGTTTGACCACTTCAAACGAGTGGGTCTATACACGTTCGATAGACCGTTTCACTAACTATTACAAATTCAGCGTAAAATAAAACTAATCTATTCGACAAGCATCGGACACAAAATCTGCATCAACAAATTCCCCCTTGTCCGTTGCTGTCGAATGCTGAAAATGCAACTGCAATCGATCTTCAGTCAAGTATTCATCTTCTCTGTGTTTTACAAAATTCCCCCTTGACCAATGATCCAGGTAAGTAGTATCTTGATGCTCCTTGTATAATATTTCCCCCTTAAAGTACGCGTATCCGTGTTGGGTGTTGTGCAATTTCCTCAAAAGGCTCAATTGACCGATCTTCCGCTGATCTTCCAATACTCCAACTGGCATTTGATAAGGGTTCCATTCTTTAAAAACTGCATCAAGTCTTGATCTTCAAGCATACTACATTGGTAGAGGTTTCTGGTGAAATGTCTTCTGTAAACCGTCTTTGTGGAATCGACCAAGTAATGCACTTTAATCTTCAGCATCAACACTCAGGAAAGTCAGCTAGACCAAGTGTATCCCTTGCAAGCTCAACCAGCATGCTTAGTTGAACTACATCCAGATCTCATTGTCTCGCCTTTGTGAAGTTGACCACGTAATGCACTACGGATCTTCAGCATCAGTACTCAGGAAGTCAGCTTGACCAAGTACATCGTTTGCAAACTCAACGAATTAAGTTACCCCCAGATCCCTGTAAAATCCCAAAGAAACATCAAACCCAAAACCGAATCCTGCAGGTCTTCAGCCTTGAACTATCAGCTTTCATAAGGATTCCCCCAGGTCTTCAGTAAACAGCGCTTTGAAACAACTGTCGACTTTAGATACCTGTATGTTTCCGTGCAAAACCCTTCACGCTGGCTGGAGAATTAATTAAAATCCTCAAATATGTGTCTGTGCAAAACATTCCACGCCGAACCTTTAGTATCACCAGAAAATCACAAACTCTACCACCTGTGATTGCGTTTTAGAAATTTACCGAAGAAATTCATCATACGTTTTATTCCCCCATTTCTTTGGTAAGATTTCTAAACCTTAACAGATTCCCTCCACTTCAAAGGAACTGTCGTCAACTTTCAAATGTTCACCAATTCCCTTCACTTAGCGGAACTGTCGTCAATCTTCACTGAATGTTCTCGGTTCCGAAAAATCACGAAAACGACTTTCTTCTTTGCATATTCTAGTTGAATAAGAACGTCCCCTAGTACCCCATAGGATCCGACTTGTATCCCTCCAAAGACTTTGTGAACTCGTTAGGACCGGTATTGACATTCTAGGTTCATTCATTCGTTACCAAATGCGAGAATATGACAATAAACAAAAAGATTTCTTCGTTGCATATTCTAGTTGATAAAGAAATTTCGCCTAGTATCCCGTAGGATCCGACTTGTATCCCTCCAAAGACTCTGTGAACTCGTTAGGACCGGTATTGACATTCCAGGTTCATACGTTCGTTTTCAAATGCGAGAATATGACAATAAACAAAATGCTTTCGAACATTTACGAATAACCGATAACAATCATAAATATTGACGTGCGGAAGTGAACATACCGTTCTTGGTTTTGGCCCATTGTAGTCAAGTCACCATAATTTGACGTTTGCATCGGTAACCGAGACTACCCCACATTTTTCAAAAATCAAGTTTTCATCATCTCTTGTTTTCATCATGCCGCATCATCCCGCGCGCTCCCGAACTCGTACGAATTTCGACATTGAAGCTCGATTCAAATATCCTTTGCGAAAACCCGACCCCATGTGCATGTAACTACCTTTGAATCTTGGCTCAAATAAAAGTTACCATCACACATTCACAGCCCAATCAAACTTAAATCCATACTTAAACCCAAATATCATTTTAACAGCCCACTTACTTGTGATAACCTTTTAAATTTTGGCCCAAATATAGATATTCATCATGTAATCACAGCCCATTTAAAAGGCATCCAATAAACAACTTTCAGGAAGCATCCAATATGACCCAATAGTCAACAAACCTAGCTGCCTTTTTAAGACTTGCAAACCACCGTCAACATCTAGCTGGTACATCTTCCCTCATCCTCTATCTTTAATTGTTTTTTTTTATTTTATTTTGCAAAACCCACTTTCTCTCTTCAATTTTAAGTCAAAACCCTTGACAAAAGTCCAGCCGACAACCATCTTCTCATTTTTTTTTAGAACCCAGCTGAAACATTATCATCTTCACCCTTTTTACTTTCTCTCCGTTCGATACACACCTCCAAAAGTCATACACCAGCTGACATTTACATCTCTTTTTTTTTCTTTTTTGAAAAAACATCACCAGCCGCTAATCATCAGTCCTCTCTCATCTGCGATAACACTTCAGAACCTTCAAACTCACTCTTTGTTTCTTCGATACCCAAACAACAAGAACCCAAAAAAAATCAAACAACATCAGATGCTGATTATCATCTTCCAGCTGATGTCTCTTCTTCCTTATATCTGCGATGAACAAACTCAAAGATCCAACCCCACTAATTTCTTTCAAGCCGCCTTCATCTTCTTTGATATACAATCAGCGGCAGCCGACATCTTCATCGGAGATTCAAACTCCGATCAACTCCAAACAGCCGACATCCTCTCCGACGAAACTGAATGGTTAATGTGTGTTGATCGACGAAACAGAAGTTGAGATCTTGCCAACGAAACTGAATGATGTCTGAAGTCGACGAAACAGGATCTGTTTCGCCGAAGGGTTTCGTTTCGTCATGGGAAGTGGGGTTTCGTCGGAAACCCTAAAATTTCTTTAACAGCCGCCAAGAACATCAAGAACAGAGCCACTGTTTATTCCCAGATCTGACGAAAAATCTTTAGAAACAAGATGTTTGATGATGAAAACTTGTTGATTTCGGTGTGAAACATAAAACCCAACACTTTGTACGGTCCGACTCAGCTCAGATCCGTATATTCGGTCTCGAATCTGGGTTTTTCTTCATTTCACCATTTTTAGATCTTGAACAAAAATCACGAAAATCACAGATCTAGAGCACATGTGATTTAGTAAACGGTTAGATTTACTAAATCGGGCACCATGGCTCTGATACCAATTGTATGACCGAGTTTCGTGACCGAAACCGTGATTATCATGATTATGTTCATAGACGGGAAGATTAGAGACGGATAAAAGTACTTACTTGTATAGATTTGTAACATAACAAAGCAAGTCGGCCCGATTAACAAGCTAACCGAACCATACCAAAGGAGTACACATCCGGGGAGAGACCAAATGGTGATCTCTCCCTGGTGAGGTCTCAAACCTCCTAAAATCTCCCAGTGTTTGAAATGGCAAGGGTTTTCTATTTATAGTCACACCCCTTGTCTTGCAAACACACACAGTCAACCGAATAACCCTCTCGTTTGACCACTTCAAACGAGTGGGTCTATACACGTTCGATAGACCGTTTCACTAACTATTACAAATTCAGCGTAAAATAAAACTAATCTATTCGACAAGCATCGGACACAAAATCTGCATCAACACTTACGGACCGTAAGCATCAACCCTTACGGTCCGTAAGGGACACCAAATTATTATAGGGTAGCCACGCGTGGGACTAGGCCTGCTGAGTCGACAGTTTCTCGAAATTAAATTTAGACAACGAGTTATTTAGGATAATCATCAAGTAGGGAATACCCCCCCCCCCCCCCCGAGTTTTAGGGGCCCTGATCCTGATTCTGATTGTTCTGATATTTTTAGGGTTTGTGTAGAATCACTTGGGTGTCTTAATTACGGTTTCCTTTTAGATAAAATAATAAAATAAATAGGACTTTTAATGAGGGTTGTTACATTCTCCCCACCTTAATAAAAATCTCGTCCTCGAGATTTACTGGAATAAGTAGGAATACTTTTTCTTCATCTTAGATTCCAGCTCCCAAGTGTATTTGGGTTATTATATTTCTTTTGGAATTATGTCACCTTTTAGTTACTAAAATTAATATTAGGGTAGATGACCCAGAATTGAAATATTAAATTTTGTGAATACGAATTGTACAATAAGTAGGATTCAATGGTTCTACTGAATTAGTTCAAGAAATCGATGACAAACGAATGAGATGAAATGATATAATTTCCAAGATGACTAGGTTCAAGCCAAAAGATATATGATCAAATGAATGGGAAGGACTTTTAAAATCAATAAAAATTCTTTGTCAAAGGAAAGCTTACTTTGATTGGCAACTGAGGAAGACTTAGAATTGACAATTTTCAAATAAAATAAAAGCATGAAAAATGATTTGTCAAATATTTATGATATGAGAAAATCAAAGTGTTGAGATGAGTGAATTGTAAAGATACACCAAAAGACAATAGAGTTAGTATATCATTGTCTAGAGTTCCAAGTTGTTTTAATGTGATAGTACGTTATTAGTGACCATATTCTTCATACTGTGTCCTAGAGATCGAAATATAATAAAATAAGTTATTTTGGCATGACCCACCATTATATTATATTTGTAAAGTAAATATAATATATATTATTTGTATCCCTATCTAAACCGTATCTTATATATCAAATATAAATACTATGTAATATATAGTATTTACATATTTATTATATGTAAATGGTCATTACTTTTAAATATTATTTTAGTATTTTATTATACTACGTAAAATAACTTATATTTACTATGTAATGTATATTACAAAACATCGTAATGAAGTTATTACTTTACAAAATATTTTAGTATTATTATTTTGTAATAGAATTTACTATTATTTATAATATTAAATGAGAATTGTAAATAAAGGTGTAAAATATTTAGTGTACAAAAGTACTTGTAAATTAATTTGTAAATATATATAACACTTAATGGATTGATTCTATGTGATTATTTATTTTCATTTTGAAACTATATAACGTTGTGAATGTATTTACAAATGTTGTAAATAAGTGAAAACGAGGACTATTCTTATATATTACAATATTCCCTTTTTATGACTATCATATTATTCTTATATGATCATTTTCTTTACAAAACATGTGATAGACAATTTATTTATATAATTTTATTCGTCTCTCTAATTCTTGTATTGTTTTATGAAAATATATCTTCTTCTTATAAAGTAAAATATAATTAAAATTTATTATATAAGTGTAATTTATATATTTAACTAGTCATTATCATGGTTGGATATTGGTTAGTGCTGCCTTGTTTAAGAATAGGTGGCCAGTCCATGCATAACTAAGGCTAGGCTATCCAATACCTGCCTCTGATAATAACCCTAGTATTTAAAAATAATATTAACACTACTATTATTAATATATTATTATTAATAATAAAATTATTAATAATAAATAACTAAATAATAACTTTTAAACAAGAGTATACTTCAAACATATATATAAAAATATAATTTCTTTACCGTAATGGTTTAAAATATAGTAATACTATATTTGTAATTTAGGTAATTCCATATATAATCAATTAAATTTATATAATGTGTTTCGATCAATGATGATAAAGCAATAAATTTTACGAAAAGGCTCGATTAATATTGTAATAACTTTTTAAGGGATATACCGAAATATGAATTTGGGTATCATTATCTGAGCACATGATTGTTTTAAGATTGCTTGTATAAGATAAATTCACAAAGTGGAAATATAAATAATTAAATCTGAGATTAGCGCAATCTTCAGATTTTGTAAAACATGTCACCACAAGGTGATCGTGATCAAAGAAATAATTTAGTGAAGTCGAGGATCACACAAGCATGTTATAGTTTAAGAGAATTGAAATGCTTGTTAGGATTATTCCGAATATGATGGTTTTAATTCATCATATGGAACCTTGAATTGAATATGTAATACGAGCAAGTTCAAACAATTGAACTCGGTTTAAACAAAACGAGTTTAAAAAAATTCGGACATAGTCATAAAAGAAACCATGTATGCCAAAGAAAATTGAGTTTTATTGACTCGATATTAAGAGTCATCGTTTAGTAATAATGCGGTTCATCGTGCCAAAATCAAGTTTAACTAAAGGATATTTGAGTTTTGGATAAAATGACAAATTAGAATGAAGGCCTATAATGGATTTCAGAAATTAAACGAACCACATGCACAACAAACGGTGCATGTATAACGTGTGGATTTACCAAGAAATGAAATGAATCAATATTCGCTACTATGAAATAAATCCTCCTGATATGATGGTCGTTAGGAAAAGTAGAAATGCGAAAGTCAACTTATTATATGCAAAAGTCATAATTTCAATGAAAGAAATATAAGAACTTTTATCTGGAATTTTGTATGATAACCGTTTGTTAAATGACATTACTTAGGAATGTTGAATAAAATGAAATAGGGAATTTGCAAAAGTATATGACTCCTTTTGCAGTGATAACATTTACTCTGATTAGACTGTGCACAGATGTTTGTGAAATTTTGTTACCACGTATCTCAACGAGATTCAGGTTGCTTGTAGGATCGCGTGGTAAAGTGCATCCTTTTAATTAGATGGAATTAGCATTGGGGTCATCGTGCCTAATTTATATTTTCCAAAGGTCTTCCCTCGAAAGTTGTGTATGATATATTTTAACTTCTGTGGACTTATAATTAAATTTTCATGTGTTTTCTTGTACCTTATCACAACTTTATATGCTTCTTACTTGCGTTAATAGTTTATGGTAATGTGTTAGAAATTCTTTACACTTTCGATGGTATCCCAACTTAATGGGTTTCTATTATTATTATTGACGCTCAAGTTACTAGGCAGATAATCAAATGAAATAATGTTTGATATCGGAAAAGAAATTTCTGATAAAGAAATCTAGACACAGATGCTTGTACTTTATTCCAAATTGACTTTTGGAATTCCTTATAGATATACATATCTATATAATCACATATTTCACATGCTGAAATAAATATACCATCTATCAGGTCAATGTTTTTAACAAATTCATATTTCCAAAAACCAGTCAGATATCTGGTTATAATACTATTTAGGGAAATCTTGTCACTCGTTTGACATATTATATACCCCGTCTTACCCGGTTCGCGCCGGAGAGGTAATCTTAGTATATCCGGACAAACTGGAGAGTCTGCTACACCATACCCAGTCTTGCCGGAGAAAATTTTCTATTTCCCATAAATAGTATTTTTTTTTAAAGTGCCTCCTTTATTAGGCTTTTATCCAGAATTAGGGAAATTTGTATTCCCGTACATATCTTATTCTAGATCAAGTAATATCAATAAGCAATAATTACTCTTAATTCTTGCTTATTTATCATATCTTGTAATATTCTAATTACCATTCTAATGGTATATCAAAACCCATCATACTTTATTTACACAAGTACTTAGCTTATCTCGAAGCTGATACTAAGGCATCTTTTCTTAAGTTCAAGTCTAAATGCTATCATGTGTGCTACCAGTTAACAGCAATCTCCTAACTCTTTTATATGAATTTAGGTATTATTGTTACAACACCTAAAGGCTTAAAGCAGTGGCTCTGATACCACCTTCTGTCACGACCCCCGACCCACCCTGGACGGAATCGGGAGTCGCGAACAGCCAAGTGGTACCGGTGATTATTTTAAAAACATTGCAGCGGAATTTCATTAGGACCGTGAGTTAGGAAAATATCAGAGTTCAGAAAACACCGGATTTTATTTATTAAACAGATGGGATAAACCCATGTTTTTCAATGGTAGCTTTAATAAAGATAAATTTTATTATATAAAACAATATTTCTAGATTTTAATTTAATTAATAAAATAAGCCACTTCTTGATGCCTTTCCGTGCCGTATCCATATTTTACTCCAATCTACTGTAATTACCTGAAACGCGTTTTAAAAAGGTTTTGTCAGCGGGAAATACTGAGTGAGTTCATTCATTTTACTTAAAACATATTTGTTATAATTTACAGCATTAAGAGTTTTTACATTTGCTTCTTAAAGATTGGCAAAGACTTAATCACTGCAAAGTATAACCAGAAAACAGTGTTATCAATTACAGTATTAAGAGAGATTACAATGTTTCAGATATCAAACCAACTACCCACAGTATTTGTCACTCGACTCATTTCGGTGACTGTGGTCATATCACCATTGGCTTCCCCAATGAATGACGAATATCACTAATTAGGTTCGCCCACCTAAAGTGATAACAACAGTAGTAATGTGCACAATACCCCACATACCGGCTGTAATTTGGTGATTACATAAACTTAATCACTGTAATTATAACCTTTGAAAATAAACATGATTTTGTAAACAAATTTGATAAAAAGAGAATGACTCACATTATAAACATGCAGATTCATACGGGCAAAGTTTAGTCTACAGATAAGCCTTGATATATTGCAGATTTATACAGGCAGAGCTTAGCCTATTGATTTAGCCTTGTAACCTAGTGCATACGAACTAGGTAAATAACTAATACAACTTTTACGATTACTCACGAGATTAAAACCCTCACAACGAATGACAAAGTGCAATCACTTAAACATCCATCGGATTCACAACGAAGGACAGAGTATTCCCCGAGTTCGGGTGGCACTCAACATCCTGTCGGAATCACAACGAATGACAAAGGATCACCCTAAAGTGGGCAGCACTTAAACATCCATCGGATAGTTTCCATCGATCGGACATTGAATCGTAGCAGCGATTGAGTTAATACCCTGTATCGTAGCAGCATCCCCCTACTAATTAGTGTTTTTGATAGTAATTGGACGATATCTCAGCGTACGTTTGGAATTTGATCGTCGCTCAAATGTCAGAATTCAAGTGCCAAGGCCTGCTATTTATACACGAATTTTACCAGGCTTACGGATCGTAAGCATCAACCCTTACGGTCCGTAAGGGACACCAAATTATTATAGGGTAGCCACGCGTGGGACTAGGCCTGCTGAGTCGACAGTTTCTCGAAATTAAATTTAGACAACGAGTTATTTAGGATAATCATCAAGTAGGGAATACCCCCCCCCTGAGTTTTAGGGGCCCTGATCCTGATTCTGATTGTTCTGATAATTTTAGGGTTTGTGTAGAATAACTTGGGTGTCTTAATTAGGGTTTCCTTTTAGATAAAATAATAAAATAAATAGGACTTTTAATGAGGGTTGTTACAGATTTCGAAGCGAACACACTGTAAACACACACACACTGAGAGTTTATGAGAGCATCTTGTAGACATTGATTTGTAACCGTTTCATATGCATTAATACAATGGAGTGTTAATCGTTGAATCTTTGTGTCTTACGTGTTCGTAACTTGGTTTAACTTACCCGTTTGGATTCCGCACTCACGGGTTTGTCGGAAAACAGGGAATAGAGGTTACTCGATCCTCCGTGTGGACCTACACCTTTAACACATAATCTTGTCCGTATTTGTTAGTTATTTGTTGGATCTTGATTTCTCTTGACATTGGACTTTGACCAGAATTGATAAAGCACAGTTACTTGGCAAGAGATGCACTTACACATAGCAGTCTTGAGTCTACTTGTCTAGGCATTGGGCATTCCCCCCAAAATCCCTGAATTTTCATCATTATAATTTGAAGCTCTCTAGTTGGATTTTCCCTCCCCCAACTCGACCATCTTATTTAGACCTCCAACCTATTCGCTCGACTGAACGACACATGTACCACTCATCTACACCAATTAACCGACCTATAGTTGCCACCCCGTTACCCGAATATCTCCTCATATCACCTCACTTTTACACGGTTTGGTATGTTATTATTTTTTGGTGTTTTTATCTTAGATGTACGATTCTTTCTATGTCGAAGCCAGGGGCGGACCCAATCCCAGAACCGGGGTGGTGGGTGCAGACCTTGAATTTTTTTTAATGTACTAATTACATAGTGATGCTATACTAGTTTTGGTCAACAAGGTGGATACTTGTCTTGTGTGATTATTGAAGCGATTTTATGAATTTGAGTAGTTGACTAATAAATAGTCCAACTTTTACCAGGTTCCGAAAAATGGAGTTGAAGTGAAGACGCAAAGGAATGCTTTGAGTGTTCTTCAACCAACTGGTCATGAAAATGATGATGAGTATGAATATGATATTTCAAGCCTGATTGAAAAAAAGATGGGGCTGCGAAGTCACAGAACATTATATTTTGTTAGGTCTGAAAAAGGTTTATATGCAGAAGTTACGAATTTATAGAATTTAGAATAGATATCAATAGCTCTAAAATGAGTATATGCAAGACTGCTACTTATTTGTTATTTTAGACATGTAGGGTTATTTTGATCCTCTATTATTACAAGTTTGATATAGACAACAGTCAAATTTGGATGGCTTTGTGTGAGCACTAGTCTTTAGGCCCAAACATGTTACAGATAATAACATTACCGAATTTGGTCATTTTTTTCAGTTGTTCTTTCTTCTCTTTTGAAAATCGGGCTTTTGTTAATTGTTTGAAATCGGCTTTTGTTAATTGTACTTAAATGTATTAATCAAATGTGAAAAAGATAATTTTTTGTTTACATGTTGCGGCTAAAAAAAGTTATGGAAAAATCAGTGTTTCTTTTTGATCTGGGGCAAATATGGATCTATAAGATCAATTAATATCGACATGAGAGGTTAGATTGTAAGCTAATCACTCTGGCTACTTGTAATGAAAAGTTGTTTGTCTGATCTATCAGTACGTTTCTGGCTGCTTGCTTCTGCTATAGTCAACTCACAGCTGACGCTGCTAGCGTTGAGATTTCAGTTTGGGATCTTTTGATATGCATAGTTCTATGGAGAGGAGATACCGATAGAGCACAACCACTATTAAGACACAAATTACTCACTTGATTATCAGAATGAAAGGAAGCAATAAAAGTATAAGAACAATGGAAGCAAACGAATGAATTAAACCCCTTATGGGCATCAAGAATAGCAAAGAAAGAAGAATGAAAGGCAACACCATAAAATGAACCCTTTACACTCAATGTCGTTTTTACCTTAAAACTTAAAGACTAAATTATGTTAAAGCTCGCCCTAAACGGCTACATGTCCCTCTGTATAAGATCGAGCTTGTTCCAGCTTGGTAGATACAAGTCTCTACCTTCATCTTCCACTAGCAATGGGTAACGTAGTATGCTTGCTCATGCTATCGAAGGTGCTTGAGCTTACAATGCTTATATTGCCACCATTTGTATATTCATCGTCGTTTGTTAGTCCTTTTAGCAAATACTCACCTTCATTTTCGTTTGGACTATTTTCCACCCATGGATGTATTTGAATCATTGAAGCCAATATTCCTTGGAGCTCGATTGCTACTTCCTTCATGGTAGGCCTTTCGTCGCCTTTAACGCGTAAGCATCTTTCAGCCAGTCTTGAGACTTGTATAATCTCGCTAGGAACATCGTTTAGCTGCAAGTTTTCATCAAGAACCTGGAGGAGTCTCCCCTCTTTTAAAGAATATATAAAATATATAGCTAGGTTCCTCTCTGCCTCTGGCCTATCAAAGCTAAGAGCCTTTTTTCCAGTTAAAAGCTCCACTAGTACCACCCCAAAACTATAAACATCGCTTTTATCCGTTAGTTGGTTTGTCTGCAAATACTCTGGATCTAAGTAGCCTAGTGTTCCTTGCACTATAGTGGCCAATTCAATCTGGTCAATAGGAATTAGCTTAGATGCTCCAAAATCAGCCACTTTTGCTACATAGTTTTCATCCAAAAGTATATTCATTGGCTTGATATCTCGGTGGATGATTGGAACAGATGCTGAAGAGTGCAAGTATGAAAGTGCTTCGGCTGTCTCCGTTGCTATTCTAAGTCGGATGTCCCATGTAAAAGCTGACGACTTGCCTTTGACATTGTGGATGTGATCAGAGAGGGTGCCATTCGGAATGAACTCATACACCAATAAAGGGACTTCTGTTTCCAGGCAACATCCAATCAGCTTCACCACATTTCTATGATTAATTTGGGAAAGGATAAGAACTTCATTGATAAATTGCTCTATCTGGGTTTCAGTTTGATCTGGTAGCTTGGACTTCTTTATGGCAACAATTCTGTTATCGGAAAGAACTCCTTTATAAACAGTACCATAGCCTCCCTTACCGATAATCCTGGTATCATCATAGTTATTGGTTGCTTTCTTTAGCTCATCAATCGTGAAGACTCTTGCTTGATCACGAGAACCCCTATCTCCAGAAATTCGCTGCTGCAACATTATTCCACCATTTTGTTTAAAAAATTTCTCTCTCAGCATCATCAGCTTTCGCTTCTGGAGTATCAAGTACAACCAGGTGACAAAAATAAGGAGAATTATAGCAGAAACTGAGATACCTGCAACAACACAAACTAACTTATAACACCATTTCATGCTGATTTGATTTCTCGGATAGTGTAAGATATGAAATGAAAAATATTGGATCATTATGTACCTAGACCTATCTTTATAACGGTGGATTCATCAGCAGTGCAACCTGTTCCAGCCTTCCTACCATCGCCAGAGTAACCTTCTCGACAAGTACACGTGTAATTTCCTGGTATATTAATGCAATGAGCGTCATGTTCGCAATCATGATTTCCAAGATCACACTCATCAATATCTGTGTAATAACCAATGGTCAATCAGTTCATTGGGGAGAAAGTAAATCGGGAAAAAAAAAAGCATGCTGATGTGAAATGAGAACTTACCCTTGCAACCAGCTGCATCTACAACATAAGGGTTTCCTTCATAACCTTCACGGCAACGGCAACGATATCCAGGACCTCCATAATCTTGATCACATGTGCTGTTTCCCCTGCATAAGAAGTTACCCGTCCCCTTTGCTTGGTTACAAGTCAGGTCTCCAATTGCCCAATCAAGTAACATCGGCATCCTTTCACTTTCAAAATGAGCTATATTAGTCGTAGAAAAGTTAAACTTCCCTTCTTCAACAAAAAAGGCATAGCTACAAGGGTTGAAGTCTGATATATTCTCATGGTTGTTAAAGCTACCAAGAGATATACTATAAAACTTCATTCCTTCTGGCACTGCTACTTCACAACACCCAACTCCCGAGCACGATCCATTTGTAATAGTGCTATTTCTACCACATGAAGAAATGCATCCGGTAAATATATCAGAATCATTCCCTCTTCTTCCACTAAAACGTGCATTCGTATCACACCCGATGGCTACAAATTTGTTTTTGGAGGAGATACGCAAGTCCCTCAACGTCAAAAATCGCTCATTTTTTTCGACACGGCCAGATTCGTTGTAGCAGTCACGAGATACAATGGGACTAAGCTGTACCTCACTCTTGCTTGTCGACATATTTGAAATAACAAATTTGCCTGTTTCAAAGAATGGTATTGGTTCCCCGGATGATTCGTTACAAGTCACATGGAAATCGGAACTGTAGTAGCATCCCTTACCTGAACCAAATGGGTAAGCAATAGTCACATTGCCACATGAACTTCTACAATTCGGCCAGTCTTGAGAATTTGCTGTCCCCAAAACTGCAATAGTTGCAACTGCAATTAGCATTTTTAAATGCATAGTTGCTTTCTGTACGTGTGTTAGTGATTTTCGGTATTTGATTGGGGAAGGGTGATTAGTGATCTTATATCAACATGCCAAGAAGACTTGGTAATTTTATTCAGAAAATTATTATCCTTTATTTCTTCGTTCAATCCTTCTCTCTTATCTCTTGGACCGAGCATAAGACAGCGATGGGTGGTATCATTCACGGAAGTTCATTTTATAATAACAAATAATCAAATTTATCAGAAAATAATTTTATCCTTTTTATTAAATCATAACTTTTTATACTAAATACTTAATATTAGTTTCTAAACGTAATTCAAAAGAAAAAAAATAATGATACATACTTGATATTATTTATAGAGTTAAGTTCCCGTGAAAATAAAATAAACGTACGAAACGTACGAATTGAAAGAAAAGTAAAAAAAGTGGCGGTGTCATTTGGTAATTATCAGCAACTTCAAAATTACTCTAGTAGAGTAATTTTGAGCTTCTGTAGAGTAATTTTGTAAATGTTCATGTAGAGTAATTTTGGTCGTGTAAGGTAATTATCAAAATTGTAGGGTAATTATCAAAATTACACTAACCCCCCCCCCCCCCCGAACTAAAAGCTAAAAACTAAACCATAAAGCTAAATCCCATAACAAAATGCTAACAAAATTACTCTACAAGACATTTTCCAAAATTACTCTACTAGAGTAATTTGATAATTACCCTACATTTCCCAAAATTACTCTAAAGATGCTCAAAATTACTCTACAAGACACTTTTTGCTTTTTCCCCAGTAATTTTGAAGTTGCTGATAATTACCAAAGTGACACCGCCACTTTTTGCTTTTTCCTTCAATGCGTACGTTTCGAACGTTCATATTATTTTTATTTGATCCTTTACCATTATTTATAAGAGTTGCTGTTATCTATAACACTAAAAGAATGTAACTTTGTTTAAAATGAGTGATTCATGCATTTCAATTACTCAATATTCATCATGCAACTTTCATTTCTATTCGTATTAAATAATAGTCTACAAATTATATTGACCATTTATAAAGCATCTTAAGTATTCAATATTCATCATGTAGATTTCATTTCTAGCTCGTATTGAATAGTCTACAAATTATATTGACAATTTATAAATCATCTTTACCACCTACCAAAGCTGACGTGAAATCGTCTTTGGAACTTTTGCTTCCAAGAACATGCATGTAAATTGTCAAAAAAAAAAAAAGGTGTGGTCCAGAATGCTTCTCAAATTTCTCAAATAGGGTGGACTTCTCTTAGGATTCCTACCCTATATATATATGGTAAAGTTCATGAGAGAACCACCTTTATTGCGAGAACCGCGAGAACCAATGTGAACACAACCTAAAATAGCTAAAAAAACCTAACCCCCACCTCCCCCCTCCAAAACCTAAACCCCCCCCCCCCCCCCCCCAAGCTAATTGCTAAAAACTAAAACCCCCAAAAAACTTAAAAAAACCTAACCCCCCCCCCCCACCCCAAACTAAAATGCTAAAAACTAAACCCCAAAAAAACCTAAAAAATCTAAAAAAACTAAAAAAATAAAAAAAAAATCTAAATTTTTTTATGTTAAAATCGCTACTTTTAGTAGCAAAAAAAAAAAAAATTTTTTTGGCTACTAAAAGTAGCGATTTTTTTATAAAAAAATATTAAAAAAAAATTGTGTGTTTTTTAGCTAATTTTAGGCATTTTTGGTTGTGTTCACATTGGTACTCGGGGTTCTCGCAATAAATGGTGGTTCCTAACGGATCTTTGTCCTATATATATATAGGGTAAGGTTCATGCGAGAACCACCCTTATTGCGAGAACCGCGAGAACCAATGGGAACACAAAATAAAATCTAAAAAAATAAAAAAAGCACTCAAAAATTTTTTTTTTTTCAAAAAATCGCTATATTTCGTTACAATTAAAAAAAAACCTTTTTTTCGAGTAACAGATATCTATGCACATGTGCATATGTATCATTACTTCGACAAATTCGGTAATACGTTATCAGGAATAGACAATTGCACTTTAATTTACAATACTATTCGTAATACACTACTTTTTACATTACCAATATTCAAAATGCACATGTGCATCATTAGGTATAACCATGATATAACGTGTTTTGGTACAAAAAGTTTGTGATTTTGAATGGAGAAGTAGGCCCATATACATGTTTTTTGGTTAGTTATATCTAGTGGTTGATTGTTTGGTTATAGTTGTCAATTTATGATGTAATATGTTGATTGGATGGTATAAATGGTGTTTACATACATGTAATAAAGTGAAAATATCGTTAATGGTATTGTATTATGGATGGTAGAAGGTAATGGTAGTTTATTATGGATGGTATGATAGATGAAAGAGAAAGTGAACTCAAAGTAGTGTACCAAAACACCTTATTTCATGTTGATACATATAAATGCACATGTGCATTTCTAATATTGGTAATGTAAAAAGTAGTGTATTACATATGGTAGTGTAAATGAAAGTGCAATTGACTATTATTTGTAATTAATTCTTTTTGTGTGACATAGTTAATTTTTTGGCGTTATGGCTTTTTCCATGTCATTTTTGGCGTTTTGTATCTTTTTGTTAATAATTGACTACCATAGATTAATATTTTATAAAATTACAATAACACAAAATCAAAATAAACTAATAGTCTTCCGTAGGTGGGATTGTATCAGAGATGTACCCATCGCTTTGTTCATCACTTTCTTAAGATTCTTCATCATCAAATTTCATTTTTGTGTATAACGCCATTAGCTCGTCTCTTCTTTGCTGCAACCTATTCTTGAATATCACTGCATCCTTGGATTTTGGATCGTTTGAAGGTGCTAAATCACAGAGTTGTTCAATGATAGATAGCAACTCCGTCTTCAACATTTCTTCCATTTTCGTTGAATATTGCACCCCGTTTTTATAAGTCACTTCAAGTGTTCCTTCTTCCTCATGCAATACCCAACTGCTAAGTTTTGGTATACAAGTGTCGTCAATATCATCATCTTCTGCTGGAAATTTTCTCTTTAGTCTTTCTATTACACTTCTGGTTCTTTCACAATTGTTGTCCATTAGAACCCTAAGGGCCAGGATATCCTTCTGAACCTTTTCATTCATTCCAAGCATGGCTTTGATTGTCCTAACCTTTACCCTTCTCCTATCAGAGAACTTTATGATAAATCATTTCTCTTTCCTTTCAAACCTCCATGCAATAACCTTAGCCATTTTTAAATTTTTTGGCGTTTTGGACAATATGTGGCGTTTTAGTCAAATTTTTTGGCGTGTTTGAGCTTGTGTTCTCATGGTCTTCTTTTAGATCGACTTTTTTTTATAGCGTATGACAGGTAATTATGGAGTTTTGAAAAAGATAAATAAATATAATAAATGTTAGTAATTATGTTTTCCGTCGTTTCATTTTACTGTTTTTTGCAGTTTACCGTGTTTTGTTTTCAGACTAACTGTTTTTATGGTGTAACACGTCAAATCTTGAAGGCTGTAATTATGGCATTTTGTTTTCCAATGGCGGTTAGATAACGATTGGACTTCTTTTGTTTTATATTCTTTGCACATTGTTTCACTTTTTTTTTATAATAGTAGTTGTTCAAAGTAATTTTATTATAGTTTGGTAGTTTTTTGGGGACATTTTTATAGCATGATGGTGTTTTACAAGCATTTGCTCATTTTGACGTTTTATTATATTTTTCATTATAGCATTAATATTCTTTTGTTGTTTATTAACTGACAAGTTCATTCACCACTTTTTTGTTGCTCACTGTAACACCCCAAAAACGGGTTTGGTAATCAAACCCTGTTAATAGTAAAAAAAGGGTAAAATACGGTAGTGATAAAAATAAACCCAGTAAATATTAGGATCCAAATAAGTAAGCCTAATATTAACTAAAAAGTGAATCAAAGCTTTGGAGGAAATAAATCTTATAAAAGACCCGAGGTAACGGGGTGTATGTAACACCCCTAAAATATAAATCCTTTTATTTTAAATCGGACGTTGATATTAACGAGATAAACTAACTAGTGATAAAACTAACCTAGTTAGATAAGAGTTTAGTGATAATAAATTAGAGTGTTAGAAACACCCAAAATAAAAACCTCATTAAAGTAGGAGGGTTAAAAGTGCCAAGTATGAAACAAGTTTTATTAAAAACGAATAAAAGAAAAATCCAGCACACAGTGTGTGGATCGACCAGAACACAGAGGGGGGCAACCAGGTTTCTTCAAAACCCTAACTCACCCAAAAATTCACAAATTGAAGGTCAAGATCAATTCCAAAATGAAATCCGAGCCTAGATTGGTGATCTCCATTGAAAGAGGGCCATAAGGTATGTGAAATTTGATAGAAAATCTCTACTTAAAATTCTGATGAACTTAGAGAATTCATAAATTGTTGATGCATGATTGTTATATGGATGAAATAGGAACATAGTAGTGTCTAGGAGTAAATCCTAGACAAGTATATGTTAAAATCATGCTTAGCTCAAGTAGATTCAAATTTTTGTTGATACTAAATTCATGTATGAGATGTTTTTAGGGTTTTGATTGCTAAAAATAGTGTTATGATGTCAAGAACATGCTTAAATTGAAAGCTGAATTAAAACAGCTCCTGGTCAGAATTTACAGCCGACTTGTATTGGCTATAACCTGAACAAAACGTGACAAAAACATGTGTTTCTTGAGTCTAAAATGTAATTCCAGGAAATATCTTTAAAACCCCACTGGAATCGCATTTTTTCGACGAAAATTGGGCGTTTTATGAATTTTTCCGTATCGAAGGTTCAAGCTGCGTTTTCTGGCAGAATTTGCAGCCCATTACGAATGTCATAACTCAATTTAGGAATTTAGTTATGACCTCAAATTTTTACTGTGGATAGCTTTAAGTGATTAAAATAATCTCCAATTGGAATTTCGTCAATCGGATAAACGAGGAATTTTAAATGAATTTTTCCGTAAGCTGCAGTCAGAAGTGACGAATCTGATTGCAGCTTAGTAAATGAATTTTTACAAATTTTTGGTAAAGAGTTAGATCTTGAAATTTTAACACAAGGCCTAACCCTCCGAGAGGTACGTCACATAAAAAAAATCATAATTTTTGAAGACTTGTAAACAGGTTAAACAAGTCACCAAAAACTGCCTATTTCAGTGATACGAAACTTGATTGTTGATGTTATAAATCATGCCCACAATGTTCATATGTTGAAATTATGAATCAAACGCGTAATTTCCTAGTTCGACTAATTATGTGTGATGTGGGGTAATACAAATTTTAATTAGGAAGTCGATTTAGCTTGTATGCACATATCATATAATTAAGGGTAGTTAACTTTTGAAAAGTTAAACTAACCATGGACGGAGTCGAATAGTAGTTCTGACATAGAAAATACGTAAGGTGGAATAGTCGTGGTTATAATGACTAATCTAACCACCTTGTGAATTATGATGATAGTTTGACTCTTGACAAGCTAGATGGAGGCTTGGGAATGAAGCGGGTCAAACGGAGCAAGTACGAAAAGGAAAGCGTAATTTGGATGCGAGGTAAGTTAAGCTTACGCCTTTTTATTCTTACTACCAAATACTTATAATGCAAGTCAGAATAAGTGAGAATGGCAAGAAACCATACATTATGGTAAAAAGGGTAAAAACGGTAAAATGATAACCCGAACATGGGTTAACGCATAAATAAAAAATATTTGAAAGGACACCAGTTGGCATAAGTCAAAATGGGTCAAACAAAGCAAGAAACGACCTTTAAGCAAGATGAATTTAAAGAGTAAATCGGAATAGGTTTCAGGGATGAAATGGTAATTAAATACCATGTCATAATTATAATTGGTCATTTTGACTAAACGGGTCAAATGGTGTTGTTAACACCATTTGACAATAATTTCTTATGATCGCGTGTTGAGTTTTGTAATCGCAGAAATTTAACACATGGCTCGCGTTGCTAGTTGACTAGTAATTAATAGCGAAAGGTATTTTAATGGGTCAATCTTATGACCCAAGCCAGGTACGCATGTTTAGAATTATACTTAAAAAGCGATATTTTGGTCAAATTTTAGCGAAAGTCCTTCGTAGTGAATAAGGGACTAAAATTGACTAAAAAGCCCTCGATGGGTAAATTAGGCGAACAACCCATAAAGGTTGTTTAGTAACCTGCATTTGATTATGGAATCATTAAATTTGAATTAAAGTTATAGGTATGCACCTTCGTGGGTCAAATGCCTAAAAATGGGTCAATTGCGTAATATGACCAACCAAAAGGTAAAATTTGGGAAAATTGGTTAATTATGTTAAATCCACCACAAAAATTAATTGTGGTGGAATGTAAGTAGTTATCCTAATATGAGAATGCAAAGTGTGAAATGAGATGAGCAAGTTAGATGCTTAAATGCATGAAAACTTCTAAACGGGTCAAAATAAAGTAGGTGGTAAAATGTTGGTTTAAGTGTAATAAAGAAAAACGTAAACCAGGTAACGGGAGCGTAACTATATGAATAATGGATCCGGGTAATGGATCATAGCTTAGATATGTTAAGAAACGAACCCCAAGCGATTAAAATGAGTTTGGATAGCTTTGGATGTAAATTGGGTGAAAAAAATAAATGTGCAGAGTTGACACGACCGGGTGAACATTTGACACGGCCGGGTGAAGGGGCTGTGAAAAATACATGTTTAGCTGACACGGCCGGGTGAACATTTGACACGGCCGGGTGAAGGGGCTGAAAAAAAAAATATAATAATAATTTCTTGTGTTCAATTATTTTGTTCAAATGCTTTGATTTCTAATCGTTTGAATGAAATGTAGGTTTAATATGCGATGCCGGGGTACGATCAAGCTCGTTAAAGAATCGAACACAATCAAGATTCAAGCTTCCGCGAAATGATTCGTCGTCACGTTTTTAAACGGCGAATTCTCTATGAAATGTTGAATTGTGTTATTTCTTAAAGTTTTTAAGAAATGCATATTTTTGTAATGTATGTGTAAACATATTTAAATAATTATAATCGAAATTACTATAAAAATCGTATAAATGGACTAAGGGTCTTACACTCACCTTCAAGTTATTGATTTCCTCCTTGATTTCTTCAGAAATTGTTGCTCATTTTGACTTTACAACATCCTTCATCTGATTCTTTATCTCTTAAAGTTCTTGAGTTACCTTCTGGAATTCAGTTGTGAAGTTGTGGATATTTTGAGAGCTGGCTGGGGCCTCCTGCATGCTTTGCAGCTTTTTAGTGTTCTTTTTTGTCTGCTTTCTGATGATTTCTACCGAATCTGATAGTTTTCTGATGTCAAATTTTTGGTTCTTCATTTCATCCAACAGTTGGTCTAGCTTTGCTTCAACAACAGACTTAGGTTGTTCTGCAAGCTGCTGCTTTTCTGATATTTTGCTTTTCACCTCTTTTAATGCTACATCAAGTTCCTGTGTTGTCATAGTTAGCGTTGTTGTTGGGTGAGGTGGAACAACATACCTTCCGACCAAAAGACCAATCCATAAATCCTTCACTAGATTCATGAAACAGATTCATATCTAGATTTCCCTCATTTCCTTGAATTGTCATTGTGGATGGTTCTCCATGAGTTGTTGGGAAAAACAGATTTTCCTGAACCTAGTTTCCTTGATCAGAAATCTGATCTCTACTTGTTGCCATCTTATCCTCTTCTTCTTTATTAGATTCAGAGTTGAGATCTATAGAATCAACAAATTTATCTTCTATATTTACTTTTGTTTTCCTAGCAACAAATTCATAATTTACCTCCACAGAATCATCAGAATCCGATTATGTTGAGTTATGCACAAAGTTAAAAGAAGGATTGGTTTGTACACCTGATCTGATGATGTTTTCCGTATCTGTCTCATGATGTTGTCCTCCTGCTAGCACCGTTTGTTCAACACTTGTCTCTACGTTTTCTGGTATGAAGTTGCTGTCAGATTGAGGCTTATCACATTCTGTTGATCTTTGAGTTGTATCTTCAAAATCCGGAATCTTTGAGGCTTGATCATCATCTGGTGAAGAGCTACTATCAAATAGTTCTTCTTGGTTGAATAATTGCACATGCTTCACTTTGAATGGAGAATCCTGGGCTATCAGGCTTAACATACTTTCTGGCAAAAATGGTATATCATTTGCTGAAGTCCATGCTCTATCAGCACACCATGGAACCATCAATGGTGATTTCCATACTTCCTCAGACATTGGCATATCCATACTCCTTTCTTCAAAAGTCTCAGCTATTATGATTGCCCAAAATTTGAGATATGGCAAGTGGGTGGTGATCCTTCCATTATTGGTAAACACTGTTTTCTTCATTAAATGAAAGATTTCCGTTGCATAATCAATGTTGTACCCATACATGATTGTTAGAATGGAAATGTTTATCTGATCAGCTCCACCAACTTTTGATGTTAGGCATTTGTTCAATGTCTCCAAGAGGACTTGCTAGAAGGCAGGTGTTATGGGTGAAATTCTGAGCCCATATCCTGATTTTGTATCTTGATTTTTTATTAGTTGTATATGATCAGGATACCAGATCAGGATACCGGATCAGGATACCGGATCAGGATACCGTATCAGGATACCGGGCCAGGATATTGGTAATATCCTGAGGCAGTATCCTGACTATTACTAACGATTGGCTTGTAAAACGTTGGTTGCAAGGTACCAACGTTAAAAGACTTGATCTACCTGAAGATTCGCTCAAGGTGGTTGAAAAATGGACGTTGATGGTGGAATAATGGGTCTTGTAACGGTCAGAAAGGCATATTCCGCGAGAATATCGGATGTTGGTTAATGTTATTGACATTGTAACGGTTATATGAGCTGAAGACCCGGTTTTGTAGTCAATAAGCACGTGGAAAACAAGTAGAAAGAGTCCCCCAACGTTCAGAATGGAATATTCCAAAGTATCCCGGAATAATAGGATAGTTTGTTAGTTTTTGTTACTATAAATAGGGGCGATCGGATCATAGGTAAACACAACTTTTTCCACTCACTTTCATTCGCACACTTTACTCTCTAGCTACTAGCAATCACTACACACAAACACCTGTACTCAAATTACATTGTAACACCTAGTCGATCCGCACTGTATCCTGATGTTTGAAGCAATAGAAGAACAAGGCAGCTGCGATTGTCAGCTCCCGATGTTTTATGCCGGCGATCTAGATTGATCAAGGGCTTTCCTCGTACATCACGTGTCAACCTTTACTTTTTTACTCATTGTTTGATCATAGATACAGCTCTATATCCTGAGCCGTATCCTGAAACTGTTTTCATATCAAATTCGGTTAACACATTTTACACACATAATTTTAGCACACTACCTCACTTAACTAATTTGATCACTAAATTGCTTAGGTAATTTTTGACCAAAACAGCAGGCAATTCCTTTCTTTTAAAATCTCCAATCTTTTTGATGTTATGGTTACATACATATTTCCCAAAAAAATGAACATTCATCCAGCCTTGCTTTTGTCAGCTGTGTTTTCAAGAGTAAGAAAAGTTGCAGAATAATTACCGGTACTTCTGCAGTCTTTATCATGGCTTGTTTCATGGGACAATTTGATGTGTGTGTGGTGTTATAGATTTTTAATGTATATTTTAAGCCCTTTAACACTTTTTAGCCAAGTTTTAAATTTATAAAACACGATATTTACTAACACTAAACACACATATGGGCAAGTGCACCCATTGTGAGCGTAGTATAGTGTTGGTAAGATACCGAGGTCGTCCAAGGACACAAGAGCTTTTAGTACCGGTTTATCCTCAACTCCTAATCAAATCAAAAGTTTAGAAAAATGTTTTAAACTAGAAAAATAAAACTAACTAAAATGATGAAAAAAAAAAGATAGGCAAGATGAATCACTTGGATCCGACTCGTGTTTAGTGTAACCTTTGATTATTTTCGCACTTTTGCACTTTTTAAGAGATTATCTTAGTTATTGTAGTAGGCCCCTCTTCTGAAGGTGACGTTACCCTCAACCTAGTAGTTTGAGTCAGCAAGGATACAATCCTAAAGGGTTGGATTATTGAAAGATAATTAATTAAGTTATTAATGCATATTGTGGTCGGCCCCTCTTCTGGAGGTGACGTTACCCTCGGCTAAGTAGTCTGAGTCAGCATGGATACAGTCCTAAGTAGCCGGGTTAAAGTTTTAATAGTAGTTTACATATGAGGGGATCAAGAAGTTCGGACCCCCGCCATCCAATACCAGTGGGTATTAAAGGAGGTCCTACTAAAGTTGACACAGGTCCTTGCAGGATCTATACACTGAACAAGGCAAGACTCTTACCAAATCGTTCCCTTAACCCCCGACCAGGTAGCCAACATACCTCCATATAGACCGAGGAGATATGAATGGTGAAAATCTTTTATTTTATATAGACAGTAAAATAATGCCAAGACACCACGGACAAACGATAAGGAAGACTCACCTTCAACATAAGAGACTAGTTATTAAAGTCATTAATACATAACCAAATAAAAAGTGCGAAAAGATTAAAAATAAAAAGTATTACACTAGACACTTGTCTTCACCAAGTGATGTAAGAGACTTAGGCAAACATGGCCTTTGATTATCAAGAACTCTTACGATTAATCTTGGATCCCGAGACTACTCACACACTCTATGATGGATGATGGATGATGGTGGTGGATGTGGGTTGTGATGGTGGTGGTGTGGGTGAAGTGTGAGAGAGGTGGTTTGCCAAGGGATGGTTTACAAATGAGCCAAGCACCCCTATTTATAGTCTGCACAGAAGCCCGGACATGGCCCCATGTCCATTGGGCACGGCCTCGTGTCCACCCGTCTTCTCTTTCTTCATTAAATGCAGTTTGTCTGCATTAGTTGACCACGCCCCAGTGTCCGCTGGGAACGACCCCGTGTGCAGAAGCGTATCTGTACTATCAAGATTTCCTCAGATTCTGCGAATCTTAGAGTTGACCACGGCCCCGTGTCCGCTGGGCACGCCCCCGTGGTGGGTGATAGAAGCTTCTACAGCTTTGTGTTTTCTGCAAACACTTGGGCACGCCCCCGTGCTCATTGAGCACGGGGCGTGTTCAGCCTTCTGTTCTCTTGTTTTGCTTGGGAAGATGTTGTCGGGGGGTCGGGCATGCCACGTTTATTCCTTTTCTTGTATTTACGTTAGATTTAGCTGCCTTTTTGCTTCTTTTGTTCATTTGAGCTCATTTAATCCTGAAAATACAAAAGGAAGACAAAAACACACTTTTTCCAACATTAGTACTAAAAAAAAGGGTTAGTTTAATGCCAAATTTGATGTAATTTATATGTTGCATTTTGCGCAAATCACAATTCATCAAGTATTCTACCGAAATTTGGCAACTTTTGTCGTATAGTTGATGCTGAGTGTTCATCTGAAGGTTATTGGCTTTTAAGGCCAGGAATCTGTTTCCGCTAACAAGTGGTACTTCATGTTCCACAGCAGGAATGTTGAGGCTGACAGAGGTTGAAATAGACACGCGATCTGGTGAAGAATTTTTCTTTCAAAAACAAAATTCTAGGGCTTTTTTGTGGGTTTTAGATTTCTGGGTGAATGAAGGTTCTCTTGGTTTGAAGATGGGTATTTATACTGTATGGGTCGTGCGGGGTTAGTATTTAAGTTGGTTTATGATACGTTAATTGATAATTAACTTATCTCTAACCATTTTAAACTTATATGATATATCCTTTCGATATTTTCAAAGAATTATTAAAAATTTTCAAAATTTTACTGGTGAATACTAACGGCCAAGTTGTACGTTTTTCTCTTGGCAGGTCCCCTTTTTAAAAGATGGTCCACTAACATTCATTTAAACTCCGAGAATCCTGAGAAAGTCTACTTTTCTTCCCCCTTTTTTGAAAGATAAAATTCTTTTTGCATACACCCGGAGTGTTGTAGAAATTTTCTGATGAGGGTGTGTGATCAGAAAAGAAATTTCTAGTCTTTGTATGTGATCAATATTACCAGATAATATCCTCCCTGTCAGCAATTGTAATTTCCAATTGTTTCTTTTGTAACACCGTCTAGTCATGTTTTTTGATGAAACAATATGTTTACTGATAAATTTGTTTGTCCAAAAATTTGTCAGAAATATCCAACCGAATGTTTTTGTAATCAGAAAATCACAGAAATGACAATAGATCATCAGATAAATCAGGTGTAATTTTATTTTTTTATTTTTTTTAAGATGAGAGGGAATGAGATTTGGGCAGAGTTTTGAACTTACATAGTGTTTTCCTTGAATGCATAGTTCTGTCAGATTTTGAGATGAATGCTGATGTCTTTATTAGATTCTGATAAATTTCTCATAGTTTTTGTTATCTCATTTGCTTTTGTAAATATCAGAAATCAACCGTCAAGTTACTTTTCTTTAGTATGTACAAAATCTGAGAATGTTTTGCAAAAACATGAGAAAGAGAAATAACATTGCTTTTCAAGATATCTTTTTAAGTATAACTATTATTAAAATAATTCCTTGATTAATTACTTTATCAGAAATTCACTATGTGAATTAAATGATTTTCTATTTGACATCTACAAAACTTTTCTGTTGACCATCTCGTTTGACTTTTCATTAGATTTTATCAGAAATTCACTATGTGAATTAGATTATTTTCTTTCTGATAAAAAATATAGTTTGGTCATTTTACTTTACTTTGCATACGAAATCTTGTCTGGATAGACTTTTCTTGTTTTGGTCAGATTTTTATTTGATTATTCCCTTATGTTCCCCTTTGAACATTAATGCTTTGTCTCTCAACATTTCTTTCCCCCTTTCCCTTATTTTTTTTTTTGACTAATGGAATAATAATAAACGCAAAGATAATAAAAACATTACATGCATGCATGCATGCATATATATATATATATATATATATATATATATATACCAAAACAAAAAAAGTCTATCCAGACAAGATTTCGTATGCAAAGTAAAGTAAAATGACCAAACTATATTTTTTATCAGAAAGAAAATAATCTAATTCACATAGTGAATTTCTGATAAAATCTAATGAAAAGTCAAACGAGATGGTCAACAGAAAAGTTTTGTAGATGTCAAATAGAAAATCATTTAATTCACATAGTGAATTTCTGATAAAGTAATTAATCAAGGAATTATTTTAATAATAGTTATACTTAAAAAGATATCTTGAAAAGCAATGTTATTTCTCTTTCTCAAGAGAGTATAAGACGGGGTGAAATCAGTTTAAAATGATGTTTTTTCAACACCGTCTTAAACTACACTGGTTTAAAATGATGTTTTTTAGACGGTGTTCAGTTTGAACCCCGACTTAAAATTCATCTCTTATTAGACGGTGTTCAGTGTTTGAACACCGGCTTAAACTTCATGTCTTATTAGACGGTGTTCAGAGTTTGAACACCGGCTTAAACTTCGTGAACACCGTCTTATAAACTGCCGGCTTAAACTTGGTGAACACCGTCTTATAAACTGGAAATACATTTGCAGTAAAAAAAACATATAAAAGGTTTTCCAGGAAATACATCAAGCTTATACACATACACCAATGGAACATTTTCAAATCAAACCAAAACAATACATATTCAAATCGAAAATAAACCCGTAGACATCCAATTCGGAGATAAACCCGTCAAACTACAATCATTTGTGAATACATAACAAACTACGTTAAATTGTATAAATAAACTACATACGCTAATCTAGCGAAATACCTAACTCGCTAAAAACTTCGGCATCAATGTCATCAACAAAACATCTATTTCATTATCCGTAGCCTCTCTCGTGTCGTGCCACATCTAAAATAAAAGTAGATAGAAAGAGTTATTACAAATATTATAGACTAAATTTAAAGGCAAAGAGAAAAATCGGTAATAACATCGGCATTAAAGCTATGCATATATTTACATGTTATCTGAACCTTCTAAGTTTTAAAAAAAATAAACAGTTAAGTAATAAACTGATAAACAAGTATATTTTACTTACTTCATCGGGAAACTGGTTTTGATACAAATTGACAAAGTCAAACATATGTTGGAGAACCGTGTAGCCGCATTCCCATCAATGATATCTACCCTGCCGTAATAAATCATATAAACAAGCATTATTATTGATTCAAAAAAATCTAAGTGTTCTTTAATTTACGAAACTCATTGTTCTTGATTCAAAAAAAAAAAAAACATGTATAAGAACAAATAAAAAGAAGTTGAGATTGTAAATATATATAACTAGTAAATTACCCCGCGCTTTGCAGCGGGAATTCGTCGGGTGGATGCAACGACGAACACTCGGTCGGTATCATTCGCTGTAGCAAACGGAAAGGAACCTAAAAAATATAGTCATAGCTAAAAGTGAATCGATAAGCAAACCAAAAAAATATGGTCGTAGGTAAAGCAAATCGACACGTTTTCAGTTCGTCTCTTTTTTAAGTGTAGCTAGACAATTATTCTTGACATCTGAGCCAATGGGTTGTATAAAGATGCATTAATCGAATAATCAGATATGTATGTATCTTACAAACTCTAATTATTTACAAAGTAAAGATAACAATGATAAAAGGGGGTATGCCATTTCTGAAAGGGAAAATAATTAAAATCCAAGCAGATAATGAAAGCGATCCTTACCTTGAAGCCATGCATGAAGTCCTTTTCTTCAACAATAACACATCCAAACGATTTAGTTCCAATCAGTCGTGATGGCTGTAAATACATCAATCACATTGACATGTTATACTGATGCAAACTGGGGAATTATGACCAAAACAACAAATGATCTAAAACTATGCAGTATATGGTTAATTACTTAATTAGTTATATATTCAAAAAGCCTTTAGAAGGCAAATACAATATATTTTCTCATTCATCAAGTAAAATGATAAAAGCCCCTTTTACTCGTTAGTCGTTAATAGCTTTTTCCCCTCGGAACCGAAAGTTGGAATCAGGTATGGAAATGGGATGAGCCAAGTAATACTTTACCTGTCATTAAGTCCTGCACCAGTATAGCCTTTTAACTTTTAAAGTGACTGAATATTAAATGAAATGAGAGCATAACGACCCACCTTGTCATCATCTTCATCAATGGAATCATCCTCATCATCGTTAGCTTCTACGATTTCAGCTCCAAAATTGTCATTCTCGACAATCTCGAGCGCTTCAAAACGAGCTAGAATGGCCTATTATATTGTAAACCAATTTAAGTTAACCAAATCAAGTGACACTTAAATATTAAAATATAAATTAAACAACCCGAGTTGATCAATTACCAATGCTGGCAAGTGGCGCTGCCATTTTGGGCGCTACATTATGAGCTCGAGTAGACATGCGCCGGAGTGAGTTTGATACGTTGTCATCCATGATGAACATTAACTACAGTTACCTAGCAAATCGTGTGCGCAAAAAAACTAAAAAGAAATGACATTAGGGACTAACCTTAGACATGTATGGCGTGAGCTTAAATCTTGAATTTCTAAAAGTATCGTCACCGTTCACAAACCATTCTAGTGAAGGAGTTTCTTTCAAAGGACTTCTTGTCGTGTAATAAAAAATAAGATTATATGCAGTAGCCGGAGGACCTAGGTTCATCACAAACCACGATCAGTTCTATTAAAAAACTCGAATGGTCAACATCATTGACTTAATAAACACACAAAGCCAAACCTGTATGTTGATGACAAAGAAAAACTCAGACCCGCCTTGTGCTTCATATTTCTGCAAAAAAAAAAGGATTTCCTAAAAGTTGTTATTAAAGACATAAGGTTTGTTTATCTCTGTTAGACCTTACTTGACTCGCAAACCCGGTTAATTGAAGAGACATTACCCGGATTTAATTCATATACCTGTTAGACCTTACTTGACTCGCAAACAGAATAGGATTGCATTTGGTGCTCTTCGGTCCCATGTTTCATATAATCCAGATCTCGGTCTCAGTTAGACAAAGAAAACCCGATTTAAGAATACCTGACTTGATTTTTAAACCAATAATTACCTCAAATTGAAAGGGCAGAATACTCTAATCAAATCATTTGGTTTTGCTTATGTTAACATTTACCCTCTCAAAACTTTGCTACTACAACACAAACTGAAACAGGGTCAGTAATTGGTACATTCATATCAGTTGTCCTATAGAAGAATCAAGATTGTTTAAATTATAAAAACATCATAGAGCTCATAACTGAATGGCAACATCTTTGTGGAGACCCTTATTTTGCCTACTGCAACTCATCAAACAATTTTGTTAATGATGCTACAAGCCTACAACATACAGTTTACTGAGGCATTTTATCAAACAGCTAGAGTGCATTTGTGAATAAAAAACACATTTTATTGGTCAATTCAACCCCAAACTGACAAGTTATACACCATGGTAGAATTATCTAATACTAACCAAACTATGTCACAATCTTTTATAAGTGTAAATACTTTTTAAACAAGTGGCCATTGATATTCAAAAATTTTGACCATACACATATTACGATATACCTGCATATATTTTTACCTAATAAACTAAATGCCAAATCAGACCAACTAAATTGTGGAGAAAAAAAAACAAAACAGAAGCACAATAGACGGTATATGTAAAGCATTCGAAGTGTCTTAATTATAACCTGAAGCGCATTCAACAGTTCCAACTTTTATCCTTTGCAAGTACATGAATCTTCACCATTTCCAACTCAACCTACACACAATCAAGAATAATTGCAACAAAGGTACTTAGACAAATGTGAATAAATTAGAGGGAAAACTAACACAAACATTTCATCAAACACTTGGTATGCACATATTCTAAACATCACAATGAGCGAATAAAAACAGAGATTTAGCCACAACATACTCATATGAACTTAGTGGGCAACTGGACACAAACTAAAGGGAAACGACGGTGCAATAGAGGGCAACGATGGTGCACTGGAAGGTATCCGCAGTGAGAGGTGCTAAAGGGAACCAGATGGATGTAATAGAGAGGGTTGGGGTTCGATTAGGGTTTGTGAGGGTGAGAAATTCATTAGGGAGGGAAAACGTAAATGGAAACATGATTTTAAGAGGGAAATTAAAAATTTTGGGAACCAGTTTTAGGAGTTGATTTTAAGACGGGGTTATTAAAATAACACCGTCTAAACTATGAGCATATAAGACGGTGTTCAAAGGGAACACCGTCTAAAGGGTGCGTATGTAAACATAAGACGGGGTTTAAGCATAAGACGGTGTTGTATGGAATTTTGATGAATATTTTAATTGGATTTGCACAGAGGTCATGTGAGGAATTGATTTTAAGACGGTGTTATTTTAAAAACACCGTCTAAACAAAATATGAACACCGTCTAATGCTTCATATTGTAGTAGTGCAAGTTACTTTTCTTTAGTATGTACAAAATCTGAGAATGTTTTGCAAAAACATGAGAAAGAGAAATAACATTGCTTTTCAAGATATCTTTTTAAGTATAACTATTATTAAAATAATTCCTTGATTAATTACTTTATCAGAAATTCACTATGTGAATTAAATGATTTTCTATTTGACATCTACAAAACTTTTCTGTTGACCATCTCGTTTGACTTTTCATTAGATTTTATCAGAAATTCACTATGTGAATTAGATTATTTTCTTTCTGATAAAAAATATAGTTTGGTCATTTTACTTTACTTTGCATACGAAATCTTGTCTGGATAGACTTTTTTTGTTTTGGTCAGATTTTTATTTGATTATTCCCTTATGTTCCCCTTTGAACATTAATGCTTTGTCTCTCAACATTTCTTTCCCCCTTTCCCTTATTTTTTTTTTGACTAATGGAATAATAATAAACGCAAAGATAATAAAAACATTACATGCATGCATGCATGCATATATATATATATATATATGTATACCTATATATATAACAAAAAAAGAAAAAAAAGATTATTCAACATCATAGATCATGGCAATGAAAGCCCAGAGGTTTGTCTCCACTCCTGTGTTATTGTCTGTGGGTACAAGGTAGCCTTCAATGGTAATTTAGGTGTCCTCCATGTTGATTGCACCACTGAAGTTATAGTACAAGACAAGTTGGCATTCAGTGGGGATTAGGCTCAGTATATAGAAACTATATGAATATTGATAAACACTAAAAATAAAAGGCAACAGACTTATATCTAGTGTAACAAACTTATCTCTAACAAGCCATCAAAAGTTGAACGGTGATAAGGGATGTGTAGCTTGGATCTGAGGTGGGCTAATTGTGTAGTAGACAACCTTTCGGTGAGGATATGTGGTAGCAATGTAATGAACCATAAAATATCGAGCCAAAACTATATTAAAAAGGTTTTATAGCGATCTCAAGATATTTGTGTGCTGATGAAAGAGATAATTAACCACCAAATATGTAGCATCATTATTCTCACACCAAAGCATAGGTGCATAACTCAAAGATAACTATATCTCATACATCAAGACCATTATCAACCAATGATGCAGGCCCAAGTGTAGAAGATCAAGCCATGGTATTTCTGGAGGTCCATGATCGTGCTACCAAGGGTGATTTAGGAAAACGACCATAACTTTGGCTACGGGTCTCTGTTTTAGGCGTTCGACCAATCAAATCAAAGCTTGAAACGAGGATCACGTCGTGGCAAAGTCCCAGAGGGGTCTTGTCCAAGTTTCGGTCCAAAAAACACATTCTAGTGGGAGTTATGGGCACTTCTACATTTTTTTCGTGTTTTATGCATTTTGTTTTTGGGCTTGTGTTTGGCCCATGGCCTTTTTGTGGCCTATTTCGAGTTTCTGTCTTTATTTATATCCTTCTCATGTAATTCAAATAGCCAGTTATCAATTTTGACAATAATCATTTTTCACTTCGAATTCTCTGCCTTTTAGGTTGAATTTGGGGGTTTGGGGAAGATCATCATGGGTTTCGTAGGATCAACGTGACCGGTTCTTCATTATCATATCACGCGCTACATCAACCAAAGCTTAGAAATGCCATATGAAAGAGTTTGGTATTTTGCTTATTTACTAAACCAACATACGAATGTGGTACTTGAACACGGTTGGGTTCAAGAAAAACACTATGGAGCGTGGATGAGCGATCATCCAGGTACCCGACCATTCTGCATCTACATAAGCAGATATAACAAGGCTATAGACCTGCAAATAGTCAACTCATGATTAATATTACCCTTCAGGTATGGAAAAATATACATCGTTGGGATCTAGTGATAGTTAGTAGGTTTATGAAGAAAATGGGAAACCTAACTTATCACATTACGATGACAAATCAAGATACTGTAATGCACCAACAATGCTCTAACATAGAAAATTATCCTCCATAGGTATACTGTAAGAGATCACGTTAATAGTTTCGCTAAGAAAGATGAAGGATATATGTCTATTGAAAACCTCTCAGTGCAAGCTGCACTTTATCTATACTCATCAATTCATTGGGGTGTCTCTTAATCCTATATACCCGATTACAACCAACAATATTGGCTTGAGAGGGAGCTAGTACCAATACCAAAGTTATGTTAAGAGTGTAAAATGGCCAATTTTTATACGCATGAAATATCCCATGATACCGACCATTTCTAAGCCTGAATGGATGTAGTAGGCTTAGAAGTTGGAGAAAAGAGGTGAGATGTAACACCCCAAAAATGGGTTTGGTAATTTAAACCCGGTTAATATAAAGGAACGGGTAAAATACCGTTAGGGGATAAAAGTGAACCCGTAAATGAACATTAACTAGGAATAATTAACCTAGTTGATTGTTAATATCGTTGGTATTAAACGAAGGGTTGTAGCCTTATCTAATCAAAACGAAACTTGAGGGACCAAAGTGAACAACTTGAAAGTTGTGATATTAAAAGAAAACACACACACAAACACACACACTTGTGTGTGTTCTGGATCGATGTCCAAGAGAAAGAACAAAGGGTTCAAACCCTAGTTCTTGAAGAATCTTCAAATTGAAGGGCCAAATGAAGTCTAAATTCATAATCGAACTTGAATTAACGATCACCTTCACAAGGGGATCATAAGGTATGTCTTAAAACTTAGATTTGATGATCTTGTTTGAAGATGGTTATGATCAATCCACGAATTTGTATGAAATTAAGCATGAATATGTGTTAACATCATCATAGGGAACATGTGTTATGCATAATTTTGACTATTTTGATGTTTAAGGATGTAAACCCACTAGTTGGATGATTAAGATGACATGGGTGTTCATTATGTACAATCCTTGTTTAATATTCATGAATTATGTTGTGTTATGGTGAACTATTGTTAAATGGATCGAAAGAAATATGGTGTTGATATGTTTGATGTTTATGTGTTAATGGTACTTGTTAATTAGTAAGAAGATTTGATGAAATATGAATGAACTAGGAAGACTATGCATAAACTAGTTGTACATGGTGCCTAGGAAGTAGTACGCACACCACGTGTTTGATGAAATGTCTAAATGACAATAATAGGTGAAGGTTGTGTTATGATGATGTTGAGTATGCTATATGCTTGTTTGAATCGGCTAATGAAATACATATGTGAGATATGAACTTGATATGATCGTTCATATGAATAATCATGTATGCTAATAAGGATGTAAATGTAATGACATGAAAGTATAGGAATCATGTCAAGATGGATGGGAGCGTGGAAGGCTAACAGGACAAGAAGACTCAAGTAAGCGAATGCAAATACGGACGCGTAAGGTAAGTAAATCCCGGACTTACACTTTAGATGTAAAATATATTGTAGTATGATGATTATTGTGATACATGTGAGAAAGTATTTAACAATGGAAGTAAATAGGTAAGTTTACGGAAAAAGGAGTCGAAAGTGGATAGGAAAGTGTAATGATGCTAATTGTTTTCTGTTAAGAATGAAATGGAATTGCAGGTATACTAATAATGGAGAATGAAGGTTTAATATGGAAGTCAGACGAGAGTGTCCGAATGGATGGACGAATGGACTCATATGAACGAGAATAAGAGATGTTGATGCTTGATTATGCACGTTTTAAAGTATATATATTATGTCGCTGGTTGCTAATGAAGTATTTGGTTGTGGTGACTGCAGGTTGTACAGGTTTACGAATGTTTGTTCAAGATGTGTACGCGGTTGAAGATCGAGTCAAGGCATGGATTGTACGTGGGTGTGTATGTGGTCACTTAATTCGATATACGTATGTTAGTCTTTAATTATTTTATAAAAAGGGATTAATGTATTTAAGTGAAAGAAAGAATATCATAAAAGAAATTTTTAGTATGTATTTTCCGTTGCGTTAAATTTGATTAAAACGTGTTAGGGCGTTACATGAGAAGAAGAATGTGACTAGATAAATGTTTAGGCTGACGAGTGTTGAATGAGTGGCCATCAGATGAGAGGACGGGGTTGAAGTGATAAAACTGGATGATATATATCGTGAAATAACCGATAATGAAGGTGTGGAAGTAAAGGAGCTTCGGAAACAAGAGCTGATAAAGGGCTAAGATAGTTGATCTCATGAAAGGTAATACAACAAGAAGTGTAGGTACGTAGAGTGTAACATCCTAACATAAACATCCTCGATTACTAGGGTATATTGGAGAAATAAAACATGAAGATTTAAATATGGATTCGGCTATCTGTGTATGGAAAGAGAAGAAATCATCGATTAGGTCCCCAAAATGAATTTTGGGATATAGAGTTTTTGGGGCTCAACATCCCAGACAAGTCCACTTCAAAACCAGCGAATGTTAAAAATAGTTCTATCACCGGAATAGCTTCAACATTGTTGCTGATTGAAATGAGTTCTGCGGATTTTTAAGCAGGAACCTACTGCAGGAATCTATTAACTTGGATCTCCGCTATGTTGCTAGAGATTAAAAAAATTGAAACAAGATGTATTGTTGATGAATTTCTTGATTGCAAGCTAAACAATGAGATCTTAGGCTCAATATATACAAATGACATAACTACCTAACAAACTCTAACAACAAGATGCATCAACTAAACTTATCTTTATCATACCTCACCATATACAAGAGTGAGTTTGTTCCAACAAGAGTGAGTTTGTTCCAACTTGGTAGATACAAGTCCCAACCTTCACCTACCACTAGCAATCCTTAACATAGTATGCTTGCTCATGCTATATAAGGTGCTTGAGCTTACATTGCCACCATTTGTACATTCATAGTCGTTGGTTAGTTCTTTCAGCAAATAATCACCTTCATCATCATTTGAACTACTTTGCACCCATGGATGTTTTTGTATCATTGAAGCCGATATTCCTTGGAGCTCGACTGCTACTTCCTTCATGGTAGGCCTTTCATCGCCTTTAACACGTAAGCATCTTTGGGCCAGTCTTGATACTTGGTTAATTTCACTAGGAACATCATTTAGCTGCAAGCGTTCATCAAGAACCTGAAAAAGTCTCCCCTCTTTTAAAGAATATAGAAAATACATAGCTAAGTTTCTCTCTGCCTCTGGCCTATCAAAGCTAAGAGCCTTTTTTCCAGTTAAAAGTTCCACTAGTACTACTCCAAAGCTATAAACATCACTCTTATCTGTAAGTTGATTTGTCTGCAAATATTCAGGATCTAAGTAGCCAAGTGTTCCCTGCACTATAGTGGCCAACTCAATCTGATCAATAGGAATTAGCTTAGAAGCTCCAAAATCAGCCACTTTTGCTACATAGTTCTCATCCAAAAGTATATTCATTGGCTTGACATCGCGATGGATGATTGGAACAGATGCTGCAGAATGTAAGTATGAAAGTGCTTCAGCTGTCTCCGTTGCTATTCTGAGACGGATGTCCCATGTAATAGACGAAGACTTGCCTTTATTGTGGATGTGATCAGAGAGTGTTCCATTTGGAATGAACTCATAAACCAATAACGGGATTTCTGTTTCCAGGCAACACCCAATCAGCTTCACCACGTTCCTATGATTTATTTGGGACAAGATAACCACTTCATTGATAAATTGCTCTATCTGAGCCTGTGTTTGATCTCCTAATTTAGACTTCTTTATTGCAACTACTCTGTTATCAGAAAGAAACCCTTTGTAAACGGTACCATAGCCACCCTTACCGATAATCCTGCTCTCGTCATAGTTATTGGTTGCCCTCTTTAGCTCCTCTATCGTGAATACTCTTGCTTGATCATGAGAGCCCCCATCTCCAGAAATTCGTTGCTGTAACATTATTCCACCATTTTGTTCAAAGAATTTTTCTCTCAGCATCATGAGCTTTCGCCTTTTGAGCACCAAGTACAGCCAGGTGACAGTTATAAGGAGAAAAACAGCAGAAGCTAAGGTGCCTGCAACAACATAAACTAACTTTTAGCATGGATGCATGCTGATTTGATTTCTAAAGTAGGTTTAGATATAAGCGGAAAAAAATATTGCATGATTACTTACTTACAACTATCTTTATAATGGCGGATTGATCAGCAGTACAACCTGTTCCATTTTTCCTACCATCTCCAGAGTAACCTTTTGGACAGGTACATGTATAATTTTCTGCTGTATCAGCGCATTCATGTTCGCAATCATCACTTCCTCGTTCACACTCATTAATATCTATTGAACAAGGTAGTGTCGATCATTTGTTTGAGGTGAAAGCAAATTAGGAAAACAAAAACAAGAGAATGTGAAATGAAAGCTTACTCTTGCAGCCATCTGCAACATAAGGGTTGCCTTCATAACCTTCAAGGCAACGACAACGATATCCCGGACCTCCATAATCCTGATCACATATGCTGGTTCCCTTGCATAAAAAGTTATTTGTGTCCTTTGCTTTGTCACAAGTCAAGTTCCCAATTCCCCAATCCAGTAACATTGGCATCTCCCTTACACTTCTAAAATCAACCAGGTTAGTTGTAGAAAAGTTGAACTTCCCTTCTTCAACAAAAAATGCATAGCTACAAGGGTTGAAGTCCGTTATATTCTCATGGTTATTAAAGCTACCAAGAATCGTACTACTCCTATCATAAGATTTCATTCCTTTTGGAACTGCTACTTCGCAGCATCCAACCCCCGAGCAAGATCCGTTTGTAAAAGGGCCGTTTCTATCACATGTAGAAATACAACCGGTACCGTGAGAATCATTCCCACTTCTTACTCTTAATTGTGCATACATATCACACCCGATTGCTACAAGTTTGTTCCTGGGGGATATTTGGAAATTTCCAGACCTTAAAGATGGTCGGTTTCTACTGACTCGACCAGAACTATTGTAGCAATCACGCGCTACAGACAGCATAATCTCCACCTCACCCTTTTCTATGGACATATCTGAAATAACGACATTTCCTGTGTTTCTTCGTTGTCCAAAGATACGCGTTGGTTCCCTAGACGATCGGTCACAAGTTACGAGGAAACTGCGACTGTAGTAGCCCGGTCATAGTTGGTAAACCAAGTTCACCGAGTAAGTTTTTAACCCATGAAAGTTCAGCCGCCGCATTGGCAATAGCCTTGTACTCAGCTTCGGTGGATGATCTAGAGACCGTTTTTGTTTTGCAGATTTCCAAGAGATGATGTCTGACCCAAGGTATAAGATATATGCTGTAGTGGATCATCCCCCATCATGAATACTGTCCCAGTCCGAGTCCAAGAAGGCTTGTAAGGTAAGATTGGTATTTCGTTTCAAAAACAACCCGTGATATACCGTTCCTTTCAAATATCGGAGTACCCGTTTGAGAGCTTGCCAGTGTGATTGTCTAGGTGAATGCATGATTGAGATAGTTTGTTGATGGCGAAGGAGATGTCGGGGCGAGTGAATGCAAGGTACTGTAGGGTACCTACAAGTTTGCGGTAGGGAGTTGGATCAACTGGAGGAGAGGAATCAGTAGAGGAAAGAGGATCAGAGACGCTTAGAGGAGTGAGGACCTCCTTGGCACCATCCATTTTGAAGGTGGTGAGAACATCTTGGATATGGCAATGTTGAGAAAGGAAAAGACCATGGGGCGTAGGAATAACCTCTATTCCTAGGAAGTGATGAAGAGGACCTAAGTCTTTGATAGAGAATTTATTGCTTATGGCCTGAACAAAGGAATCTATGAAAGGATTGTGATTGCTAGTGAGGACAATGTCATCAACATAGACTAGTAGGTAGCATGTGATACCATTGGAGTTATATTCAAAGAGAGAGGCATCAGATAGGCATTTTTTGAAGCCAAAACCAATGAGAAAAGTGGTGACCTCAATGTACCAAGCACGCGGTGCTTGTTTAAGGCCATAGAGAGATTTTTTTAGTTTGCAAATGTGACGCGGGAATTCCGTGTTTGTGAACCCGGGAGGTTGTATCATAAAAACATCTTCATGGAGGGTCCCATGAATAAACGCATTGTTAACATCAAGTTGGCGTAAAGGCCACCCTTTTGAAAGAGCAATGGAGAGGACGGTTCGAATGGTAACGGGTTTAGTAACCGGGCTAAAAGTTTCATGGTAGTCTTTTCCAAATTGTTGGTGAAACCCTTTTGCCACTAGACGTGCTTTGTGTTTGTCGATAGTACCATCAGGTTTGCGTTTAATGCGGAACACCCATTTGCAACCAATGGGAGTTTGGGTGGTGTGAGGTACAAGTTCCCATGTGTTGTTTTGGATGAGGGCATTATATTCAAGATCCATGGCGTGACGCCAATCCGGATCATTTAAGGCTTGAGTATATGTGGACGGTTCAAGGGACACGGGTAATGGATGAATGGTGGTGGAGTTGACAAATTTAGAGTTGTAGTATTTGGGGTTGGGTTTGGGTTGTCGACGAGGCGGTGGATTTTGGGTGTTTGGAGGGTCGGGTTGATGATATTGTGAGTTGGGTGAGTTGATTGGTGTCGAGGTGGTGGAACCGGTGGGTGGAGTGGGCTGGTCAGTGGGCTCGGGCATTGGGCCGAGAGGGGAGACGGTGGAAGTGGAGGGTGGTGTATTGGCCGGGGAGGTTGGAGATGGGTCGTGGAGTTGTAAGGGAGATGATACTGGGCCGTGGGAGGTTTGGTGAGATGGGGTGGTTGGTTGGGTTTCGGTTGGTGTGTATTGTTGGGCTTCAGTTGATAGAGTGGGTTGGGTAGAGTGAGAAGTGTGAAGAGTGGGTGGAGAGTTTTGGGCAGGAGATGTAGGTGGTGGCGAGGGAATAGGAACCGAGGGTGTCGGGTTTAAAAAGGTGTCAAAGGACATATGTAGAGGGTTGGAGTTGGTGGTTTGGGATGGAAAGATGTGGGGAATGAATTGAACATGTCGAGAGTGATAAAGTTTTTGATTAAGATGGTCATAGCATTTGAATGCCGCCTTAGAGGAGGAGTATCCAAGAAAGATGCATGCCGTGGACCGTGATTGTAGTTTTGAAGTGGCATATGGTTTTAGCCACGGGTAACAAAGGCAACCAAAAGGTTTAAGTTTGGAATAGGTAGGTTCGGTTTTGAACAACACATCATAGGGTGATTTGTTGTGGAGAATGGGTGTAGGTAAACGGTTTATGAGGTGAGTAGCGGTTTGAAAAGCATGAGACCAAAAATGTTGTGGTAAGTGGGAGTAGTGGAGTAATGCGAGGCCGGTTTCAACAACGTGTCGGTGACGTCGTTCGGCAATACCGTTTTGTTCCGGTGTGTGAGGTGGTGCCGTGTAATGGGAGATACCTTGAGAGGCAAGATATGGTGAGAGACCCACATATTCACCCCCATTATCAGTGAATAACGCAACAATGTTGGTTTTTAAAAATTTTTCAACAAGAGATTTAAATTGTGTAAAAAGAATTTTGACATCAGATTTTCGTTTGATTGGGTATAACCAAATGTATTTGGAAAAATAGTCAACAAAAATGACATAGTATTTAAAGCCATCTATTGACGTTTTTACGGGACCCCATATGTCGGAGTAGAGAAGTTGTAGTGGTTGATTAGCAACAAAAGAATTTTTGCCAAAAGGTAGTTTGTGGCTTTTATTTAGTGAACATGAAGCACAATGAAAAGACTCATGGGTCACCTTATTACTATGAAGTCCCAATCTAGAAATTAAAGACTTAAACACTTGAAGCGATGGATGTCCAAGTATGTGGTGCCACATGAGAAGAGAGTTTGTTTGGGTGTTGTTGACTTGAGGATACAAGGAGATTGGTCCATAGTAGACATCATTGATGTTCACTCCCCGCATGAGACGTGCCCCCGTGCGTAGATCCTTGACAAAAAATGATAGGGAAAAAATTCAACAGAAACACGATTAGTACGACAAACTTTGGCAACGAAAATAAGATTATTTCGAAGATTAGGAGCAATTAAAATGTTATTTAAAAGAAGTGGACGAGATTTTGTTGGAATAGTTGTTTGAGCAACATGAGTTACAGGGAGAGTTTTACCATCACCTAGCACGATCTTATCGGGTCCTCTGTATTCAGAAAGAATGGGAAATTGTTGGTTGTTATTCGCGGTGTTGTTGGACGCACCGGTGTCCCACATCCAAGATGGGGTTGTAGCCGTTGGGTGAGGGGTGGTGTAGTTAACCACCGGGGTGTTGTAATTTTGAGGCGAGACATTGTGTTCTTGTAGGAAGCGACTAAGTTTGCGACAATCTTTGGTTTCATGTCCGGGAATGTTACAATAGTAGCAATAGGTGTTGTTGTTGCGAGTCGGGCGAGTGTTGGTATTGGTAGTTCTAGATGGCCATTGGTTTCGGGTTGTGGGTGGATTTGGGTTGCGTGTTGGGCGATTTTCATAAGTAGTGGGTTGACGGTTGTGGATGATTGGTTTGGCCATGGTTAATCGAAAGAAAAGAAAAGGGAAGCGGACAGAAGGTGTCTGTCGAGTTTTGGATCGGAGATGGCTCAAGGGAGCTTTTAGGCTCTTGATACCATATAAACAATAGAAGTTTTGTATTGAATCAAGATGATTTTACATAATACTTACAACATAATATATAGAGGTACAAGGGAAATGCAATTAATTACAAAGGATAATATGAATGCAATTAATATGCAATTTACAAAGGATAATATGAATGCAATTAATATGCAATGGAATGGAGAGAATAATATGAATGGAGAGGATAATATGTATGCAATTAATATGCAAATAATGTTGACTTAATGTGTGGTGTTAATATGTTACGCTCAATACGATTTTTTTCATGTTTAATTAGGTGGTTTAAAAGAATGAAAGTGTTTGTGGGTGGTCAATCAAATTTTAAGCATATCTAGGTATAGTTCGCTTATTGGGGAAGCGGACTTGCCAAAGTCAGTTTGTATCAGTTGTAGACTTTTAAATTTGAGTAAACTGCCATTTTGGTCCCTGTGGTTTGGACAGTTTTGCCATTTTAGTCCAAATCTCAAACTTTTTACATCTGGGTCCCTGTGGTTTGCATTTTGTTGCCATTTTGGTCCAAAAGTGAAATTTGACCAGAATCCCCAAACTAAAACCCCCTGTTTTGTCCTTACCCTTAGGGGTATTTTGGTCATTTTAGAATCATTATAACTAGATATTAATTAAATCTTTTTCTATTTATCATTAAACATAAATAATGTGATTTGTCTCTCTCTTCTCTCTCTCTCTTTCATCCTCGACCCAGATGCAACACATATTCAAGTAACCTTGCATAAATCATAGCACCACCAGATTCAAGTAACAAAAACCAATCCAAAACAGATTCAAGTAAACCTTGCATAAATCATAGCAGATGCAAATTCAAGTAACCTTGCAAAACAGATTCAAGTAACCACCAGATTCAAGTAACAAAAACCAATCCAAAAACACAAGATAAATTACCTAATGTAACTTGAATCCGATTTGATTTCTGAACAAAATCAATAAACGACACGTCATCACCATCTCGCCAAGCACCACTACCTACCACCACCACCACCCCCCTCTCGCCGCCAAGCACCACCACCTGCCACCACTCTCTCTCTCTTACATCACAACACCATCCGGTGACCAAAATGGTTTCCGATGAACCTGCAACTCAATCCGGTGAGCACCTCCACCCAAAAAAGACTGGGCAAACACTATATACCCTACCGCTGTCCTCATAAATTCGCTCATCTGTCTCTTCAAACAACATTCCACTGTCGGAGATCTATGTCGCCGTAGTTCCTCCTTGGTGCTAGGTCTGATTTGGGTGTGGGTGTGTGGTTATCGGAGAACCACCACCTCCTTCACCTGCTCCGCCGGTTCTCTCTCTCTCTCTCCTCCCCTGATTTCGTTACCGCCCCCATCTACCACCACCGCCCCCAGAAACCATCATCATCAACCATCAAACACCACCCCACTCCACTAACCACCATCCGGTAACCTGCAACATCTCCGGCGACCTGCAACATCTCCGGCGACCACCACCTCCATCTTCCTGTATCGGACCTCCATCTTCCTGATTGTTTTTCGGCTGAAGTTAATTTTAGGGTTTTGATGTAATTGGGATAGGGGGTATTTATATTATGTGGGTTTTGTAATAAATAAATTGCTTTAATAAAAATTAAATTACCAAATTACCCCTGCAGATAAAGACAAAAAAGGGGCCTTAAAATAGTTAAAAATGAGAGATTTTGAGTTTTGGACTAAAATGACAACAAAATGCAAACCACAGGGACCCAGATGTAAAAAGTTTGAGATTTGGACTAAAATGGCAAAACTGCCCAAACCACAGAGACCAAAATGACAGTTTACTCTTTAAATTTTTTATTTGAATATTTTTATTCAATAACTTATTTACTAATAACTTATTTTTTTTTCTCTAGTAACTTGTAATATGTAACATTTTCTAAAATCAAAATACATAGCTAGTCTGTTTAATTTTTGATCCCTTTTTATTCAATAATTTATATACCAATAATTTGTTTTTTCTCTAATAAGTTGTAATATCTAACGTTTTCTAAAAATCTAAATACATAGCTAGTTTGTTTAGTTTTTGGCCCTTTCTTTAATGAAAACCGAGTTATTTCAAAAAGTCTTTTATGTGTCATAAAAATACTTATTTTGAAAGAACTCGACGAGTCTCTCATAAAATTTATACCAGAATGTACAAAAATAATAAATCAAAAGTAAGTATTTAGCTTTTTAAAAGTTAGATATTACTAGTTATTGTTGGTCAGGCTCAGGCCCTATGTTCCATGAACATGAACACAAAATTTGAGCTAAACAAAGATAGACTTTTTCTGTTTAATATAAAACTTAACACAAATTATTTATACCAAAATATAAATACTAATCTTACTTAGATACTTCTCTCAGTTGTAATCTAGCGTAAATTATATTTTGAGTACCTGTGATTTTGTGGTTTTAATCACTTGAATTCCAAATAAAAAAGTTTAATGCCCTGAGTATTTTGTAACATTTTGAGTCCAATTTTTTAACGCCGTTAACCAAGTCAGTTAAGTATAAGGGCATTTTAGTTATTTTACACCAAGGTACAACCATTTATGCACAACATTCTTACAAAATACTTTTAGCCATTTTTTTCATTAATTTATATATACATACACAAAGTAGCAAGACTCTATCTCTCATTTTTTCCTCGCCGGAGACGATTAGCTTTCTGTTAATCTTCTTCGTCTTTTCCGATCCTTTCCCGACACCGTGTAACATTCCTGTGTCCGAATAGGTATCCCTGTCTTATCTGTTCGGTACGAGCAGTATTAGCGGAGTTTGGGTCCGATCGGAGTAGGTTTTTTTTATTCACGTTCATCGTTTGCATGTTTTATCCGGATCTTGATTGCTTAGTAGGTCTGTGATCGGTCGCGGCTATTTTTATAGTTCAGCTAGATCGGTACGAATTCTATTAACCTCTCGTTGATCCGTGATATCTTCGTTTCCCGGCCATGGGTAGTAGTCACTGGAGGGGGCAGTCAGTCACGAATGCCCCGCCGTTGTTTAATTACTTACAAAGAAAGAAACATGAGGAACTTAGCAAGATCAAGAATAAGCGTTACTACAAGGAGGATGACTAAAATAAGGTGCTCAGTAGGAAGGAAGCCAGGTAGGAGAGATCCTTCGTTAACAGAGAACTTAGACTCCGCAATGCAACTTCTTTCTTTATCTCCAACCTCCCTGACTCATTCTCTAGGGTAACCTTATGGAAGGCTTTTGATCATCTGGACAATCTAGAGGATGTTTTCGTTCCTTTCAAAAGAGATAAAGCTGGTACCAAATTTGGATTTATAAAGTTGTCCAAAGTTGTGGAACTAGTCTGGTGGATTGAAAAGTTGAAGGAGGTAAGGATTGACGGCGCTGTGATTGGTGTCAACCTAGCTAAGTTTGTTAGGAATGGTTCGAAGATTGATTTGCAGAACAAGGGTGATAGAGTCTCGGTGTTCGACAGGCTTCAAGGTCTGGAACCGGTTTCCAAACCAGTCGGAGCCCCGGGTACGTCTGTTATTTAGCAAAAAGGAAGGAAAACTTATAGCTCAGTGGTTCAATCAAATGGGAGTGATAGCAATGTCGTTAATGTCGAACTTCCCCCGATGAACACAGTAACTAAGAAATCTTTTGAATACAAGTCTCTCATTGGTGAAGCAAAAGACATTGACATCCTAAACAACCTAAAAATTAATCTTTCAGGGATATTGGAGGAAGGCCTTGATTTGAAATACTTAGGCGGTCTAAAGGTTTTACTTTGTTTCAAATGCCCTGAAAAAGCGAAAGAATTTCGGTAACATATGGTGAATGATTGGGAGAAGTGGTTCTCGAGACTCTATGTATGGGAGGGTTTCCCACCTCTTTATGAGAGAGTTGCATGGATTAAAGTTTTGGGCATTCCTGTCTCTCTATGGGATCGTCATGTGATTAATAAAATTGGGGAAATATGTGGTCGTCTCCTAGTCAAGTCGGAGGCGGAGGCATTTGATGGGAATATGGCAGAAGATTGTCTGGCCATTTTAGTCCATACGGGTAAAAGAATTGGTTCGGAATTCAATCTGATTTGGAAAGAGCAGATCATTAAGGTATGGGTGGAGGAAATTTCCGGGCAATGGCATCCAGCGTTCCTGGATGAGGAGGTTACGGAGCTGACCTCCCCGGTGAGGTCGTCAGAATGTGGTGTTTCTTCTTTCTCTGGTGATCCGGTTCCCAATCGTTGCATGGCTGGCTTTTCGTCTCCATGCATGGGAAACCCAACGGGCATCATGTCCCCATATGCTGAGGAGGAAGCGCAGGTGTGTGGGACGTATGGGGACCATAATATGCATACTTCTGTCTTTAATGAGGACAGAGAAATTGAGAGGCCTGTGTCGCAATATATGAGGACAGAAGTTGAAGTGGCTGGTGGTCAATGTGGTGGGCCAGGTAACTCTATATCAGGGTCTGGAGTGGAGCCCAATAGACCTAGTTATATTACATCAAGGCCCAAACATAAGAAAAACAAAAACAAAAAATAAGCAGGCCTAGATCTTTGTGATACCTGATCTAAATAACTCATTAGCAGAAGGGGAGGACTCAGATCCATTCAATCTTGAAGAGATATTCAGACTGGAGGAAGAGGAAGATAGGGGGATGGAGGTGAATCCAAAAGGTCTGTCGCAATTGGAGCCGGATCCAGATCAGAGAGAAGGGATGGAAAACGAAGTCTATACTACGCTCGATCTCGGTGCTCGGTTAGGTATCGAGGTTAGTGGCTTTGTAAATCATGTGAAGAAAATTTTTAGTGGGGAAATGGAGGCTAACAACTGTCAATGAATTTCTTATCTATCAATATCAATGGGGTGATAGCGGGTAGTAAAGGTTTTTGGGTGCGGAATTTAAAGAGTAAGTTTAAAGCGGATGTCATCGGGCTTCAGGAGACTCACCAGATGGGGATGTCGGAAATCGACCTCTGTCGTTTCTGGGATAGCTCGAGTATGAAGGCTTGTGCGGTGGATTCGGTGGGTAGATCGGGGGGGGGGGGGGGGGGGAGCTAGCGCTGATGTGGAACCCGTATGTTTTTACTGAGGATTCGATTCTTAAGAGCCAAAGATTTATGTTGGTTTCTGGTAAAGCCAGAGGCATAGAGGACAGTCTCCACATGTTAAACCTCCATGCCCCCAATGATGCCTATCAAAGAAGAATGATCTGGAATGAAATTGCGGAGTTAATTAGTCAGCGCAGTGGTCTTTGGGTTGTTTTCGGTGACTTTAATGATGTTCGGGCAGATTATGAACGTGTTAACTTCAGATTTGATCGTGGTGCGACGGATGCTTTTAACGAGTTCAACAATGGGTCTCAGAGCCAGGGACTAAAGATGACTTGACGACGGGCCAATGGATTGCTCCATCTACCTGTCTTGGGCTGCTATCATGCAGACCCAACAGATAAGGCCCAAAAAAGCGGTTTAACTTGCCCACTAAGGCTTCCCTTATATGAAAACGAGCGGGAAGGAAGAGATCATAAGACAGGCTGCATTTAATGCATGATTTGAAGAGTATCTTTGGGCTGGCATCGTACTTCTTAGCCGGAAGCATTAAATGAGAAGGAAATCTCACTGTTGTGGGTCAGACACGAGTCTGAGCCCCCCAAAGACCGACAGAATCCGTTAGATCATCTCGTTAATATCCCATATGTGAGATAAGGTCTCTCAGCTATATAAGGAATGTAAAGAATGATCTCAAAGGCAAGTATAAGGTATCACTAAATGCTCTCACATTTATTTCGACCATAATTCTCTTACATTGAATACACACACATATTTATTAGATTCACACCATAGGGAAACATTCTGGTGATCACACTCATCGGAATAAGCTTCTCATCTTCTCCGGCAAGTTACTTATTCTCACGCCGGAGCTTGGTTACGGATCCCCCCCCCCTCCCGGGGCCCTCCGTAACGAGGCTAACGGTTTACTTTTTTTGTAGCAACGAGAGCTGGGACATTCCGACGTCAGCGAAGACCCTTTGAAAGCCATAAGGGATTTGGGTATTCGACAGATATTAATATTTTTATATATATAAAAATAGAAAAACGAGTGATTATGCTAGTTTTAAACTAATTCAAATCTTAATCGGTTGAAAATTTACCTTTTTTGAATTTATATCTTTAGTTTAATTTATTTTGTAAACATAAGGCTGTGGGGTATGGTGGGCGTGGGTTTGGGGGCATGAGTTGACACGTGGAAAACAAACCCAAACCCATGCCCATGGGGTATGGTAGAGCTTGGGTTGGGGGCATGAGTTTGGTTTGGCCATTGAGAGCCCGCCATGTTACCTTGCTAGCCCGCCCCACGCCCGGCTTCAAACCCAAGCCCCAAGGGCCACGCCCCAACCCAAGCTCCCAGGGTGGTGGCTTGGGCGTTTTCAGCTAACCCACGCCACAACCTAAGCCCCATACCCCATAGTCTAATTCAAATCCATTGTACTTAAAAAAATGTATTTAATTTCTAATTTTATTTTTTAAAAGGATTTGTAATTAGTGTGTATAAATTAATTTAAAAATATTTCATAATCCCTCCTTCCCAAATTAATTCCCGCTCAGTCCCTCCCTCCCAATATTTGAATTTCCCACATCAGAGATGAACTTCCCTCTCCTTCTCCCTGACCTAATTGGCTCACTTCTCCCCAACCCCATTCGATTATCTTTCTTTTTCTCTCCATCGTCACCCAATGAATGGCGCAGTTCTAGGCACCGACGATGAAGAAGATTGTATAGCAGAACTGACATGTATGCTTCACTCTTGCTATTTCCTTAGTGGTCCTTTACTATATGAATTCTTCATTCTTTTCAATTTGATCCATATAATCTACTTTAGAGGACTTTTTAGATGATGTACAAAAACATCTTGGTTACTAAAAACATGCCCACCAAGTGTTTGATGATTGGTTTACCAATAGGGACTTGATTTGTTTGTTTCTAACCCTAAAACACTGATGATTCATGAATATTGTGACTTTTTTAGGGCTGTGGAAGAAGGTTGTGGGTTTTTGCAGTACTGGTGTGCTGATTCATTCCCAAAAGTAAAGATCTTTATGTAGAAGATCGTCATCAAAATCATAGCATTTAGGGTTTTGTAAATCATTCTCATTTTTGTGAGTTTTTTATGGGTTTAGGTTGAATAACCTAGTCCGTGATTAGATTTTGGTGCAGAACTTGTATCATGGCTGGTATACATATCATTTGTTTGTGTAGTAAATTTCAATTCCATACTGTATTTGATGGATGGATGGATAGAGAGACTTAACTGTGGAAATGCAGGGTTGATAGGCGACGAACGATGTCAAACTATGAATTTACATAGCAGAATCACAGAAAACACAATGGATATGGGTATCTTTTATGAAGAAAAATCTCTTAGATGCTTATTGACATACTAGTTGTAATTTCCCCTTTTCAAGATCCTCAAGAATATGTTGTTCGAGAGGGAGAGGCCGAAAATGGAATTTACTTCATATGGGAAGGCGAGGTAACTTTACCCTTGCGCAACATTTGACTTGTTATTCTAGAATTTAGATGCATATTTCAGTTCGGTTTACGCTTAACTAAATTTTGCAGGCGGAGGTCTCTGGCCATATACATGAAGATGGGCATAATCGGCCAGAGTTCCAACTTAAACGTTTTGACTACTTTGGCAACGGTGAACGCCTGATTCCATCGTCATATTCTTGCTTATAAATTGTTTAGGATTTTTGTTTATTCACAATCATTGTAAACATCAATAGTTTGATTCATTATTGAACAACTAAACAAGAATGCACATAAAGATACATGAGTGCTTAGGTTATTTTTAATTGTATTACAGGTGTAGCGGTCTCTGCGCAGCAAGCAGATGTCATGCCCTCACTGATGTGTTTGCATAATTTTTTTTCTTCCTTTTTATATATTTCCCCCCTTTAATAGGTCTGATGTTGCCTTAATTGATAGCTTCCATTAGAGATGCCAATTTCTACACAGTTATTTATGGATGGGTCAGTTTGCGGTATATGTTTTATCTTTAACGGGTAAACATAGAAATTGATGAAAAGGGAACGGTTAAAAGTCTCCCATAGTGTTTTTTTTAATTCTTGAAACTTTCATAATTATTTTATTTAAAAAGTTAACTAGTAATGAGTAATATTATAGTTTAATCATATTTGAGATACTAGTTCAAAAATTGTTGTTACAATTTGGACAAAAAGTGTTACGGGGTCAATCAAACAAGAATAACTAATATTTGTAATGGTGTCTATAAAGGTCAACATATTCAAAGGGACCACATTGCCTGATGCTCCATGATTCGGGAAAGTGTTTGGAGGACAGTTTATTGGACAGGTATTGTTTTCATTCATCAATAGTTTACAGGATCATATGCATATGCACCTTGTTTTCAATCGTTATGATTTGGGAAAGTACTTTCATATGTGCGTATACTCTTTTATAATATAGAAAATAGTTTCATGCCAATGTGTCATTTATAATAGAGTAAAATGCCATTTTCGTCCCTGAGGTTTGTCCAGTTTTGCGACTTTCGTCTAAAGGTTTGTTTTTTCGCATATGGATCCAAATGGTTTGAAATCTTGCTGTTTTCATCCGGCTCGTTAACTCCATCCATTTTTCTCCGTTAAGTCAGGGGTGTTTTTATCTTTTTCGTTAACTTAAAGGGCAATTCCGTCTTTTTCACTTTATGTAAAAAGACCGAATTCCCCTTTAAGTTAACAAAAAAGACGGAAATACCGCTGACTTAACGGAGAAAAATGGATGGAGTTAATGAGCCGGTTGAAAATGGCAAGATTTTAAATCTTTTGGATCCAGACTGGTTTTTAAAAAGTGCGCCTAGGCGCATGCCTTAGCGCCTTAGGTAGCATGAGGCGCGCTTTTTACAAAAAGCCCCCAAAAAGCGCAAATTTTGAAGTTTTTTCAGGCTTGAGGCGCGCGCCTCATGTACATTGGGTGTTTTATACTGTTTTTAAGCATCAAACTGCTGTACAATAGGTTTTTTGGCTTGTACTTATACGTAAAATCATATATAAACCTTATTTATAGCCATATTATGAATAAGGGATACTAAAAACCTATGGGATATATATAAAAAGTTATATAATCACTTTGCACCTTGGGTACAAAAAGCCCGCCGCTTTTGTGCTTTGCGCTTCACGCCTCGGTTTTAGACCCCGTCGCTTTTGTGCGCCTCTCGCTTTTTAAAACCAAGATTCCATTATGTTAAGAGATGTTTTGAAAGGGAATTAATAATGTGTTATTTGGCTACAAATGAGTTAGTAAACTGTGAAAACCAAAAAAATGAGAAGTTGTGTTGATGATTTGTTTAAATACTGTTGACACATGAGGGAGCTCATGGTCATATGAAGTATGAGTAATCACCATAAAATGGTGATTTAATAATGAGCATAATAGAGCAACATGTCACGAGAGAATGTGACTAAAACCATTGTATTTTAAAGTTATAAATAAATAAGAGAATGTTTCTAGTATAAAGAGATTTCTAGAAAAAAAACATGATGCTCGGCATTAAACACATGTGTTTTATGTCGTATGAGTATGATCACTGGAATGTGTAGACATGTATAAGTATCACTGGATCGAATCAAGTCTCGGAACTCGGAAGGGGTCGAACTTGTTAACATTTGTATCTAAGTATAAGTAATAACAAAAAGGGCCATCACATGTTTTGTGATGTTTTGTTAACCCTACTTTTTTTATTTTTTCATTTGGTTTGAATCACAGATTTGGCATTGGCAATGTGATCAAACATTGTCGCTTTACATCTGCCGCGAGGCTTCAAAAGTATATCCATCCATAATATTCTTATTATATAATAATATTATACTTGTTGATATGTTTCCCATTTATTTATTAAAAGGTATGGTTTTTTTTTTTTTTTTTTTACAAAAACCACAACTAAAATCAATCTTCTTACGGAAAGCTGAATTGCCAGGTCTATTCAACTTCCAGGTCGAAATTACTTGATTTTGATAGAAATAATTTTCACCTTCTAGTGAAGGTGATTTTTTAATCTTATTTTGATATTGATGTTAAAAATACAAAAATGGTGAACATGAACTTGAAGGTTGCATTGACCAAGAGGTACCAGTACTTGTACTTCAACAAAATCCTACATGAAATTGAAGTTGGACATAAAATAGCATCAATGATTGGTGAATGAACTTAGAAATTAATATTATTTGTGAGGTAATAAATAGCTTCATATTGATTCCAATGTTTCTGTCAAGCCCTCTTATTTAAGTAGCTCTCCTACCTAACTTACAAAGAAATCAAATAAGGTAAGGACTGCCCATCTTGAATGCTAAGTTCTTTTCACAAATTTTGATCTAAACTATGTTTCTTTTTTCTTTCATTAAGCAGCCCCTCCTTCAATAGCAATTAAGCTTTTGCAACCAGATCACAAGAAGCACACGGATGATGACGACTCTTGCTTAGTAGCATCCTCGTATCCATATCTTTGTATTTCTCTTTTGCTTGGTTTTCTTTTTTGTTTTGCTCTTGTTCTACTTCTTAACCATACTAAAACTGTTGCATCAGCAAGGACTATGATGTTCAAACCTGCTTCTGAATCAGCCTTTCTGTTCAGGTGTGGCACACGTGCAGAGAGATCTTAAGAGGTACAAACTATTATTAGACTATGAATGGTTCAGTCTGTTTTGGTTTTATTTTCATGGGTTTCAATAGGTTAACTAATAGCGAAAACTAGCTAACAAAAAATGGGTCAAAATATTGCTTAAAGTGTACTTTAGAGAACACAACTATGTGTCACACTGGTTTGTAACAAAAGTTCAAAATTTTGGGCAAAAAATGTATGTAGTCAACTTGACCCATCTCGTTTCAACCTGTATAGTCACATCTTGTGACCCATTAATATCTTTTAAAGATTCTACCAGGATGCCCTCTTTATTTTTTAATTTTTGTTCATTTTACATCAGCTTTATTCCAAGTTATAAGAGAAGCATCAAGCACCAGAGGCGGAGAAAATTAAATGTGAGGCAAGAACGATGGTAAAATATCATCTTGTCTATGGTTCTTAGCAATATGAACATAAGGTACTTACATGCATGAACTACTGTTTGTTTTCTTTATAATTACGTATTTATGCCTATTGGGACGGGTCAAATGGGTTGAAAGTGACCAAAGTTAATTAAATGCTTACCTTATTAATTGCTTTGTTTAAAAGATTAGATTAGTTTCAGATAATAACATCTTCGTAATCTTATCGTACTGTTTAAAAGATTGGATTTTTTTTGAGGTCTCACGTTTGATTTCGTCTCCGTTGAATTTGGCACGAGTTTATCCTCTCATTACAGACGGGTATACATACTGTTTTCAGAAAGTACAGTATTTGAATTCTTAAAGTGGTTGGAATGCAGTGATTTTTAATTTATCTAGACCTTAAATGATAAATTGGCCTCATTTTATATCTTTTGTTTTCTTCATACCCTCTTCACTAATGAAAGAGTGGATGAAATTGGGTTTTTTTTTTTTTTTTTTTTCATTTTGTAGGTGAAGATGATCGAAGTGAGTAGGAAATCTGGGCATGCTACACAAGCAAATGGTGAAGGAGGTTCACTCGCATAGTTTAATGAAATATTGTGTATATTTTTGTTAGTATTTTTTTGAAATATTGCATGAAATATTGGTTTGTTAGTATCAACATTAATGAAATATTGTTAACTTTGTTATTTGAATAATTGAATGAAATGGATTGTTTTGATATATGTGTATTCTAATTTGTATTTTGAGACAATTATCATTTAATGTGAAATCTAGTAAAAATATATATATATTTTTAAAACACCTAAATTCATGACACGTATCTAAGTGTGTCATCTTCTTATTTATGACATGGGCTTCTTTGACACGCAATGTGTGTCATGAATTTGTGTCATTAAATGTGCGTCATTAAATGTGTGTCATGAATGCGTGTCATTAAATGCGTGTCATAAAAACATGACACACAAATGCATGTCATGTTAATTTTATGACTCCTCAATCAACGACACGCTTTTGCGTGTCATAACTACCGTTTTATGACGCACAATGTGCGTCAAAAATGTGCCCCCATGGTTATATCACTTTTACTATATTGGCTCAAAATAAGAATTTTTAATATATATGCCCCTATGGTCTCTATAACTAACCATTTTAGCCCCTAAGTCTAACCATTTTAGCCCTCATGGTCTCTATAACTAACCATTTTGGCCCCCATGATCTCTAGACTTAGGGGCCAAAATGATTAGTTATAGAGACCATGGGGGCAGATATGTTAAAAATTCTTATTTTGGGCTAATATAGTAAAAGTGATATAAACACAGGGGCCAAAAACGTAATTTACTCTTTTTTTTATGTTCTTTTTCAAAAAAGAAAATATTAGAATTATTTGGAGAAAAGGATTAGAAAACTTCTGCCATAAATTTCACATTTCCAAATAGCCTGGATCACAAATCAACCCGAACCTTGTAAACTAAAAAACAATTTCAGGTGATAACGCGTCTGTCTTCTTGAAACATACCAAATATCTAATTATATCTAATAAATGTTATGGATATAGTACTAGGTCATAACACGCCTGTCTTTTTGAAACATACAATTGTTAACCGTAGCATAAGCGTACACATTTTATTTATATTTTTGGATTATAGAGTCTACTAATCCACGATTTTAAGGTTGTATACTTCTGGATGTTTCTTTTAATTCTTGTCTTTTATTAAGAAATTGGTTTGGTGTGATAATGAATTTGTTGGCCTTTAAAAAAAAAAAAAAAAAATCGGAAGGACAGAGATGCATCCCTATTTCTTCTATGACTTTTGACTTTGTTATAAGTCAACGTTATCTTGTCCGAAGTTTGACCATGCTTTTTTTAATACCTAGTTCACTTTGTTTTATACTACTTGTAATAAACTGAAAAAAAAATAATCGAATATTAAAATTAAAGATTCTCATGCATTCTCCACAGATACTTTAATGAGACTGTGCCAACAACTGTAAGACCAAATGGCCAAGTTGCACCCTGCCGAGCCAATTAAGTAGGTAGCAGTTTCCCCGAACAGAGGATCATGTCTTACAGCAATAATAATGTTAACTATCCACTGTAGATTTGGCTAGAATTTTAATTAATTAATTAAAATAACCAACATTCAAAACTTATTAAAAAAAGTTTTATGAAGATAACTTTGTGAGTTATGAATCGGTTTTTCAGTTTTCTTTCACATTCCATAGGTACAGGTACGAGTCACTCGTTCTCTTATTATTTTTCCTCACTTGAAAAGAATTTGTCCTCGAGTTCTTGTAGGAGAGAGCTTTAGTGGATTGGTTCTTTCAATCTCCACTGCCTTAGTGGACTTGGGTCGTACGCCATCATCTTGAAATGTAATTTCAGTTTCCTGATAATTTTGATAAGATGAAGCTTTCCCTGAAACATTTACCGATTTCATTTTCCAAATCTGCTGTTGTTAGCCAATTTTATCATTTACTGGTTTAGTTTTAACAGATTGTGTTTGGAAAACCTCAGGCTTAAAAACTTTTTCGACTTCCTTTTTTCATTTTCTTTTCTGTTTCATTTCTCTTTCTTTTACAAGACGAGAGTCTTGTTTTGGTGAAATAGATCGTGGACGGTAACTGTTTCCACGAGGCGAGTCCTCATGTCTCTTAAATATTTGGAGATATGGATAGTTCTTGACAAGGTGTGCATACTCATTGCACTCCAAGCATGATCTCCGCTCTACAAACCTCGGAGCATCATGATGATGATAATTTGAAGATAAACTTTGTGACCTCGAGATACTAGGTCCTCAATCACAGCAGTTTGTATGTTGTGTGCAATTGTTCTGATTGTATCTTCTCAAAATCTTTACTTTTTTTTAACAAAATCTGTATTAGACTTGCTTTCAAACGTTTGAATTTTATCAATCCCTTGAGATTTCACAAAGTTCACATTCTGAACCCTTTTCTTGTTCTATGCTCTTTTGCCCTTTCTCTTTTCAGATTTAGCATGATGTTGCTTTTTTGATTGTTTTGAACTAGTAATTTCTGACTCCCAGGTTGTTTTCCAATTTCAGCTTATGGGATAGGAACACACTGTGTTACCACAATTGTTGGGCTCAACTCACCCAAAAAGTTACTCGTTGAATCTGACAAAGTTTTGAACATCAAAATTGGCTTCTTTGGCGTCTAATTTCTTTGCTGTTTTTGATTCCATATTGCCCGGAATAGCATGATAGTGGTATGGAAGTAGTTCTTGTTGTTCTTTATCCTAGAAAGTGGGTTGTTGACATCATAATCGAATTGGTGATGAATACACAATCAAAAAGTGAATATAACAGAAGTAAGTTCTTTGCAATTTGACTATCAAATGATAGGAAACACTAAAGAGAAGAAAGGATGAAATGCAAGGGCATCAATAATAGCAAAGATAGAAGGATGAAATGCTTCACACTCATCATCGTTTTATGTTAAACTACTATGTTAGTTCGTCAAACTCACTTAATTTCCATTCCACTAAATAAATGAATATAAATACAATACAAGTCTCAACAAATTACGAGACAAATAAGGAGGAGATTACAGCTAATACATATACAATGTAAATACAATATATAGGACTAAACCATGCCCCACTATACAAGATCAAAGCCTATTCCGGCTATGGTAAATAGACATCTCTACCTTCACCTGCCACTAGCAATGGGTAAGATAGAATGCTTGCTCATGCTATCGAAGGTGCTTGAGCTTACATTGCTTACATAGCCTCCATTTGTACATTCATAGTCCTTGGTTAGTTCTTTGAGCAAATACTCACCATCACCTTCGTTTAAACAACTTTGTACCCATGGATGATTTTGTACCATAGATGCCAATATTCCTTGGAGCTCGATTGCTACTTCCTTCATGCTAGGCTGATAGGGTTAGATTAGAGAAAAACTAGGAGAAGGGTGAAAACAAATTCTCTGGACGATCTCCAGGGAAGAATAGCATTAGGGTTTAAATCAAACCAATTACAAAGTTACCAAAACAACCCACAAAAACAAATAAAAACCATAATGGTCCTTAACCCTTGAGAAAAATAAATAAACTAAATAAAAATACGATTTTAACGCATCAAGACTCCCTCCTTAGCCACTTTTGTCCTCAAGAGTGAGCTCCGTGAAATCCGGAAAACGCAACTTCAGCTCGTCTAGAAATTCCCACGTAGCGTCTTGAGTGGTTTGACCCCTCCAATGCACGAGCACCTTCATGACCGCCCTATGACCCCTTTTCACCAGCTTCCTATCCAACACGGCCTGTGGATGCAAATTAAACCGGGCCTCCACGGGAAGAGGGACAATTTTTTCCGGCGGTCCGCACGGTCCCTTAAGCAGCGACACATGAAAAATCGGATGGATATGAGCGTCTTCGGGGAGATCTAGTTTATACGCAACCGTGCCCACCCTTTCTACGATCAAAAACGGCCCGAAATACTTAGGAGTGAGTTTTGAATGTTTGTGCACCCTTAGTGAGTTCTGCATGTAGGGTTGAAGCTTAAGATATACCCACTGACCCGTTTCAAATTCCCTTTCCGATCTCTTCTTGTCAGCCTGTTGTTTCATCCTGTTTTGGGCGGTCAAAAGTGATTGCCTTAGTACCTTTATAGCAGCCTCGCGATCCTGCATCACCTCATCAACTTCACCATCCACAGCATCTTTCGGGATGTAGGGTATGTGCAACGGGGGAGGGTACCCATACAAAGCCTCGAACGGTGTACGACCCAACGAAGAATGAAACGTGGTATTGTACCACCATTCGGCCATAGCGACCCATTTGACCCACGTGTGAGGACGTTCCATAACCATGCATCGTAAATACCCCTCCAAACACCGGTTTACCACCTCCGTTTGGCCATCCGTTTGCGGGTGGTATGCCGTTGATAATTTTGCCTCTATTCCTTGTAGATGTAAAAATTCTTTCCAAAAAGAACTCAAAAAAATCGGATCACGGTCAGACACTATCGAATTCGGGCACCCATGCAGCTTATACACGTTGTCAAAAAAAACTTGGGCTACATCCTTGGCTGAATAAGGGTGACCCAACAACATAAAATGGCCGTATTTCGTCAAGCGATCCACAACCACGAAGACGGTATCCTTACTCTTAACCCTTGGCAAACCGCCTATAAAATCCATCGATATGTCCGAGAAAATCATCTCGGGTACGGGTAGGGGCTGCATCAACCCGGGCGAGGCGACATTCTCGGTCTTCGCTCGCATGCACACGTCACATTTACGCACCACCCTTCGTACCACCTTGTTTATCCCCTTCCAAAAGAACAGTCCCTTCACCCTTTGTACCGTGGCTCTCACTCCCGAATGCCCTCCTATCGGAGATTCATGGCACAATTTCACCATTTCTTCCCGTAGAGCGGTATCGTTACCCACCACCATTCGGTTACCTCTAGCCAACCACTTGCCATTCCACTTGTATTTCACATGACCCTCCCCATCTTTGATCTTAGTCACCAACTGTTGCAAATCAATGTCGTTTTTTTGACTCTCCACTATTCGGTCGAACAACAACGGCTCTAGTTGTGATACCGCGGTAGCAAATAATTCCGATCCTTGCACTCGAGACAACGCGTCGGCTACCATGTTTTCCCGCCCTTTTTTATACTCGATGGAGTAGTCGTACCCCATGAGTTTAGCTAGCCATTTATGTTGAAGGGGAGTGGTTACCTTTTGAGTGAGCAAATGTTTAAGACTTTTTTGGTCCGTACGAATAACAAATGACCCCGTGATGAGGTAGTAGTGCCACTGTTTTACAGCTAACATGATGGCTAGTAGTTCCTTCTCATATACGGACAACGCGTTCTGCCGAGGAGACAACGCCTTTGATAAAAAAGAAACCGGGTGTCGGTCTTGCATCAAAACCGCCCCTATTCCCCCTGCTGATGCATCGGTTTCAATCACAAACGGCTTGGTGGGATCGGGTAACGTTAGAACCGGGGCTGAGGTAAGCGCTGTCTTGAGTCTTTCAAAAGCGTCCTGCGCTTCCGTTCCCCACTTAAACGCGTCCTTTTTCAGCAGGTCGGTGAGTGGTCGAGCGATCATTCCGAAGGAACGTATGAATCGCCGGTAGTACCCGGCTAAGCCCAAAAACCCCCTAAGTTGTTTGACTGTCTTCGGTATCGGCCATTGTTGTACCGCTTCGATTTTTTTCGGATCCGTGCTCACCCCTTCCCTCGCTATAATATGACCCAGGTACTCAATTGCTCGGCCCCCAAACACACACTTTGATTCCTTCGCGAACAACTGGTTAGCTTGCATGATCGAGAGAACCTTTTCCAAGTGTAAACGATGGTCTTCTTCACTTCGGCTATAAACGAGTATGTCATCAAAAAAAACTAATACCCCCTTTCTGAGCATGGGCTTAAATATATGATTCATGAGGGCCTGAAACGTTGCTGGAGCGTTGGTCAAGCCGAAAGGCATGACGAGAAATTCATAGTGCCCCTCGTGAGTACGAAATGCTGTTTTCGGTATGTCCTCTACTGCCATTCTCACCTGATGGTACCCGGATCGCAGATCCAACTTCGAAAAAAAACTAGCTCCCGCCAATTCATCTAGCAACTCGTCGATGAGAGGAATGGGGAACTTATCTTTCACCGTGGCTTCGTTGAGGCGCCTATAATCCATACACATTCGCCATTGGCCGTCTTTCTTTTTCACGAGAACGACCGGGGCCGCGAACGAGCTTTGACTATTCTGAATGATCCCCGAGTCTAGTAATTCACGAGTCGTTTTTTCGATTACATCCTTTTGAACCGCTGGGTATCGGTACGGACGGATACTAATAGGCGCCGTACCTTCTTTTAACACAATTTTGTGATCAAACGGGCGCTTAGGCGGTAAGCCCGTGGGTACCTCGAAGACCTGTGGAAACCGAGCCACCAAATCCTTCCACCAGCCGGCTCCCTTATCTCCAACCGGGATGTTCACCACTCGAGAATGGTAAGTGTCATCATGTTCCCCGTTGGTTAAATGCAAACTGAATAACTGCAAGTCCCCCGCTCTAGCGTGCTTACCCATTTTTTCAAGAGAACAAACTGCAAACAAATTATTCTGTAGCCCTTTCAATTCATAACTCTTACCCTCTAGCTCAAATTTCATTGTCATTTTTTGAAAATTCCACACGATGTCGTTCAACGGTAGAAGCCATTGCACCCCTAGAATCATGTCGTAACTCTCAAGTGGCAACAATAATACCTCGGTTGTGAACCAATTCCCTTGCATGTTCCATTGGAATTCTCGGCAAACTTGGGTACTCGTAAGTTTTTTTCCGTCCGCCACCCCCACTGTTACCGGTGCTATGGACAGTGACTCACACTCCAATTTCTTGGCCAACCTTTCGTTAAGGAAGTTATGTGTCGACCCCGAATCAATAAGTATATGCAGTTGACGCGTACCCATCGACCCGTTTACCCGCATCGTTGAGTAGGACGGAATACCCGTTAGTGCGTGTATGGAGATCTGATGTTCCGCTTCATCCTCCTCGTCAGACCCCGTTTCCTCCACGGGCTTATCCTCTTCATCGTCAGCTTCAATAATGTAAAGTTGCTTACGGGGCGTCGCACACTTATGCCCGGGTACAAACTTTTCCGTGCACCAAAAACACTCGCCTTTCGCTCGTTTCTGTTCCAATTCTTTGCTGGTTAGACGCCTTTGATTGTTAAATGGCTTGCTGGGGCTGTTTGGAGTTCGGTTGGTGTTGGGGGTGGGTAAAAGTGGTAGTTTAGTGGCGTTAGTAGGCGGGGTGATTTTAATATGGCTGCCCTTCGATGATCCCCCTGTCCATTTTCCTCCCGTGAACTTTTCTTCCCAGGTTTCGTTGTTAAGGGCTTGGGTCTTGGCCAACCCGTACGCCTCGTGCAACGTACGAGGTTTGAACATTTTAACCGGTCCTCGGATGTCGGGTTTGAGGGCTTTAATGTAAAGGCTCACAGCTTGGGTTTCGCTTAACGATACCTTATTCAGCAAGGAGTCGAAGGCCGTATTCAACTCTTGCAGCGAACCTGTTTGTGTTAGGGAGGCCATCTCCTCCAGCGGGTCTTCGAATAACGCATCCGAAAAACGGGCTGAGATGGATCGAACATAGTCATTCCACGGAATCTCGGCCACGGTAGCGTTCCTGGTTTTCATGAAAGCCCGATGCCATTGTAATGCATCGCCTTCCAGGTGAACGGCGGCACAGCGAAGCTTGGTCTCATCCGGGGTTTCGTCCATTGCGAAGAAGTGCTCGCAACGGTAAACCCAACCCTCCACATCTTCACCCGAGAATTTTGGAAAGTCAATCTTACCAATTCTGAACGGCTTGGTACCCCGCGAATCAGCCTCTGGTCCCGAAAAAGATCCGAAGGAACTGCCCGACGAGTGAACTGCTTTGTCGCGCACGGCCTTCAGGATCTCCTCCTGCTGTTTGGAAGATTGTTCGTGCTGTTTCATGAGGGCTGCGAGTGCGGTCTGGATGTCATTGATAGCTTTGTCGTGAGACTTGAGGGTGTTGTCGATTTCAGTGTTGCGGGTGTTGGTCATGGTGGGGGCGGCAAAGTGTTCCGATGAAGGATCGGAACAACTCTGATACCCTTGATAGGGTTAGATTAGAGAAAAACTAGGAGAAGGGTGAAAACAAATTCTCTGGACGATCTCCAGGGAAGAATAGCATTAGGGTTTAAATCAAACCAATTACAAAGTTACCAAAACAACCCACAAAAACAAATAAAAACCATAATGGTCCTTAACCCTTGAGAAAAATAAATAAACTAAATAAAAATACGATTTTAACGCATCATAGGCCTTTCGTCGGCTTTAATGCGTAAGCATCTTTCTGCCAGTCTTGAAACTTGGATGATCTCGCTTGGAACATCATTTAGCTGCAAGTGTTCATCAAGAACCTGGAAGAGTCTCCCTTCTTTTAAGGAATATAGAAAATAAATAGCTAGGTTCCTCTCTTCCTCTGGCCTATCAAAGCTAAGAGCCTTTTTTCCAGTTAAAAGTTCCACCAGTACCACCCCAAAACTATAAACATCGGTCTTATCTGTGAGTTGATTTGTCTGCAGATACTCTGGATCTAGGTAGCCTAGTGTTCCTTGCACTATAGTGGCCAACTCGATCTGATCAATAGGAATTAGCTTAGATGCTCCAAAATCGGCTACTTTTGCTACATAGTTTTCATCCAAAAGTATATTCATTGGCTTGACATCTCGATGGATGATTGGAACAGAAGCTGAAGAATGTAAGTATGAAAGTGCTTCTGCTGTCTCCGTTGCTATTCTGAGTCGGATGTCCAATGTAATAGCTGACGACTTGCCAATGTTGTGGATGTGTTCAGAGAGTGTGCCATTTGGAATGAACTCATAAACCAATAACGGGATTTCTGTTTCGAGACAGCACCCAATCAGCTTTACAACATTCCTATGATTTATTTGGGAGAGGATAACCACTTCATTGATAAATTGCTCTATCTGAGTTTGTGTTTGGTCTGCTAATTTGGACTTCTTTATTGCAACTTCTATGTTATCTGAAAGAACCCCTTTATAAACAGTACCATAGCCACCCTTTCCAATAATCCTGCTCTCATCATAATTATTAGTTGCCTTCTTTAGCTCCTCTATCGTGAAGACTCTTGCTTGATCATGAGAACCCCCATCTCCAGATATTCTTTGCTGCAACATTATTCCACCATTTTGTTTAAAGAATTTTTCTCTCATCGTCATGAGCTTTCGCTTCTTGTGTAACAAGTACAACCAGGTGATAAATATAAGGAGAAATATTGCAGAAGTTGAGATACCTGTAAAAACAAGTTTAACTTATAGCACCGTTTCATGCTGATTTGATTTATCAGGCAGCTTAAGAGATAAACTGAAATTTTTTTGCATCATTACTTACCTACACCCATCTTTATAACGGTGGATTCACCAGCGGTGCAACCTGTTCCATTCTTCCAACCATTACCAGAATAACCATCTTTACACTCACACGTATAATTTCCAGGTATATTAACACAATGAGCATCATGGTGGCAATCATGATTTTCGCGATCACACTCGTTAACATCTGAAAATTAACAAATGCTCAATTATATAATTGGGGGTGAAAAAGTAAATTTGGTAAGAAAGCATCCAAATATTAAATCAAAACTTACCCATGCAGCCATTGGCATCTGTAACATAAGGGTTGCCTTGATAACCATCAGGGCAACGGCAATGATATCCGGGACCTTCATAACTTTGATCACATGTGCTATATCCCTTGCATAAGAAATCATCATCGACCTTTGCTTCGTCACAAGTCTTGTTTCCAATTGCCCAATCAAGTAACATCGGCATCTTTTCCTTTTCAAATTTAGTCAGGTTAGTCATAGAGAAGTTAAACTTCCCATCTTCAACAAGAAAACTATAGCTACAAGGGTTGAAGTCCAACATATTCGAATGGTTATTCCAGCTACTAAGAGTCAACCTAAAAGAATGCACTCTTTCTGGCACTGCTACTTCACAGCACCCAACTCCCGACCAAGATCCGTTATTAATAACGTTGTCTCTACCACATATAGAAATGCACCCGGTACCAATATCAGACTCATTTCCTCTTTCTCCCCTAAAATATGCATACGTATCACACCCGATGGCTACAAATTTGTTCTTGGTGGAGACCCGGAAATTCTTCGAGTAATCCAAAGTAACCGATGGTCGGTTTCTTTCAACTCGGCCAGTACTATCGTAGCAATCACGGCCTACAAACCCCATAATTGTTGGGGAATTTTAGTTTACCGGACGATCAGAGAGGCGTGTAATCACTCTCAGATCAAATTATTTCGGTGGTTCACCCGAATAATTCAATCGGATACAACTCTGATTTCGAGAAATTGAACTAGTGTATGTTTTTTGCGTGAATTGATTGAACCAGACAAATTGTGATAAAAAAAAAAACTGAATACGAAATTGGGTTTTTGGGGTGTAACTGCCCAATGGCAGTTAATCCAATTTTTGGACAAAACTGCCATTTAACTGCCATTTCCAAACATTTCGAAAATGTGGCAAAATTCAGAAAAATAAATTTTCTGTCACATTTTTAATAAAGCAATTTAGTAAAAATAAAATTTTTCCAGGGGCTGCCCGTTGGACCCCGCCAGGGGCTGCCGCCCCTTGGACCCCGCCAGGGGCTGCCGCCCCTTGGACCCTGCTCCCAGGGGCGCTGCCCCCGGACCCCCGCCAAGGGGGCGCTGCCCCCTTGGAACCCCCGTATAGTACGGGGTCCGCCCGTACACTTCGAATAATAATAACTCAAACAAGCGTGCACTCCCGCACCTCCTAACTTGCTTGATGTGTATTATTATTCGCTTTGATCACCAAGTCAATCCCCGATTACACTAAAATATCTAACAATAATTTCAAGCTCACTCTTGTTTATCGAGATATTTGAAATAACAATATTGCTTTCTCTTAAGTATAGTATTGGTTCCCCGGATGATTCATCACAAGTCACTAGGAAATCGGGACTGTGGTAGCATCTCTCACCTGAACCAAACGGGAAAGTAATGTTCACATTGCCACATGAACTTCTACAATTCGGGTAGTCTTGAGCACTTGCTGCCCCCAAAACTGCAATTGTTGCAACTGCAATTAGTATTTTCAAATGCATAGTTTCTTTTTGTGTGTTTGTGAGTTTATGATTTTGAGTTTTTGATTTGGGAATGATGATTAGAGGTTTTATATGAGCATGCCATGAAGACCTGGTCTATTTACTGAAAGTTGACCTGATGAGGGGGCTCCCAAGTCTGCAATTTGCCCACTAGTTGACAGTTGAAGAAGTCTTGGAAAAAAAATGGTGAAAACAAGAAAAGGGGATATAAACCAAGTATTTAGATTCTTCTTCTTCTTCTTTTTTTTTTAGTAAATTACGTTTTTGGCCCCTGTGGTTATATCACTTTTAATATATTGGCCCAAAATATAAATTTTTTAACATATATGCCCCCATGGTCTCTATAACTAACCATTTTGGCCCCTAAGTCTAACCATTTTAGCCCCCATGGTCTCTATAACTAACCATTTTGGCCCCCATGATCTCTAGACTTAGGGGCCAAAATGATTAGTTATAGAGACCATGGGGCAGATATGTTAAAAATTCTTATTTTGTGCTAATATAGTAAAAGTGATATAAACACAAGGGCCAAAAACGTAATTTACTCTTTTTTTATGTTCTTTTTCAAAAAGAAAATATTAGAATTATTTGGAGAAAAGGATTAGAAAACTTCTACCATAAATTTCACATTTCCAAATAGCCTGGATCACAAATCAACCCGAACCTTGTAAACCAAAAAACAATTTCAGGTGATAACGCGTCTGTCTTCTTGAAACCTACCAAGTATCTAATTATATCTAATAAATGTTACGGATATAGTACTAGGTCATAACACGCCTGTCTTCTTGAAACATACAATTGTTAACCGTAGCATAAGCGTACACATTTTATTTTTATTTTTGGATTATAGAGTCTACTAATCCACGATTTGAAGGTTGTATACTTCTGGATGTTTCTTTTAAGTCTTGTCTTTTATTAAGAAATTGGTTTGGTGTGATAATGAATTTGTTGGCCTTTTAAAAAAAAAAATCGAAAGGACAGAGATGCATCCCTA
>CM060392.1:104834175-105162448 GCA_030545235.1 Helianthus tuberosus
TTTTGGGCAAAAAATGTATGTAGTCAACTTGACCCATCTCGTTTCAACCTGTATAGTCACATCTTGTGACCCATTAATATCTTTTAAAGATTCTACCAGGATGCCCTCTTTATTTTTTAATTTTTGTTCATTTTACATCAGCTTTATTCCAAGTTATAAGAGAAGCATCAAGCACCAGAGGCGGAGAAAATTAAATGTGAGGCAAGAACGATGGTAAAATATCATCTTGTCTATGGTTCTTAGCAATATGAACATAAGGTACTTACATGCATGAACTACTGTTTGTTTTCTTTATAATTACGTATTTATGCCTATTGGGACGGGTCAAATGGGTTGAAAGTGACCAAAGTTAATTAAATGCTTACCTTATTAATTGCTTTGTTTAAAAGATTAGATTAGTTTCAGATAATAACATCTTCGTAATCTTATCGTACTGTTTAAAAGATTGGATTTTTTTTGAGGTCTCACGTTTGATTTCGTCTCCGTTGAATTTGGCACGAGTTTATCCTCTCATTACAGACGGGTATACATACTGTTTTCAGAAAGTACAGTATTTGAATTCTTAAAGTGGTTGGAATGCAGTGATTTTTAATTTATCTAGACCTTAAATGATAAATTGGCCTCATTTTATATCTTTTGTTTTCTTCATACCCTCTTCACTAATGAAAGAGTGGATGAAATTGGGTTTTTTTTTTTTTTTTTTTTCATTTTGTAGGTGAAGATGATCGAAGTGAGTAGGAAATCTGGGCATGCTACACAAGCAAATGGTGAAGGAGGTTCACTCGCATAGTTTAATGAAATATTGTGTATATTTTTGTTAGTATTTTTTTGAAATATTGCATGAAATATTGGTTTGTTAGTATCAACATTAATGAAATATTGTTAACTTTGTTATTTGAATAATTGAATGAAATGGATTGTTTTGATATATGTGTATTCTAATTTGTATTTTGAGACAATTATCATTTAATGTGAAATCTAGTAAAAATATATATATATTTTTAAAACACCTAAATTCATGACACGTATCTAAGTGTGTCATCTTCTTATTTATGACATGGGCTTCTTTGACACGCAATGTGTGTCATGAATTTGTGTCATTAAATGTGCGTCATTAAATGTGTGTCATGAATGCGTGTCATTAAATGCGTGTCATAAAAACATGACACACAAATGCATGTCATGTTAATTTTATGACTCCTCAATCAACGACACGCTTTTGCGTGTCATAACTACCGTTTTATGACGCACAATGTGCGTCAAAAATGTGCCCCCATGGTTATATCACTTTTACTATATTGGCTCAAAATAAGAATTTTTAATATATATGCCCCTATGGTCTCTATAACTAACCATTTTAGCCCCTAAGTCTAACCATTTTAGCCCTCATGGTCTCTATAACTAACCATTTTGGCCCCCATGATCTCTAGACTTAGGGGCCAAAATGATTAGTTATAGAGACCATGGGGGCAGATATGTTAAAAATTCTTATTTTGGGCTAATATAGTAAAAGTGATATAAACACAGGGGCCAAAAACGTAATTTACTCTTTTTTTTATGTTCTTTTTCAAAAAAGAAAATATTAGAATTATTTGGAGAAAAGGATTAGAAAACTTCTGCCATAAATTTCACATTTCCAAATAGCCTGGATCACAAATCAACCCGAACCTTGTAAACTAAAAAACAATTTCAGGTGATAACGCGTCTGTCTTCTTGAAACATACCAAATATCTAATTATATCTAATAAATGTTATGGATATAGTACTAGGTCATAACACGCCTGTCTTTTTGAAACATACAATTGTTAACCGTAGCATAAGCGTACACATTTTATTTATATTTTTGGATTATAGAGTCTACTAATCCACGATTTTAAGGTTGTATACTTCTGGATGTTTCTTTTAATTCTTGTCTTTTATTAAGAAATTGGTTTGGTGTGATAATGAATTTGTTGGCCTTTAAAAAAAAAAAAAAAAAATCGGAAGGACAGAGATGCATCCCTATTTCTTCTATGACTTTTGACTTTGTTATAAGTCAACGTTATCTTGTCCGAAGTTTGACCATGCTTTTTTTAATACCTAGTTCACTTTGTTTTATACTACTTGTAATAAACTGAAAAAAAAATAATCGAATATTAAAATTAAAGATTCTCATGCATTCTCCACAGATACTTTAATGAGACTGTGCCAACAACTGTAAGACCAAATGGCCAAGTTGCACCCTGCCGAGCCAATTAAGTAGGTAGCAGTTTCCCCGAACAGAGGATCATGTCTTACAGCAATAATAATGTTAACTATCCACTGTAGATTTGGCTAGAATTTTAATTAATTAATTAAAATAACCAACATTCAAAACTTATTAAAAAAAGTTTTATGAAGATAACTTTGTGAGTTATGAATCGGTTTTTCAGTTTTCTTTCACATTCCATAGGTACAGGTACGAGTCACTCGTTCTCTTATTATTTTTCCTCACTTGAAAAGAATTTGTCCTCGAGTTCTTGTAGGAGAGAGCTTTAGTGGATTGGTTCTTTCAATCTCCACTGCCTTAGTGGACTTGGGTCGTACGCCATCATCTTGAAATGTAATTTCAGTTTCCTGATAATTTTGATAAGATGAAGCTTTCCCTGAAACATTTACCGATTTCATTTTCCAAATCTGCTGTTGTTAGCCAATTTTATCATTTACTGGTTTAGTTTTAACAGATTGTGTTTGGAAAACCTCAGGCTTAAAAACTTTTTCGACTTCCTTTTTTCATTTTCTTTTCTGTTTCATTTCTCTTTCTTTTACAAGACGAGAGTCTTGTTTTGGTGAAATAGATCGTGGACGGTAACTGTTTCCACGAGGCGAGTCCTCATGTCTCTTAAATATTTGGAGATATGGATAGTTCTTGACAAGGTGTGCATACTCATTGCACTCCAAGCATGATCTCCGCTCTACAAACCTCGGAGCATCATGATGATGATAATTTGAAGATAAACTTTGTGACCTCGAGATACTAGGTCCTCAATCACAGCAGTTTGTATGTTGTGTGCAATTGTTCTGATTGTATCTTCTCAAAATCTTTACTTTTTTTTAACAAAATCTGTATTAGACTTGCTTTCAAACGTTTGAATTTTATCAATCCCTTGAGATTTCACAAAGTTCACATTCTGAACCCTTTTCTTGTTCTATGCTCTTTTGCCCTTTCTCTTTTCAGATTTAGCATGATGTTGCTTTTTTGATTGTTTTGAACTAGTAATTTCTGACTCCCAGGTTGTTTTCCAATTTCAGCTTATGGGATAGGAACACACTGTGTTACCACAATTGTTGGGCTCAACTCACCCAAAAAGTTACTCGTTGAATCTGACAAAGTTTTGAACATCAAAATTGGCTTCTTTGGCGTCTAATTTCTTTGCTGTTTTTGATTCCATATTGCCCGGAATAGCATGATAGTGGTATGGAAGTAGTTCTTGTTGTTCTTTATCCTAGAAAGTGGGTTGTTGACATCATAATCGAATTGGTGATGAATACACAATCAAAAAGTGAATATAACAGAAGTAAGTTCTTTGCAATTTGACTATCAAATGATAGGAAACACTAAAGAGAAGAAAGGATGAAATGCAAGGGCATCAATAATAGCAAAGATAGAAGGATGAAATGCTTCACACTCATCATCGTTTTATGTTAAACTACTATGTTAGTTCGTCAAACTCACTTAATTTCCATTCCACTAAATAAATGAATATAAATACAATACAAGTCTCAACAAATTACGAGACAAATAAGGAGGAGATTACAGCTAATACATATACAATGTAAATACAATATATAGGACTAAACCATGCCCCACTATACAAGATCAAAGCCTATTCCGGCTATGGTAAATAGACATCTCTACCTTCACCTGCCACTAGCAATGGGTAAGATAGAATGCTTGCTCATGCTATCGAAGGTGCTTGAGCTTACATTGCTTACATAGCCTCCATTTGTACATTCATAGTCCTTGGTTAGTTCTTTGAGCAAATACTCACCATCACCTTCGTTTAAACAACTTTGTACCCATGGATGATTTTGTACCATAGATGCCAATATTCCTTGGAGCTCGATTGCTACTTCCTTCATGCTAGGCTGATAGGGTTAGATTAGAGAAAAACTAGGAGAAGGGTGAAAACAAATTCTCTGGACGATCTCCAGGGAAGAATAGCATTAGGGTTTAAATCAAACCAATTACAAAGTTACCAAAACAACCCACAAAAACAAATAAAAACCATAATGGTCCTTAACCCTTGAGAAAAATAAATAAACTAAATAAAAATACGATTTTAACGCATCAAGACTCCCTCCTTAGCCACTTTTGTCCTCAAGAGTGAGCTCCGTGAAATCCGGAAAACGCAACTTCAGCTCGTCTAGAAATTCCCACGTAGCGTCTTGAGTGGTTTGACCCCTCCAATGCACGAGCACCTTCATGACCGCCCTATGACCCCTTTTCACCAGCTTCCTATCCAACACGGCCTGTGGATGCAAATTAAACCGGGCCTCCACGGGAAGAGGGACAATTTTTTCCGGCGGTCCGCACGGTCCCTTAAGCAGCGACACATGAAAAATCGGATGGATATGAGCGTCTTCGGGGAGATCTAGTTTATACGCAACCGTGCCCACCCTTTCTACGATCAAAAACGGCCCGAAATACTTAGGAGTGAGTTTTGAATGTTTGTGCACCCTTAGTGAGTTCTGCATGTAGGGTTGAAGCTTAAGATATACCCACTGACCCGTTTCAAATTCCCTTTCCGATCTCTTCTTGTCAGCCTGTTGTTTCATCCTGTTTTGGGCGGTCAAAAGTGATTGCCTTAGTACCTTTATAGCAGCCTCGCGATCCTGCATCACCTCATCAACTTCACCATCCACAGCATCTTTCGGGATGTAGGGTATGTGCAACGGGGGAGGGTACCCATACAAAGCCTCGAACGGTGTACGACCCAACGAAGAATGAAACGTGGTATTGTACCACCATTCGGCCATAGCGACCCATTTGACCCACGTGTGAGGACGTTCCATAACCATGCATCGTAAATACCCCTCCAAACACCGGTTTACCACCTCCGTTTGGCCATCCGTTTGCGGGTGGTATGCCGTTGATAATTTTGCCTCTATTCCTTGTAGATGTAAAAATTCTTTCCAAAAAGAACTCAAAAAAATCGGATCACGGTCAGACACTATCGAATTCGGGCACCCATGCAGCTTATACACGTTGTCAAAAAAAACTTGGGCTACATCCTTGGCTGAATAAGGGTGACCCAACAACATAAAATGGCCGTATTTCGTCAAGCGATCCACAACCACGAAGACGGTATCCTTACTCTTAACCCTTGGCAAACCGCCTATAAAATCCATCGATATGTCCGAGAAAATCATCTCGGGTACGGGTAGGGGCTGCATCAACCCGGGCGAGGCGACATTCTCGGTCTTCGCTCGCATGCACACGTCACATTTACGCACCACCCTTCGTACCACCTTGTTTATCCCCTTCCAAAAGAACAGTCCCTTCACCCTTTGTACCGTGGCTCTCACTCCCGAATGCCCTCCTATCGGAGATTCATGGCACAATTTCACCATTTCTTCCCGTAGAGCGGTATCGTTACCCACCACCATTCGGTTACCTCTAGCCAACCACTTGCCATTCCACTTGTATTTCACATGACCCTCCCCATCTTTGATCTTAGTCACCAACTGTTGCAAATCAATGTCGTTTTTTTGACTCTCCACTATTCGGTCGAACAACAACGGCTCTAGTTGTGATACCGCGGTAGCAAATAATTCCGATCCTTGCACTCGAGACAACGCGTCGGCTACCATGTTTTCCCGCCCTTTTTTATACTCGATGGAGTAGTCGTACCCCATGAGTTTAGCTAGCCATTTATGTTGAAGGGGAGTGGTTACCTTTTGAGTGAGCAAATGTTTAAGACTTTTTTGGTCCGTACGAATAACAAATGACCCCGTGATGAGGTAGTAGTGCCACTGTTTTACAGCTAACATGATGGCTAGTAGTTCCTTCTCATATACGGACAACGCGTTCTGCCGAGGAGACAACGCCTTTGATAAAAAAGAAACCGGGTGTCGGTCTTGCATCAAAACCGCCCCTATTCCCCCTGCTGATGCATCGGTTTCAATCACAAACGGCTTGGTGGGATCGGGTAACGTTAGAACCGGGGCTGAGGTAAGCGCTGTCTTGAGTCTTTCAAAAGCGTCCTGCGCTTCCGTTCCCCACTTAAACGCGTCCTTTTTCAGCAGGTCGGTGAGTGGTCGAGCGATCATTCCGAAGGAACGTATGAATCGCCGGTAGTACCCGGCTAAGCCCAAAAACCCCCTAAGTTGTTTGACTGTCTTCGGTATCGGCCATTGTTGTACCGCTTCGATTTTTTTCGGATCCGTGCTCACCCCTTCCCTCGCTATAATATGACCCAGGTACTCAATTGCTCGGCCCCCAAACACACACTTTGATTCCTTCGCGAACAACTGGTTAGCTTGCATGATCGAGAGAACCTTTTCCAAGTGTAAACGATGGTCTTCTTCACTTCGGCTATAAACGAGTATGTCATCAAAAAAAACTAATACCCCCTTTCTGAGCATGGGCTTAAATATATGATTCATGAGGGCCTGAAACGTTGCTGGAGCGTTGGTCAAGCCGAAAGGCATGACGAGAAATTCATAGTGCCCCTCGTGAGTACGAAATGCTGTTTTCGGTATGTCCTCTACTGCCATTCTCACCTGATGGTACCCGGATCGCAGATCCAACTTCGAAAAAAAACTAGCTCCCGCCAATTCATCTAGCAACTCGTCGATGAGAGGAATGGGGAACTTATCTTTCACCGTGGCTTCGTTGAGGCGCCTATAATCCATACACATTCGCCATTGGCCGTCTTTCTTTTTCACGAGAACGACCGGGGCCGCGAACGAGCTTTGACTATTCTGAATGATCCCCGAGTCTAGTAATTCACGAGTCGTTTTTTCGATTACATCCTTTTGAACCGCTGGGTATCGGTACGGACGGATACTAATAGGCGCCGTACCTTCTTTTAACACAATTTTGTGATCAAACGGGCGCTTAGGCGGTAAGCCCGTGGGTACCTCGAAGACCTGTGGAAACCGAGCCACCAAATCCTTCCACCAGCCGGCTCCCTTATCTCCAACCGGGATGTTCACCACTCGAGAATGGTAAGTGTCATCATGTTCCCCGTTGGTTAAATGCAAACTGAATAACTGCAAGTCCCCCGCTCTAGCGTGCTTACCCATTTTTTCAAGAGAACAAACTGCAAACAAATTATTCTGTAGCCCTTTCAATTCATAACTCTTACCCTCTAGCTCAAATTTCATTGTCATTTTTTGAAAATTCCACACGATGTCGTTCAACGGTAGAAGCCATTGCACCCCTAGAATCATGTCGTAACTCTCAAGTGGCAACAATAATACCTCGGTTGTGAACCAATTCCCTTGCATGTTCCATTGGAATTCTCGGCAAACTTGGGTACTCGTAAGTTTTTTTCCGTCCGCCACCCCCACTGTTACCGGTGCTATGGACAGTGACTCACACTCCAATTTCTTGGCCAACCTTTCGTTAAGGAAGTTATGTGTCGACCCCGAATCAATAAGTATATGCAGTTGACGCGTACCCATCGACCCGTTTACCCGCATCGTTGAGTAGGACGGAATACCCGTTAGTGCGTGTATGGAGATCTGATGTTCCGCTTCATCCTCCTCGTCAGACCCCGTTTCCTCCACGGGCTTATCCTCTTCATCGTCAGCTTCAATAATGTAAAGTTGCTTACGGGGCGTCGCACACTTATGCCCGGGTACAAACTTTTCCGTGCACCAAAAACACTCGCCTTTCGCTCGTTTCTGTTCCAATTCTTTGCTGGTTAGACGCCTTTGATTGTTAAATGGCTTGCTGGGGCTGTTTGGAGTTCGGTTGGTGTTGGGGGTGGGTAAAAGTGGTAGTTTAGTGGCGTTAGTAGGCGGGGTGATTTTAATATGGCTGCCCTTCGATGATCCCCCTGTCCATTTTCCTCCCGTGAACTTTTCTTCCCAGGTTTCGTTGTTAAGGGCTTGGGTCTTGGCCAACCCGTACGCCTCGTGCAACGTACGAGGTTTGAACATTTTAACCGGTCCTCGGATGTCGGGTTTGAGGGCTTTAATGTAAAGGCTCACAGCTTGGGTTTCGCTTAACGATACCTTATTCAGCAAGGAGTCGAAGGCCGTATTCAACTCTTGCAGCGAACCTGTTTGTGTTAGGGAGGCCATCTCCTCCAGCGGGTCTTCGAATAACGCATCCGAAAAACGGGCTGAGATGGATCGAACATAGTCATTCCACGGAATCTCGGCCACGGTAGCGTTCCTGGTTTTCATGAAAGCCCGATGCCATTGTAATGCATCGCCTTCCAGGTGAACGGCGGCACAGCGAAGCTTGGTCTCATCCGGGGTTTCGTCCATTGCGAAGAAGTGCTCGCAACGGTAAACCCAACCCTCCACATCTTCACCCGAGAATTTTGGAAAGTCAATCTTACCAATTCTGAACGGCTTGGTACCCCGCGAATCAGCCTCTGGTCCCGAAAAAGATCCGAAGGAACTGCCCGACGAGTGAACTGCTTTGTCGCGCACGGCCTTCAGGATCTCCTCCTGCTGTTTGGAAGATTGTTCGTGCTGTTTCATGAGGGCTGCGAGTGCGGTCTGGATGTCATTGATAGCTTTGTCGTGAGACTTGAGGGTGTTGTCGATTTCAGTGTTGCGGGTGTTGGTCATGGTGGGGGCGGCAAAGTGTTCCGATGAAGGATCGGAACAACTCTGATACCCTTGATAGGGTTAGATTAGAGAAAAACTAGGAGAAGGGTGAAAACAAATTCTCTGGACGATCTCCAGGGAAGAATAGCATTAGGGTTTAAATCAAACCAATTACAAAGTTACCAAAACAACCCACAAAAACAAATAAAAACCATAATGGTCCTTAACCCTTGAGAAAAATAAATAAACTAAATAAAAATACGATTTTAACGCATCATAGGCCTTTCGTCGGCTTTAATGCGTAAGCATCTTTCTGCCAGTCTTGAAACTTGGATGATCTCGCTTGGAACATCATTTAGCTGCAAGTGTTCATCAAGAACCTGGAAGAGTCTCCCTTCTTTTAAGGAATATAGAAAATAAATAGCTAGGTTCCTCTCTTCCTCTGGCCTATCAAAGCTAAGAGCCTTTTTTCCAGTTAAAAGTTCCACCAGTACCACCCCAAAACTATAAACATCGGTCTTATCTGTGAGTTGATTTGTCTGCAGATACTCTGGATCTAGGTAGCCTAGTGTTCCTTGCACTATAGTGGCCAACTCGATCTGATCAATAGGAATTAGCTTAGATGCTCCAAAATCGGCTACTTTTGCTACATAGTTTTCATCCAAAAGTATATTCATTGGCTTGACATCTCGATGGATGATTGGAACAGAAGCTGAAGAATGTAAGTATGAAAGTGCTTCTGCTGTCTCCGTTGCTATTCTGAGTCGGATGTCCAATGTAATAGCTGACGACTTGCCAATGTTGTGGATGTGTTCAGAGAGTGTGCCATTTGGAATGAACTCATAAACCAATAACGGGATTTCTGTTTCGAGACAGCACCCAATCAGCTTTACAACATTCCTATGATTTATTTGGGAGAGGATAACCACTTCATTGATAAATTGCTCTATCTGAGTTTGTGTTTGGTCTGCTAATTTGGACTTCTTTATTGCAACTTCTATGTTATCTGAAAGAACCCCTTTATAAACAGTACCATAGCCACCCTTTCCAATAATCCTGCTCTCATCATAATTATTAGTTGCCTTCTTTAGCTCCTCTATCGTGAAGACTCTTGCTTGATCATGAGAACCCCCATCTCCAGATATTCTTTGCTGCAACATTATTCCACCATTTTGTTTAAAGAATTTTTCTCTCATCGTCATGAGCTTTCGCTTCTTGTGTAACAAGTACAACCAGGTGATAAATATAAGGAGAAATATTGCAGAAGTTGAGATACCTGTAAAAACAAGTTTAACTTATAGCACCGTTTCATGCTGATTTGATTTATCAGGCAGCTTAAGAGATAAACTGAAATTTTTTTGCATCATTACTTACCTACACCCATCTTTATAACGGTGGATTCACCAGCGGTGCAACCTGTTCCATTCTTCCAACCATTACCAGAATAACCATCTTTACACTCACACGTATAATTTCCAGGTATATTAACACAATGAGCATCATGGTGGCAATCATGATTTTCGCGATCACACTCGTTAACATCTGAAAATTAACAAATGCTCAATTATATAATTGGGGGTGAAAAAGTAAATTTGGTAAGAAAGCATCCAAATATTAAATCAAAACTTACCCATGCAGCCATTGGCATCTGTAACATAAGGGTTGCCTTGATAACCATCAGGGCAACGGCAATGATATCCGGGACCTTCATAACTTTGATCACATGTGCTATATCCCTTGCATAAGAAATCATCATCGACCTTTGCTTCGTCACAAGTCTTGTTTCCAATTGCCCAATCAAGTAACATCGGCATCTTTTCCTTTTCAAATTTAGTCAGGTTAGTCATAGAGAAGTTAAACTTCCCATCTTCAACAAGAAAACTATAGCTACAAGGGTTGAAGTCCAACATATTCGAATGGTTATTCCAGCTACTAAGAGTCAACCTAAAAGAATGCACTCTTTCTGGCACTGCTACTTCACAGCACCCAACTCCCGACCAAGATCCGTTATTAATAACGTTGTCTCTACCACATATAGAAATGCACCCGGTACCAATATCAGACTCATTTCCTCTTTCTCCCCTAAAATATGCATACGTATCACACCCGATGGCTACAAATTTGTTCTTGGTGGAGACCCGGAAATTCTTCGAGTAATCCAAAGTAACCGATGGTCGGTTTCTTTCAACTCGGCCAGTACTATCGTAGCAATCACGGCCTACAAACCCCATAATTGTTGGGGAATTTTAGTTTACCGGACGATCAGAGAGGCGTGTAATCACTCTCAGATCAAATTATTTCGGTGGTTCACCCGAATAATTCAATCGGATACAACTCTGATTTCGAGAAATTGAACTAGTGTATGTTTTTTGCGTGAATTGATTGAACCAGACAAATTGTGATAAAAAAAAAAACTGAATACGAAATTGGGTTTTTGGGGTGTAACTGCCCAATGGCAGTTAATCCAATTTTTGGACAAAACTGCCATTTAACTGCCATTTCCAAACATTTCGAAAATGTGGCAAAATTCAGAAAAATAAATTTTCTGTCACATTTTTAATAAAGCAATTTAGTAAAAATAAAATTTTTCCAGGGGCTGCCCGTTGGACCCCGCCAGGGGCTGCCGCCCCTTGGACCCCGCCAGGGGCTGCCGCCCCTTGGACCCTGCTCCCAGGGGCGCTGCCCCCGGACCCCCGCCAAGGGGGCGCTGCCCCCTTGGAACCCCCGTATAGTACGGGGTCCGCCCGTACACTTCGAATAATAATAACTCAAACAAGCGTGCACTCCCGCACCTCCTAACTTGCTTGATGTGTATTATTATTCGCTTTGATCACCAAGTCAATCCCCGATTACACTAAAATATCTAACAATAATTTCAAGCTCACTCTTGTTTATCGAGATATTTGAAATAACAATATTGCTTTCTCTTAAGTATAGTATTGGTTCCCCGGATGATTCATCACAAGTCACTAGGAAATCGGGACTGTGGTAGCATCTCTCACCTGAACCAAACGGGAAAGTAATGTTCACATTGCCACATGAACTTCTACAATTCGGGTAGTCTTGAGCACTTGCTGCCCCCAAAACTGCAATTGTTGCAACTGCAATTAGTATTTTCAAATGCATAGTTTCTTTTTGTGTGTTTGTGAGTTTATGATTTTGAGTTTTTGATTTGGGAATGATGATTAGAGGTTTTATATGAGCATGCCATGAAGACCTGGTCTATTTACTGAAAGTTGACCTGATGAGGGGGCTCCCAAGTCTGCAATTTGCCCACTAGTTGACAGTTGAAGAAGTCTTGGAAAAAAAATGGTGAAAACAAGAAAAGGGGATATAAACCAAGTATTTAGATTCTTCTTCTTCTTCTTTTTTTTTTAGTAAATTACGTTTTTGGCCCCTGTGGTTATATCACTTTTAATATATTGGCCCAAAATATAAATTTTTTAACATATATGCCCCCATGGTCTCTATAACTAACCATTTTGGCCCCTAAGTCTAACCATTTTAGCCCCCATGGTCTCTATAACTAACCATTTTGGCCCCCATGATCTCTAGACTTAGGGGCCAAAATGATTAGTTATAGAGACCATGGGGCAGATATGTTAAAAATTCTTATTTTGTGCTAATATAGTAAAAGTGATATAAACACAAGGGCCAAAAACGTAATTTACTCTTTTTTTATGTTCTTTTTCAAAAAGAAAATATTAGAATTATTTGGAGAAAAGGATTAGAAAACTTCTACCATAAATTTCACATTTCCAAATAGCCTGGATCACAAATCAACCCGAACCTTGTAAACCAAAAAACAATTTCAGGTGATAACGCGTCTGTCTTCTTGAAACCTACCAAGTATCTAATTATATCTAATAAATGTTACGGATATAGTACTAGGTCATAACACGCCTGTCTTCTTGAAACATACAATTGTTAACCGTAGCATAAGCGTACACATTTTATTTTTATTTTTGGATTATAGAGTCTACTAATCCACGATTTGAAGGTTGTATACTTCTGGATGTTTCTTTTAAGTCTTGTCTTTTATTAAGAAATTGGTTTGGTGTGATAATGAATTTGTTGGCCTTTTAAAAAAAAAAATCGAAAGGACAGAGATGCATCCCTATTTCTTCTATGACTTTTGACTTTCTCATAAGTCAACGTTTTCTTGTCCGAAGTTTGAGCATGCTTTTTTTAATACGTAGTTCACTTTGTTTTATACTACTTGTAATAAACTGAAAAAAAATAATCGAATATTAGAATTGAAGATTCTCATGCATTTTCCACAGATTCTTTAATGAGACTGTGCCAACAACTGTAAGACTGCCTCCAATGCTTCCTTTTGGAGGGTTACATTTACACATGTGGCATGTGCATTTGTAAGGGAAGCATTGGGGTGGGGTGTACTTAATGGGTCTTGCACTTCATGAAGTGCACTTAAGTGCAGAGAGAGAAAGTGAAGAAAGTGGGTCCAAATAGAGGAGAGAGAGAATGCATGTGGGAAGAATGGGTTGGAGTTAAATAGAGTAGAGAGAGTGCATGTGGAAAAGATGGGTAAAAAGCTGATGTGACAGTGATGACTAGGATGCATGTAGTAAATGCTGCTTTTTGCATTGCGGACAGTCTAAGACCAAATGGCCAAGTTGCACCCTGCCGAGCCAATTAAGTACGTAGCAGTTTTCCCGAACAGAGGACCATGTCTTATAGCAATAATAATGTTAACTATCCACTGTAGATTTGACTAGAATTTTAATTAATTAAAATAACCAACATTCTAAACTTATTAAAAAAAGTTATATGAAGATAACTTTGTGAGTTATGAATCGGTTTTTAACTTTTCTTTCACATTCCATAGGTACAGGTACGAGTCACTCGTTCGAGCTATCGTTCTCTTATTATTTTTCCTCACTTGAAAAGAATTTGTCCTCGAGTTCTTGTAGGAGAGAGCTTTAGTGGATTGGTTCTTTCAATCTCCACTTCCTAAATGTCACAACTGCCTGTTGGAAAAATAGGTGAAAATAGCATTTTTCACAAATATAGGAAAATGGTTTTTTCCTATTTTGGACTAAAAATAAATATAATAAAATGAGCGGGTTTTATATATTTATTTGTGGGATTGTGTTCTATGTTGGGAGAGCTTCGCAACGAACTAAACCACGTCCAAAACGGAGCTAAGATGAATGAGATATCGATGCTCAAAGTTGGATGTTTGGAACATTCAATGCTGAAACAAAAGGGAAAGTAGCACCTTGTCCCACATCGGATGAGAGATGGAACTTAAAAGGGTATTTAAGTGGGAACTCTCCATCCTTATTGTTTCATGGGAGCACTCACTAGTGTACTAGCGAAGGGTGCGGGGCACCCTAACCCGCACACGCTCGCGCGCGTGGCGTGGGCGATGGGGCGCAATGTGGCGCTTTGATGGCGCACTTTGCACTTCGCACACTCGCATCAGCGCGTGACGTGGCAGTATACGTGGCGTGCTCGTAGAGGTTGCGCATGGTGCATGGGTCCGGAGGTGTCGTGCGCGGCGCACCAAAGTGAGCCAAAACGGCGCGACTGTGTGGCGTGCTCGTAGAGGCTCGCAGGTGACGTGGCGCACGCGCGCATGGACCTGAGACAGTGAGGCGCACGCGCGCATGGCAGTGAGCCAAGAGGACGCACCGCGCATGGGCGTGCAGACCTGGACGTGCGCGCATCAGTATGGCTTGTGCGCGTGCGCGCACAGAAGCTTCCAGCATTGAATGACAGAGCAGTTTAAGTCCAGCTTCGTAACTGACGAGTTAACGGGCTTTGACTGAGAATTAAATGACGTATTAAGTTGCATTGAAGACGTTTAATGCAATTTAAACCTCTCTTTAATTCGTTTTTGACTGTTTCGACTTAGGAGCTGTATAAATACAGCTCCATACCCACTGCAGAAGTACACCAGCTACACAACAGCTACTAAAAATTTCTCTCTACAATTCTATCTTCTTCCAGCAAGTTTTCAAGGTAACCTTCGGGTTGTAGGCAAACTCCGGCAGTACTACTGCTCTGGCTGTTCTACCCTGGGAAACAAAACGAGTACTCTTGGGAGACTCGGAATTTGTTTTAAGGGAAGCGTGTTGAACACGTGACTCAGCCAATTTCTTCTTCTACATTTCTTGTAATTTGGTTATTTTCAGTTGTAATTGTACTAGTTGTTTAGGCTTTCTTTTCTTGTATTGTAATCATTTAATAAAATTTGTTTTCATCCATTATTTAATTTTATTGATTTTTAATACCTCCACCTAACTTCTTTGCCTTCGTTCTTTCCATCTTAGACCGTGGGTATGATGGGGTGTGGGTTGGGGACATGGTGCGACACGTGGACTATGGGACACCCAAGACCAAAAGCAAATTTCAAAGGGGTATGGTGGGGCGTGCGTTGGGTGGCGTGAAAAAAACCAATTTCAAAGGGCTAGTGCTCTTGGCCAATGAGGTTCCGCCATATCATGTGGTAGCCCCGCCCCACGCCCGGGCTTAAACTCCCGCCCAAGGGGCCACGCCCAAACCTAAAGCCACCCAGAGTGATGACTTGGACGTTTCTCTCTAACCCACTCCCCAACCCCACCCCATACCCCATATTCTTATGTTCCCTTGATTTCTTAGACTGAAGGGAGTGGGACGACTCCCCCACCCGAGTCGCCCGGAGTCGCTTGGAACACCGCCCCCTAGGCGTCCTGGGTGGCGACCCCCTCCAGCCCATCCTCTTCTCGTCGCCCACTTTCCACACAATTCAAAAAATATAGCCGTTATTTTGCACTCTCCAACGGTTATCTTGACTAACTTTTTTTTTTTTAACCAAATTACTCTATATATATATACATCCACCATAAAACACAACACACTCTAAAAATATACAACACCAAATACATTCTTTCAACATAACCATTTTGTTTTTTTGGAACCACAAATGGAGTTCAACGTCCCTTCGTCATCCTCGTCCGACGACGATACAACTTCATCTAGTTCTTATGAATTTGAAGAAGCCATCAACGAGGCGGTAATGACAACGATCAATTTAATGGTTCACGTTGCTAGCGAGGACAATGAACGGATGACCAACTGATTAGAAAAAGAACTTATATTATGCGGGATCGTGCTGCAGGACAACAACGGCTAATGCAAGACTATTTCGAGGAGGAGCCGGTATATGACGCGAAGATATTTAGACGTCGCTTTCGCATGAGTAAACGTCTATTTACCCGTATTACAAACGACATGGAGGAAGATTATGATTATTTCAAACAAAAGTATGACGCTCGTGGGTATCTTGGCTTTACTTCATTACAAAAGTGTACTGCGGCCATCCGACAACTTGCATATGGCACAAGCGTTGATTCATTTGACGAGTACCTGAGAATGTCTGCCAAGACTGCGCGAGATTCACTCACACACTTTTGTAAAGGTATATTTAGTAAATTTTGTTTTCAAATTTTTTATATATTTAACTTTAGCGTCAATTTTTTTTATATGTTACTGTCAATGTTCGTATACATATTTAAATTAAATTTATATAGGTGTGATTGAGTTGTATGGGCCGGCTTATTTAGGACGTCCGACTTGGAGTGATCTCCAAAGGATGTACGAAGTGCATGAGCACGTTCACGGTTTCCCCGGTATGATCGGTAGCATCGACTGCATGCACTGGAAGTGGGAACAATGCCCTACCGCTTGGCGTGGTACACATACTAGAGGCGACATTCGCAAACCGTCGTTAATATTGCAGGCGGTTGCATCTTATGATCTTTGGATATGGAATGCATATTTTGGTCAACAAGGTTCTCACAACGACATCAACGTGTTTGAGTCTTCGCCGGTTCTCGAAGAGATTATAAACGGGTTGGCACCAAGTTCAGCGTTTTATGCGAGCGATAATTACTACAAACGCGGATATTATTTAACTGACGGTATCTATCCGGAGTACGCGACGTTCGTAAAGACGTTCACCGATCCTATTGATCTTAAAAGAAAATATTTCAAGAGAAAACAAGAATCAACAAGAAAAGATATCGAGCAAGCGTTTGGAGTTCTTCGAAAGCGATGGCACGTCATCAATTATCCAGCAAGATACTGGACAAAGGAAAAAATGCATGACGTCATTTACACATGCATTATTTTGCATAACATGATATTGGAAGACGAAGACAAAGCCATTTGCCAAGATTACAATGAGAATGACCCTTCATTGTTCCCGGAGTATTGGACACAAGAAGTATCATCGGAGACACGAATCAAGAACATAATGGATATAAAGAATAGAGAGACACACAACATGCTTATGTATGACTTGATCGATCACCTATGGGACAACAAACAACCAGGATACGAGGCGGAACTCGTTAACGAGGATGAAGGAGATAACGAGGATGAAGATAATAACAATGTAGTCGACCTCGACCTAAACGAGTACGTTAGTGACGATGAGTAGTAGATGTGTATTGTTGTATGTTTTTTAATGAATAAGTTGTATGTTGGTTATTTTATTTAATGAGTATCAATAATTTTATAAAAAAATATAACACTTTATGTTTTTAACACAAAAAAAATAAAAATTAAATAGGTGCCACGTGTCGCAAGACGCCCTACCCAGCAAAGTTGCCCCACTACCCCTTTTTTGCTCAAAATCCTCTAATATGACGTGGCGCCACATGTCGCAAGACGCCCACTCAAAAGGTTGCCCCACTCCCTTTAGTCTTAGCTCTCCTCCATGCTAGCATCTTCTGTCACATCCAACATTATGTTTGGAACTTCTTGTGCTTTTTGTCAACCTCTATGTCTTGATGTGACACTTCATCATCATTGCAAGATTCGTGAAACTCAGCGTTGGAATTATCATTTAACATACCTACCATCAGGGTGAAGGGAGTGGTTAAACATGTGAAAGTGGCAAACTTTAAAATGGACCAATCAGAGAGTGCCACGTCAGAGAGGAGAAAAAGTTTAAACTTTGCTGAAAAGTGTTGGCAATGGTTTAGACAGTTGAAAGTGGCAAACTTTTTTTTTTGTTTTTTTTGTTTTTAAAAATTATGTGTTAAATAAAAACAATAAAGCATCAAATTAATTAAAAAAACAATTACATTAAAATGAAACTAATAAAAAGAAATTCATAGAAATAAGCTCACTAAAACAACGCAACGACTAAAAAAATTAAAAATCACACGGCCATCCATACTTTGCGGCTATCTCGCGTTTTCGTGCGAGCGTGATCTCCAACATTGCTGGGCGAACATTGTCGTGAGGCCGGTTGTACGTCTCCAAGTCCTTGTCGAATTTAGCCTGGCGCATATTTTCTTCTTGCTTCTCGGCCAACGCCAAATATTTTTCCTCTCGCACCCTTTTGATATACATCAACTCTTTTTTCATCGCCCTATATTCTTCAAATTTAGTGGTTATGTCTCTTGGATCGTCGCTTGAAGAAGGGGCGGCTTTGGTTTTTTTATCCCTCATCTTTTGTCTTCGTGGCGAGGGATCCACGTTCATGTCGGGGATAGTTTGATGGCCACTCGTGAACTCGGCATTCGGTGTATCCGAATGGTAATTACCCGAGTCCGACGACTTTCTTTTTGAACTCGAGCCCGAGCTTTCGTCTTCACCCAACAACGGAACTTGGCTATATTTTCTTGACTTCGGACGACCTCCCACGCCGCCATATGAGCAAACTCATGACGTTCTTTTTCCTTGTAATCCTTAAACGCTTGCTTCAAGACCCAAGAATCGTCGGATCCGCTTGGACGTAAACGGTCCTAAAATAATAAATTACAGAAAAAAATAAGTATTTTTTTTGGGTAAAAATTAAACGTATGAATATTAAATAGTTTACCGCTTGGTGATAAAACCCGTTGAATATTTTCAACTTTCCGTGCATGGTAATCATCTTGGAGCGGACCTGATGATGGGTTCGGCTGCTTCCTCCGATCGTGTTGTTGAAGTGCTTAAGAATTTTGCCCCAAAAACTATTCTTCTTTTGTTGGTTGCCTTTTCTTTTGTCTAAGGTGCAATGAACCCAAGCCTTGGCCAATGCCTCCTCTTGTATAGGAGTCCAATTTTCCCGTTTTGCTTTACCACTCTTCCCTCTCGGCTCGTTTGCGGGTTCTTCTTGATGGTGGCCTTCGTCTTCGTCATCATATTTCTCTTGAGTTTCCGCCACAAATTCTTCGTCGTCTTCATCTTCATATTGCAGTTGTGAGGATGGGGTTTGAAAACCAAACGGGTCAAAAGTGTTTTGGTCCTCTAGGGAATCATAAATATTTGGAGCAACCGTGGTCGGACCCTGTGGAAAATAGTTATGCGGCGAAAAATTTGGATGGGGTTGGGTGTTGAACCCGTAAGTCGGTTGCATGCCTTGGCTATAAAAAAATGGAGGTTGGCTATGTGTGGCGAAGCCTAGTTGCGGATGATACGACGGAGTTGAACCACTCGAGCCGCCCCGTTGAGTTGGCACACTCATCCTCGAGCCAACCCGTTTAGTTGCCTTGCCATCGCGTTTGCTTGAGCCTTCCATTTGCAAATATTGGGTCAAAAAACTTGGGTGAAAGTTTGGAAAAGAGGAGAATGTGGTTGAAAGTTTGGAGAAAATTGGGTGTAAAAATGTTGATTTATAAATAAAAAGTCTAATTTTTTTTATTAAACGGCAATAATGCCGTTACACACACACACCCCAATGCCCCAATTTTGTCCTCTTCTCCTTTGTCGATCGGTGAGTACATACCGATAGGTATGTTTGGCGCGCGGTAAACAAGGGAGGGCGGCGGTGTTACCGCTCGACTTTCTCCTTTGCCGAGTGGTTTCCCGCACCACTCCCTTCACCCTCATGTAAGACTGTGGGGTATGGGCTTGGGTTAGGGCGTGGGTTGGCTGAAAACGCCCAAGCCATCACCTCGGGTGGACTTGGGTTGGGGCGTGGCTCAAGGGGCGGGAGTTTGAAGCCGGGCGTGGGGCGAGCTAGCGATCCTATGTGGCGGGCTCCTATTCGCTTTTTGGCCATGTCATAGCGGGGTAATTTAAAATTTAAATTGTAACCGTTTGGCCAAGCCAAGCGGTCACCCCAACCATACAGTCAACATCCACTATAAATATAACCCCAACCCCACCGGCTACCCCAACCCAAACATTCTTGTTGGCCGTCCACCGCTACCTAAAACAAAACCCACTTGATCGAACCCGCTACCCCAACTCGCTTGATCGATGGTCTCTCGGACACACGAAGAAGAGCTAGCTCTCATCACGAGCGTCGTTGACGCAATGAAGGGGCGACAACCCGGTCAAACGCGATATTGGCCGGAAGCCTTTGCAAGCTACCGACATAACGTCGGACACGACCGACACAACTTAAACGCGTGCCACATAAATGGCGCGAGCTACGCTCGAAGCTTGATCGTTTCAAAGCCTACGACGTAGCCGTTCCGAGCGGTGAGTTAAGCCACGAGGACCGGGTGGCGGTGGCGAACATTGAGTTTCGGGGCAAGGATCGAAAGGCGTTCGACAAGCTCGCGCTTTTTGAAATTTACCTAACGCTCTAGGTTTTTTTTTATTTTGTAATCGTTTTTAGGTTTTTTTTGAAATTTTTAGGAATTATGTAATTTTTAAGAATTTAATAAAATTTTAGGCCTTTTTTTTAATGTTGTGTGTATTTATTTAATTTTTTGTATTTTTTTTAATAAACTGCCAAGCCATGCGGTGCACCCATGCCCTAGCAAAGTTTGGAGAGTAATCAAGACACGGAGTATGGTTTTGATAAGTAGGAGGACAGATGTTTCAGATGTGGAGAACGAGGACAATTCAAGCGTGAATGCACAAAACCACCTTAGTATGGCAGCCAAAACCCTTTCAGAACACGGACCAACCAGTCAAACCAGAACTCCAAAAATACTAACATGCAATGGTACCTGTCGAAAATTCCAATCAAGCGGGATCTTCTAACGCAAACAACACAAAATGCTTGGTCGTTCAAGCTATCGAGAACTGCAATTGGTCTGTGCAATTGGGTAGTGGAGGTTTGGGTGAAACAGCTTGTTATGCTAAAGTAGTCCAGCATATCAAGCAGGCTCAAAATGGTGATTCGTTGGAAGATTAAGGATGTTTTAGATACAGTGTGGTTTTGGATGGAGAAAGCTCAAGCTCAAGTGAGGATGGTATTGAAGAAGTGTCAAGTGAAACCATCGATGCAGATGTAGAAAAGTTGCTGAGTGATGCTAAAAACATGCAAAACAGATGATCAATTCTTGTGGAGAAAGTAGCGATTGATCTGATGATGGATACTATTCTTGTTAGGATCGGAGGCTCTCATGATTGTGTTTGTTTGTAATAAATGAACAATCAATAAATACGAATTGATGTGAAGTGCAGCGGAAAATGAGTACAAACTTTGTAAACACAATCAAAGGGAAAATAGTTTTGATAAACATTTGCTTCTCATTAAGTTGAAAGTTTACAAATCAAAGCAAACGATTATAATGCAAGCTTACAAACTAAACTCCCCCTCAGCCTGATGCTCCAAGGTTGGTTGCACAAGATGAAAGGATTGAATTGAGGAGAAGAACTCACTCAAAACGATCAAATGTAATAGTACAGGGTACTGTTCCATTTATAGGCAAACCAAAACCACTGAGGCATCTCAGCTGACGTCACCATGAAAGCGACGTCTAACAGCCTAACAACCTGTAACAACTGTTCCTATACAAACACTGCTAATCTTAACCACTGACAATGTATAAAACAGATGACACACTAAACTACTGCTATCTTCTTCCATCAGTGCTTTCCTCAAAGTTAATCAGTCCTTGAGTGAGCAGTGCTTTGTCATTAGTAGATAGAATCAGCAGTGTTGACTTCTTAGCAGTCTTCAAGGCTTCATCAGTAGTTAGAAGAACAGCAGCTGTTGTATTCGGACAGTGGATAAAGGACCATCAGATGTTGTAATCACTTTCAAGGGGGAAGTCTAGTGTAAACAGCTGCTTATTAAGAATCCACTGTTGTGAACCGGTTTTGGCTTTCATTATCTGTTCCTCTGGTAGGGTTCAATCCCAACAATCTCCCCCTGGAACAGATAATGCTAAAACCCTTCATTATTCTGGATTTTTATTTCTCATCAGAAGTTCCTTAGCTTGCCTTTTAAATTCTACTTCAAAGTCCTTGGAACTAGAGTCATCCTCATCCCTGCACAGTGAAAGTTCAAGGAGATCCTGCAAATCTTCAACACCAAGACCTAGTGTTTCTTTCCTTGATATGTGCTTCACTTCGCCATTGGATCTGACCAAGGTCAATACGTGGGTCGTTTGATTAGACATCCACTTTAGTACTTTTGAACCCAATGGGTTTCTTGGGAGAGATTTATTTTCTGATGAGCTTGGAGATTTTGGCCTTGTGAAAATTTGTAAAGCAGTATCCTGAGCTTCAGACATTCGTTTGAACGCCTTTTCTATGACTTCATTTGCTGCAGCTATGTCTTCTGCAACTTCTTTGTCAATCTGCTCTTGTTTCTTTTGTTGATCTAGCTCATTTTCTGAGATATCTGCTGAAGAGTTTGGTGATGCAGGTTTGGTTAATACCTTTTTGGCAAGGTCTTGAAACTTTGCTGATTTGTCTTCTTTTAGATCCATTTTCTTGATGGCTTCTGTGAAGTACTCAGCTTCCTTCTCTTTTTCTTTTTCACTGGTCAGTAGTTTCCCTTTATCTTGGTTTGTCACAAGGATTGGGTTATCTGCTGATGTGAGCAGTGTTTTGAGAGTATCAATCTGCTGTTCAAGCTTTTTGTAGTCAGGCTTCTTTGAAGTGTCTGAGACAGTTATTCTCCTTTTCTTAAGCCTTTCATAAGCTTCATCAGTGTACTGCTTTGTCCATTTTGCTATGGCAGTGGCAGTGTCTACTTTTGCATCCACCAGTTCTTGCTTCTTTCTTTTATACTCAGATGTGAGGTCAGCAATGAGCTTTTTGTATTTGTTCTAATTTGGAGCAGTCTTCTTCTTTCTTGGATCATTTTTAATTCTTTCAATCCTGTTTGCCTCATGCTTTAAAGCAACTATTGGCCATTCTTCAAATTGTTTTTCTTCAGCAGGATAGAATTTTTCTTTCATGATATAAGCAAGATATTCTTTTCTCATTTTATTTCGTTGATCTGCCTTTTCTTTGCTTAGATCTTGTGCATAATCTTCCATCTGCTTAACTTTTGTGACCAAGAATTCCAATTTTTCACATTCAATCTTGGCTCTTATCTTAGCCTGCCTTGCTTTGAGCTCAAGATATTAATCCACTTCTTCTGGGACTATGAAGCCTATGAGTGAAGGGAATCTTCTGTTTGAAGGATCATCCTCAGTGTAGAACTGTCTCATCTCATTTTTATAGCTTCTAGTTCCAGTGGATATTTTGCAGCAATAGGATCATATTTGTCCTCATTTGCCTGGATAATTTTTCTTTTTCTGGTGTACAGCTTTGTTGGTTGTGATGTAGGAATGGTGAAAGCAGTGGTAGATAGCTGACTAACAGCTGTTGAAACAACTAGTGTTTCAACCACTGTTGTCATTACAACTACTGATGTGTCAGCAGATATCTTCTGCTTTTGAGCAGGGGTTGAGATGGTAGTGGTTTGAGTGGTGGAAGGTGCCTGACAAACAGGTGTTGAAACAACTGGTGTTTCAACCACTGTTGTCATTACAACAGATGTTGTAACATCTGTTGTCTTCTGCTTTTTGGCAGGAGGAGATGGTTGTGAGGTTGTTTTTGGTGGTAATGGTGGTGGTGGTAAAGCAGTAGTTGTGGTGTGTGATGGAGTGGTGTGTGTTGAAGAGATGGCAGCTGTTTGGCTAGCAGTTTTTGAGACTACTGTTCTATCAGCTGTTTGGATGGAAGTTTGAGATTTCGTGGTTTGAGGTTTGGAACCTTTTGGAAGTGGTTTAGATGTCTGTTTTTCTTGTTCTGATTCAACATACAGGCCATCTTCTATTCCCTTCTTTTTCAACTTGATTTTCTCCCCCTTTTTGGCATTATCTGCAAGGGGGTTATCCATGAAGAGTATAGTGGAAGGAACTTTTCCAGTGGTGCTTTGGATATGAGCCTTGATAGCTTTGATGTCTGCTTGAGTATCTTTAAATCTTGACTCCACCATGTTTGTCAGCATTTTTACATGTATTTCATGCTGCTGATCAGCCATTTGTTTTTGTTTTTCTAGCAGGGGATGAAATAAGTTCCACAACTCATTTGCAGCAGGTGCAGGTTGTGCAGGTGCTTGAGCTGGAACAGCAGTGGATTGTGCTTTTTGAGCTTTTAACAGCTGTTGCACCATATCCTTTATTTCAGCAACTGATGTTTCAAGTTTTTCAACTCTGCCCGTCAATTCCTGATATTTTAAATCATCACCACTTTAATGGGATCATCTGATTCCCCACCAGCAGTGGTTATACCAATGTGTGACTTAGGACCTGAAGCCCAGAAATCATCCATTGATGCCCCTTGTTCTTGGTACTGGGGACTTCTTTCTTCAGCACTTAGCACTTGATAACCTTGTTATTTTACCAGTGGTCAAAACAAACTCACTAGTGGTTACCAGGGGTGCTATGGAAGAAATTGCCTTCAAGGGAGTCTTACTAATGAAACAACTGTCCAACTGAAGATCTGTTGATCCATCACTTGTAGTTGCTGCTCCACTTGAACTACCACCTAGAGTTACTTGTAACTTAAGGGGTGTAACCTCCTCTGTTGTTGCTGGGATAGCAGGAGTAGTAGCATCAAACCCAGTCACTTGTGGAAGTATACTCTCAGTGGTAGGTGATAGAGAGGAACTGGTTTGTGTCTGAGCTATAGCAACTGCATGCAACAAGGGTATTATGGATTGTGGTAATGTGATTGGTGAGGGTATGGGTGTTGAAAGAGACATGTCCTTGGGATCAGGACTGAGGAAGATGGATCCAATTGAATCCAGAGCTTCATAATGTGGGGTCCCTGTGCTTACAACCTGATCCTTTTGAGAAGATGCAGGAGGAGTTTGAGACAATGGTGGAGATCTTTCTTCCAACTGCTGTGAGGAAGTAGCAACAGTGGTTGTAAGTGACATTTGTGTTGTCACTGGCAGTGGCTCTGGGATCTCATCTTCCAGAGTTGCCTTTGTTTTGGGTTTGGTGGGTTTTCTGGATGTTTTCTTTTTGGTCTTTTTGGTAATGGCAGGTGTGGGTTTCAAAGCAGTGGTTGTGCTGCTATGATCACCTGGAGCAGTGGGCTCAGTAGCAGATGTCTGAGGAGCAGTGGTAACTGCTAAATTCTGCTCAGGCACCTCTGCTTTTGTTTTTATTGGTGCCTTCATTCTAGAAAATGTTTCAGTTGTTAACCCTTTTATTTGAAAATAGACACCCTGTTTGAGCAAATTTTCATTTTCTTTTCCAAATTTTTGTTTAAAATAGTAGCTTAAAAATCTTGAAAAAAGTAAAAATGCTTTGCTATCAACGTTTTTCACCAAATCATCAAAGATTTCCTGGGAATAGTTAAAATTTTCATTGTTTAAAATAGCATAACCCAGGCACTGAATCTTTGAAGGTACCTCTGCTTTTGTTTTTATTGGTGCCATCATTCTAGAAAATGTTTCAGTTGTTAACCCTTTTATTTGAAAATAGACACCCTGATTGAGCAAATTTTCATTTTCTTTTCCAAATTTTTGTTTAAAATAGTAGCTTAAAAATATTGGAAAAAGTAAAAATGCTTTGCTTTCAACGTTTTTCGCCAAATCATCAAAGATTTCCTGGGAATAGTTAAAATTTTCATTGTTTAAAATAGCATAACCCAGGCACTGAATCTTTGAAGGTATTTCGTTAAAAGCAGTTGTTTTATTCGAGACACACATCAAGAGAATGTGAAATAAAAACCTAGGTGCAGAAGGAAAGAAACATTTTTGTAAGGTATCTCTTTTTGGTTGTTCTACATATCCCCTTTTAAGAAATCAGTTTTCAACTCGGTTTTATCAAAGGAAGTCTTACCTTTCTGATCATCGAGTTTAAAGACTTCTGAGATTGATTGCGGAGTAATTTGAATTGCTTTACCCTGTATCGAGGAGTTGATGGCTACTACTTCATCGTCTTGTTTTTCAAGCGTAGCATTTTTCCGAAACACTCTCTGGGTTTGCAGGTAAATGGGAGCATCTGCTATCAACAAAGTTTTGTACTTTGATTCAGATAATGTGTCGATGATGGAATCAAAGGTGTGGTTGTTTGTGGGTTTTGTGAGTAGGCCCAAATAGTTGTGAGGGGATTTGATTGGTATTTCACTAGATTCAGCGGCCGTTTGAGCGACCTCTTTGGAAGATGATGATGATGATTTTGACTTTGATTTTGATTTCGTCATTTTGATGAAGAAGAACAGAGAATGATTTGGGGTGGAGGGTTGAAAACTGCTTTGAGAAGAGAATTTTAGAATTCAATTCAACAGTGTAAAACCCTGTTTGGGGTTTTGATCAGGGTTTTATTAAGGGAAAAAGTGAGTGCTGATGTGGCAACGGTTACAAAGATCTGAGGGCTAAAAACTGACCACGTGCCAACCTCTGATGAAATGGATGAAGAGTGGAGGACAGTTGTTTTGAGAGCCACTGATGTAACAAGCATCAGTAGTTACAACGGTAATAATGTGATAACAGTGGATGATTCTTTACTATCAGTGGATAAGACGCTGATTTTGAACAAGAGTGCTTGCCAAAAAAAAATGAAGGATCAGTGGCTGACTTTCAGCAGTGGACAGTATTTAGGAAACAGATGTTTGAGCAAAACAGTGGTTAGGGGTAAGGTAATGGTAATGATTTGAAAGACTAGTATGTCAGCAACTGTTTTGAGAATTTTCATTCAAGGTTTTGCCACATGTCATTTACATATTTTGAAGCTTTTACTACTCCCTGACAGTAGTTTAGTACCCCAGATGATGTAAACTTTTTACTAAGGCTACTCATTCTTGCTATAATATTTAAATTAAAACAAGAGTACCCCAGTATTTCAAGGTCTTCTGGCAATCAATCTTTGATCAGTTTTAAGACAAACTTGAGTTAGATATGACCTTGATACTTGTACCAATTTCCATTTGATCTATTTTGAGGATAATATAACCAACAAAAATAAAGGTTATACATCCTGACAGGAGATTAAAACTTTTACTATAAAAAACCAGTAAAAGTTCAAAATATATTATTCTTAAAAAAATGAAGAATGATATATCCTTCCTTATTCGAGAGAATCCTTTTTCAGAAAAATAAATAAAGGATTTTCTGAAAACAACATCCAAAAAGAATCTGGTATAATTTTCCATTGAAACTCCTAATCATATCAATCTCAAGCTTATGAAAATGGTCAGTGGTTTGACAACAGTGGTATGAAATTTTAAATCATTTTGACCACTGTTTGGTACCATTCTCTTGTTGATTGATTGACAACAGAAAAATGAGGACACAAGATCACATAAGTTTTCGAAAACCCTGGTGTAGATTTTGTTACCATGTGATAATTCTGAAAATTTGTCTAGTCCTTTTGAAAGTTTATTCTCTGCGAATACTATTGTTACCTGAACCTTATCCTGAACCAATGAATGCACACAGTTGCTTAATGACCATTGTTACCCCAATTTTTTACTCTTAAGCGTTTTATATTTATACTTTTTTTCTTTTGACTTCAAAAGTTTTGAGATAAACACACTTTTTGAGTTTTTATGATTTTCTTCTTCCCTTTTTTACCCTTCCCATTCATAAGTACTGAAATACTTACTGGGAGGAATTATTGAAGGAATACTTATTCCAAAATCATTTTGTAGTAATGTTTTGAGAGATTTGGTCATTTATACACATGCTCACGCCAAATTTCACATCACCTATGATCTGGACATTTTTTACCCCTGATTTTCTTAATGTAATTTTAACTAGGTTGGTTTGTTCCTTTTGAGGATCTCAACCTATTTTTCAACACATAAGATCAAGTGACTAAAGTTTTAATTTCCCTCTTTTTCGTTAGCAAAAACACCAATGTTTTTATGAACATAGGTTTTTCTTAATCCGAGGTTCATACCTTAGCACCTATATAATGAAAACATCACAAATTTCATAACAACAGTTGAAATCAATTTTAAAAAGAAGAACTAATACCATAGTTTAACAGACATGTTTTCAGATCTGAAAACAATGAGTGACTTGTGTATGACATCACTTGTTGTGTGAAATTTGTGTGTCTTATGACATCTTGGTTGTTTTACAGAGTTTTTGAATAGCAGTTTTGAGCTAATTACTCGTTACTCTGTTTTTCAACTGAATATAACCAACCTTAGTATCAATGAATTTTTGAGCTGAACTGTTATGTCAAATTGATTGTTAGATCGAATTTGACTGTCCGGGCTCTGATACCAATTGTTAGGATCGGAGGCTCTCATGATTGTGTTTGTTTGTAATAAATGAACAATCAATAAATACGAATTGATGTGAAGTGCAGCGGAAAATGAGTACAAACTTTGTAAACACAATCAAAGGGAAAATAGTTTTGATAAACATTTGCTTCTCATTAAGTTGAAAGATTACAAATCAAAGCAAACGATTATAATGCAATCTTACAAACTAAACTCCCCCTCAGCCTGATGCTCCAAGGTTGGTTGCACAAGATGAAAGGATTGAATTGAGGAGAAGAACTCACTCAAAACAATCAAATGTAACAGTACAGGGTACTGTTCCATTAATAGGCAAACCAAAACCATTGAGGCATCTCAGCTGACGTCACCATGAAAGCGACGTCTAACAGCCTAACAACCTGTAACAACTGTTCCTATACAAACACTGCTAATCTTAACCACTGACAATGTAAAAAACAGATGACACACTAAACTACTGCTATCTTCTTCCATCAGTGCTTTCTTCAAAATTGATCAGTCCTTGAGTGAGCAGTGCTTTGTCATTAGTAGATAGAATCAGCAGTGTTGACTTCTTAGCAATCTTTAAGGCTTCATCAGTAGTTAGAAGAACAACAGCTGTTGTATTCGGACAGTGGATAAAGGACCATCAGATGTTGTAATCACTTTCAAGGGGGAAGTCTAGTGTAAACAGCTGCTTATTAAGAATCCACTGTTGTGAACCGGTTTTGGCTTTCATTATCTGTTCCTCTGGTAGGGTTCAATCCCTGTTGGTGCACTTGTGTCTGTACTTTGTCTGTATTTTGTCTTGTTACTGAACGATGTCTTTGTTAGTCTGTAAGTTTGACCAAGTCAACCATCCTCCGGTTTGACTTGGCCAAACAGTCAACATTATGTTTGTAAGTTGTTTTGGTCGAAGGATGTGTCATCGAAGGATCCCTTATATCCTTCGATAATGAGCTCGATAGATAGCTTTCAATAGATGGACCACGAAAGATCCCATCTTTCGTGATTCATGTTGATCATTCGAGCTGTTTGTGGTCGAAAGATGATCTTTCGACCAGTCTGCATGATCCTTCGACCAGACCTGCTGTGTTGGGTATAAATACCCGTGTGTTGTGTTCATTTCGACAGTTGGACAGATAGGGAAAACAGAGAACACACACATACTGTTAGAGAGAGTTTATAGAGCTGATCTGTAAACCTTGTGCTTGTAACTGGACCATTCATACGTATTAATACAGAGGTGTTAATCGGTGAACTTTGCGTGTCGTGTTATTGCGTGTTCTATCTCGGTTTGCTATCTCGGTTGGATTCCGCACAACCGGGTTGGTTTGTACACAAGGATTAGGCGACTAGATCCTCCCCTAGCCGGACCTACAAGTGGTATCAGAGCCTTGGCTCTTCTCCTTGTTAAAACCGAGTGTTTTCGGGTGTTTTTCCGGGTATTTGAAGTTTATGTTTTCTGGAAAACCGGGCTGTTTTTGCTTTGTGTTTTGTTGAAAACCTTGTTGTTCATCATGTTCTCATGTTAGTTTATGGTTTTCATTAAACATTTTAGCAAAATTTTGTGTTTGGTAGTTTAAATTTCACCGAAAATTTATAAGTGTTCTTGCTATCTTCATTGTGTTCTTCATAAAAACTACACCTTTGATCTTAAAATTTTAAATTTCTAAGTGTTTGTGTGTTGGGAAGAGTAAACTGATTAAAATATTGGACATTACTTGATTGGTGAAACCTGCATGTTCAGAAGATATGGTCTGAACATACTTTCTGCCGAAAGTTCTCACCAACCCGTCAACTTTTTCACCAACTTGTCACCGTTTGTCAACTGTGTCAGAACCGTTCGAAAGATATCCTTCGAACTCGAAAGACCATCTTTCGATCAGTGGAGGTTCGATAGATCATCATCCTTCGAACCAAGGAATCATTTCGAAACATTCATCTTTCGGTCTACTGTTCATTTTCGAAAGACAAGGATCCTTCGACTGGGGAGTCTTTCGAAGTCATCTTTCGTGTGTGTCTTTCGGTCTACAGTACTTTTTCGAAAGATAAGGATCCTTCGTTTGGAGAATCTTTCGAAAAAAATTGTTCGAAATTCAACAGAGATCTTTCGAACCCTGTTGATCCTTCGAACAGGTGTTGATCTTTCGATCATTAGTCTGTTTGTGTTTAACAGTTTGTGGTTTTCAAAGTGTCTTTCGACAGGTATCTTTCGGCTGATCAAAAATGAATCCAAGATGGGGTACTATGGTAAATACGGATATGTATTTTGGTGCTCCGTCATCTTCCGCATCAGTATCTTCTCAAGCTAATGCCATGTCTACCGGTCAATGGGGATTTGTATCAAATCAAACTCCAAGTATTCAAAGCATTCTCTTAAGTGAGAGTGAAACGGGAAGTTTAAATCGGCCTCCCAAGTTGATGCATTTATATGAATATCCAGGATGGATTGATAGATTTCATACATACGTTCTTGGTCAGAATACAGAGTTGTGGTTGCGGTTTATTACAGATTTTGATCAAACAATAGAGGTTGCTGCATCATCTGCTACTACATTTGCAGACCTCACAGAAGATCAAAAGAAGATCTATGACTTGGAAAAGAAGGCGTATGCCATTCTTACTCAAGCATTGAGTAAAGACATTTATCATCAGTTTGTCAGTTACAAGACAACTAAGAGGTTGTGGGACGCGTTGAAGACAATTCGCGTAGGAAATGAAGCGACACGCCAATTGAGAAAAGAACTGTTGAAGAAAGAGTTTGATGGCTTTATCTGTATGGAGAATGAGTCTTTAGGAGACTTGACGAGTAGATTTAATCATCTACTGACTGAATTGTCAAACTTTGAGGTTGTTGTAACTCCAGCAGAGATTGTAAAGAAGTTTGCAGATGCATTGCCACCTCAGTGGAATACATTCTTAGAAATCATGAAGTATAATGGCACGTTAGCTACAACAAGTTTCAATGACTGCTGGAGAATGGATTTCGCAGAGGTGGCAATGCATCTGCTGGAGAATGGATTCTTAGAGATCCTATCCATCCCGATCGGGTTTGGTTGCTCAACAAAGCTCTATATGGTCTACATCAAGCACCGCGAGCTTGGTACGCAACCTTATCCAATTATCTGCTGGAGAATGGATTTCGCAGAGGTCTTATCGACTGTACTCTTTTCATCAAAGAACAAGATGGAGATCTTCTACTGGTACAAGTATACGTTGATGATATTATATTTGGCTCTACTAACGATGTTTTGTGTAGGAATTTCGAGCGCATCATGCAGGATAAATTCGAGATGAGTGCTATGGGGGAAATGACTTTCTTTTTGGGCCTACAAGTACAACAAACAGAGTCTGGGATATTCATCCATCAGACTAAATATGTTGGTGACATCTTGAGCCGGTTCCAGATGTCTGATGCAACGCCCATCGGTACCCCATTGCCACAAAATCACGGAATTACTCCAGACTTGAAGGGTCAAGATGTTAGCCCCTCATACTACCGCGCGATGATTGGATCTCTTATGTACCTCACAGCATCAAGACCAGATATAATGTACCCAACGTGCCTGCTTGCCAGATATCAAGTGAACCCGAAGGCCTCACATCTTGCAGCTGTAAAAAGGATTTTTCGTTATTTGAAGGGTTGCCCTGACACCGGTCTGTGGTACCCTAGGGATAATAACTTTGACTTGATCGCATTCAGTGATTCTGATTTTGGCGGATGCAAAATCGACGGCAAATCCACAACGGCTGGATGTCAGTTTTTGGGAAATCGCCTAGTCACATGGCAGTGCAAGAAGCAGACGTGCGTCGCTACATCAACATGCGAAGCTGAATACATTGCTGCCTCAAGTTGTTGCTCCCAAGTCCTGTGGATACAACAGCAAATGCGTGACTACGGTTTTGAATTCCTAACTACTCCTATTTACGTTGATAATTCTGCTGCATTACAGATCACTAAAAATCCTGTGCAGCATTCAAAGACTAAGCACATCGAAATCAAATATCACTTCATACGTGATTGCTTTGAGAAAAGGCTAATCGATGTTGCTTACGTCCACACCGATGACCAACGTGCCGACCTTTTTACCAAAGCTTTTGACAAATCAAGATTTGACTATTTATTATTGGTAAATGGCATTAAGGTCAAGCAAGAGTAAAACCAACATCGGAAAATCATTTTTGTAAATACCTTTGTGTTTTTAAAGTTGTCTTAGTTTGTTGATTTTAGGGGGAGTAAATCCAAAATTTAAAAATCCAAAAACAATGAAAAATTTCAAAAACACAAAAACAATAGAAAAACAAAAATGAGTTTCCTGGCGAGCAAAAGAGAAAATGATAGTACATCAGTGGCCTGTCTAAACCTCTTTAAACCTTAAATGAAAAACGATAAGCAGCTCTATATAAGATGTATCGGTAGGCTCACAATCATTTTAAAGTGTGCAGGGTGATATAAACTTAAATCCGACTGAAGACCAGGTGGGAACCACTCATTGGCATATGGTCTTAGTACCGAAATTTCGTTTGAGAGATTGCCGAGGTTCTGAGATATTCGGTCTTTATGCTGCTTATCATCTGGGTATCATGGTTGTATCTTTTACCGAAAAATAACGGGGACGCAAGTCTAGATCTTCCATGATACCATACATACGTGTACATACTGCATACGACCTCAATAAGTGATCAACAATCACATGTCCAACAAATAAGTGATAATATATCACAAATTCTTTCCGGGTGTCAAGTTCGTCTCTCTGCTGTACGAAAGTACTGACCTGTTCACGGACTTGCTCCTGTGCCCTCATGCATCAAAAATCAAGTTCCTCATCAATAAGTGATTATATCACATAGGACTTGTTTTCAATCAAAATAAGTGAGTTTCTCACATCATATACGGTCAAACAGATGATAATCGGTATACTCACCGGTAAGATGAACCCTCGTGCATACCTTGATACGGGAATGTGTCGTGATGTGGATGAACACCGGTCGGTAAGTATAAATCATACCTTAACGTATCCCCTCGCCTTGATTACATCTGATAAGTTGAGCTTATGTGGACAACAATACCGATAATTGTTATAGGATGCTTATCTTAATGTTAACTAAATGAACAAACAAGAGCGTTTTGGCATGACCGTACACTGATATGATTCTCTTACCCTCGAAACTCGCAAAAAGAATGTATGTATATATTTATTTACTGCTTTCAGTCTTTACATTTGAAATATTCAAAAATACCAAAAAGATTTTAGGCGTGTTTTAATATAAACTTTATAAATACCAAAAAGATTTTATTTCTATCTTATTTTCGATCGTACGATGTTGGAGCTCGAGTCTTCGTTACCTGAAACCTGAACGAAAACCGAAAACGACTAAATCTTCATAAACGGTCGAAATTTGCAAAGTGTTGAAAGTTGAAATTGAAATTGATAAAATTTGTTAAACTTTCAAACTGTCGGACGGTGTTTGTTTAAAACAATGGTCACATGTGTGTTGTTTGCTTATGATATTCCAAGCGGTTGTTCTCATTACGCGTTTAGATTTCTTGCATGTGCAGATTCTAAAGGCTAGGAGAACATGGTCGATGACAAGCTTCGGAATGAAGACACGACGTGAAGGCACTCAAATGATGAAGATGATCGAGTTGCCGCTGACCATCATCAACACCACAAGGATCTCACTTCATAAGGATAAAGACTTTCACGAGCATAACTCAAGGGGGAGCTTATGTTAAGGGGGAGTTTGTCAACACACTTCCTACGTGATACGGGGAGTTTGTTGATACACTTTCTGCTTTCAAGACGTGAAGACTTTAAAGATCCTCCGACATTGAAGACGTGAAGAGACATCAAAGACTTGAAGACACGAGAGACTTACAAGAATGAAGATCAAGACAAAACTATCTCGAAGATCGAGACAAAGATACAGCCAAGGGGGAGTTTGTTGGTGCACTTGTGTCTGTACTTTGTCTGTATTTTGTCTTGTTACTGAACGATGTCTTTGTTAGTCTGTAAGTTTGACCAAGTCAACCATCCTCCGGATTGACTTGGCCAAACAGTCAACATTATGTTTGTAAGTTGTTTTGGTCGAAGGATATGTCATCGAAGGATCCCTTATATCCTTCGATGATGAGCTCGATAGATAGCTTTCGATAGATGGACCACGAAAGATCCCATCTTTCGTGATTCATGTTGATCATTCGAGCTGTTTGTGGTCGAAAGATGATCTTTCGACCAGTCTGCATGATCCTTCGACCAGACCTGCTGTGTTGGGTATAAATACCCGTGTGTTGTGTTCATTTCGACAGTTGGACAGATAGGGAAAACAGAGAACACACACATACTGTTAGAGAGAGTTTATAGAGCTGATCTGTAAACCTTGTGCTTGTAACTGGACCATTCATACGTATTAATACAGAGGTGTTAATCGGTGAACTTTGCGTGTCGTGTTATTGCGTGTTCTATCTCGGTTTGCTATCTCGGTTGGATTCCGCACAACCGGGTTGGTTTGTACACAAGGATTAGGCGACTAGATCCTCCCCTAGCCGGACCTACAATCCCAACAATTCTCTTCACTTTGCTTTCATCGTGAATGTTGGCGGTCAATCAAGTCAGGTATGCTCCGATAAGCCAACTACTGTTACTTGTGATAAGTGTGTTGAGTTAGGTGCTAAGTTGTCTAAGTTGGAAGGTAAATATGACGTGACATTCATCCACAATCAAAAGTTGATTGTGGATCTTTCAAAAAGCACCGAGGCTAATATGTTTCTTAAGAAAAATGAAAAGGAGTGAAAAAATGTAATTGAAACCTTAAGAAAAGATCTTTCTGAGGTAACAAAAACTGTTTCAAGAAAACAAACTGCGATTAACAATTAAATTAACATGCTTGAAGAAACAAAGAAAGAATTGGCATGTGTCAAGTGTGAAAATGAGGTGATTCAGCTTAAGATATATAGTTATTCCAACTCTAGGTGTGTATACAAAAAAAGAAAACCGATGTCACATATGTTGGCTATAAAAAGTGTCCGCCACCAATTAGACACAATTATACCAAGATGCCTGATGAGGAGGATAAGCCTCACATTGAGCCTACAGTTTCACTAGACATAGGAGAATTCATAACTGGACTCGGTTTCCAAAAGGAAGTATCCTCCGATCAGGCACAATCTGTTGATGCCGAATATCAGGATCCTCTAGTAATTGTTGAGGATGCTGATTCATAAGATGTTGAGTCTGAAGATGACAAACTGGTGTAGTCTGATGCAGTAACTGTAGGATCAAGATTCTGGACCGTAACCCGTGATTAGTGTGTGATTATGTTCAAGACGAGAAAGACTAGAGACCGATAACACAACTTCCTTGTATTAATTCGGTAGCATAACGTTACAAAGCGGCCCGATTACAAACTAGTCGAACCATACCAAAGGAGCATACATCCGGAAAGAGACCAAGTGGTGATCTCTCCCCCAAGTCTAAAACCTTCATCACTTTGCAAATGAACCAAGGGGTGGTATTTATAGCCACACCACATTCACTTACAAACACACACGGTCAAACTAATAACCCTCTCGTTTGACCACTTCAAACGAGTAGGTTAATACATGTTCGTTTGACCGTTTTACTAACTATTACATAATCAACATAAAATAAATCTAATCTATTCGAACAACATCGGGCATAAAAACTACACCAACAAATTTCCCATTGTCCGTTGCTCCCGAATGCTGAAAATGCAACTGCAATCGATCTTCAGTCAAGTATTTGTTGAAGTTATCTTCTCTGTGTTAACAAATTCCCCCTTGACCGATGATCCATGTAAGTAGTATCTTGACTTGTGTCTTCATAGCAATACCAAAACCTTTGAAGCTTCTCGTATAATATTTCCCCCTCAAAGTACGCGTACCCACATTGGGTGTTGTGCAATGCCCTCACAAGGCTAAATTGACCAATCTTCCCTTGATCTTTCAATACTCCAACCGGCATTTGATAAGGGTTCCATTCTTTAAAAAAATTGCATCAAGTCTTGATCTTGTTATAAGAACTCTATTTCATTCAAGCATACCACGTCGGTAGAGTTTTCTGGTGAACTGTCTTCTGTAAAGCCATCTTTGTAGAATCGACCAACTAATGCACTTTGATCATAAGCATCAACACTCACGAAGTCAGCTAGACCAAGTATATCATTTGCAAGCTCAACCAACACGCTTAGTTGAACTACATCCAGATCTCATTGTCTCGCCTTTGTGAAGTTGACCACGTAATGCACTATAGATCTTCAGCATCAGTACTCAGGATGTCAGCTTGACCAAGTACATCGTTTGCGAACTCAACGAATTGAATTACACCCAGATCCTTGTAAAATCTCATAAAGATTCCCCAGGTCTTCAGTGAACAGCGTTTTGAAACCACTATAGACTTTAGGTACCTGTATGTTTCCGTGCAAAACCCTTCACGCTGGCTGGAGAATTAATTAAAATCCTCAAATATGTGTCTGTGCAAAACATTCCACGCAGAACCTTTGGTATCACCAGAAAATCACAAACTCTACCACCTGTGATTGCGTATAGAAATTTACCAAAGAAATTTCAAAACTTATGAAAATTTTTATCCCCCCATTTCTTTGGTAAAATCTCTAAAACTTAACAAATTCCCTCCTCTGAGCGGAACAGTCGTCAACTTTACTGAACAAATTCTCTCCACTGAGCATAATCTTTCAAATGTTCTCGGTTTTTTGAAAAATCACGAAAGCAACTTTCTTCTTTGCATATTCTAGTTGATAAAAAAAGTCCCCTAGCCCCGTAGGATCCGACTTGTATCCCCCCAAAGTTCTGCTAACACCTAATCTGGCTCATCATAGGCATAACTCTTCGACTTTGTGAACTCGTTAGGATTGGTCTTGCCTCTCTAGGTTCCTTCAATCGTTACCAAATGCGAGAATATGACAATAAACAAAAAATTTTATTGTACATTTATAGAACGGAATTTTTTTTGCCTACATTACGGGGCGAGGCCAATCCTGAAAATTCAAGTGCTCTGGGCGAGCCAAAAAAAGCCCTTAGGCTTTACCGAATTAAATCTTATAAACTAGTTTTTTAATGTTATTAGTATTTAGGTTAACGAATCAATATTAAGCATTTCACATTTGGGCTAGGCTTTATGAATTAATATTGGCAACGAATTTTTAGGTTTTAGATTGGGCTAGGTTTAATTTTAATTTTTAGATTGGACTTGCATCAATATTATCATTATCAACATTCGAAGTTGTTTCATTCAGAATTTTATCTTCATCACCAAATTTTGAAATAACCTAACAAAATTCAAAATATCGAAGCACAAACTAACCAAGAAATCAAACTATCAAAGCATATGAAGAAAAGAATACTAACAAACAATCTGCGAATTTTGATTAGTCAATGTTGATTTAAATTTTGATCAGTTATGCGACTGCACTGCTGCTTCTACTTATTCAAAAATCGAAACTATGATCAGTTCTGCTTGACTGCTAGTTCGATTTTTTTATCAGTCTCACACAGGTTACACTTTGTCGAATTTTGATCAATTTCTTCACTTTGTCACTGCTGATGTTATGGAGTTCAGATGCTTGTGTCTTGTACGACGTTTGGTTCCACAAATTTGTTGTCGCGCTCCTCCCCATATTCAAAGGGTTATTATTTGTTTTGGGCTACAATATTAGTTGGGTTGGGACTTGGGCTTACATAACAATTGTGTTTAGCTTCCAGCCATGCACGTAAACCATTCATGCGACAACACACCACATGTGAACCGTGACCGATAACCTGCCGACCTGTAACTCGTAAACAAACGGAATAACCCAACAATCACCCACTTAATCAGTTTGCACCATTCTTAAATTGCAGCACTGAATCACCTCATTTTTTCCCGAACCATCTCGAACTATACCGGACACTCGACCTCCTCCTCGGTCACGCCCAAATTCGATATCCACTCGACCTCTACCGGACACCTGACCTCCACCACGGCGACATCTAATTTTTTTAACTCGACTTATCCCGGACATTATGATCACCTCAGCCCGTCCAAATCCGTTCACCCCCTGATCGTGATTTCACTATTCTGTCAAGGTCTTCCTTGATAAGCACACCTTGCGTATCAACCACCAACTAGACGCCTACCACCTGTACCGACTTCGAGTCGCTAAACGAATATCTCAGCCACCTGTTGTTTCGTTTCTACAGCGCTATACCTGTTGGTTTTTCTACCCAAAAAATTCTGCACCCCTTGCAATTCTTCTCTTAGGCTAGAAAGAGTATCCGACAACTAAAATACACGATCTCTTCTTCATTCTTCGATCAAAAAATAAGTTTGACAAGCCTGCTGATTTGTCCTGAATCTCGACTCGTCTCCGCTACCCTCTTGATTCGCTAGAAGTAACCCTGGAAACCACCGACCTGCGATCACCTAGTTCTCTCCGATCACTACTGATCTGTCACTTCCGATCACTGCACACTGGTAACCTCTGATCGCTATAGCCTTTTCTTCCACTTTAATCACAACTAACAGCCACGAGACACACCGATGTTCACCCGTCACCCCCGTATCCAAACCGGTAGTCTGCGCAAGACAACGATTGACACGAACCACCTCTCGTTCTCCGTCTTCTGCTGTTACTAGCCTCCCGTGATTTTTGTGTAGCAACACCCCCTAGCTGCGACCCGAACCGGCAGCCAAACACGCTGCGATTGTCGACCCAACTTGCTCCTGCTGCTTTTGCATCCCGCACTCGAAGGCTACTCCTATCTTTGAAAGTCGACTTTCAAACGACCCTTGTTTAACCTTCGCTCAGATACCAAATGTTTAGCTTCCAGCCATGCACGTAAACCATTCATGCGACAACACACCACATGTGAACCGTGACCGATAACGTGCCGGCCTGTAACTCGTAAACAAACTGAATAACCCAACAAATTGGGCTTACATTCAAAGGTTTATTATTTCTTTTGGGCTACAGTATCATTTTTTTTCAGGGGTATCCTCGTAGTTTTTTAGGGGTATCCTCTGTATAAAACCGACAAAAAAAATACACTACCGATACGAGTTGAGCCGTAGCCCGTGCTACGGCTCGTTGAATGCTAGTTCCGTCCCTGCCGATTATTCCACTGTCGTGTCTTCGGGCGAGTGGAGGTCGGGTTTCCGCGCATTTGGGAGAGCCAAGGAGCTGGCGGAGGTCAAGTAGTCGAACTTTGCCACAACGCCCGGTGTTCCTTACCGTTAAAAAAAAGAGCAAAACCTAAGTTGTCGCCATTTTATTGTCCAAAAACCTAAGTTTTCGCCACTTTATTGTCCTAACAGTAGAGATGGATATCACTAAAAAATTATTGTTTAGTCAGCTAAAAGCTTTTTGATAAATCAAAAGTTAAATTACACTGTTGATTGCACGGTCTCCATCTTGACTGTGTCAATAGGGATTCGTTGGTTACATACCCATCGTTGAACCAAAGGCCATTTGGTCGAGCGGTTGCCCTAAGGATTTTCTTAGGAGAGGCTTGGAGTCTCGTCAGAAACAATATGCTCCAGGTTGAGGAAGGGAGATGTGGGTTTCCTCTTGAGTGGGTGGACTGGGTCCACAATTTTTGTTCTTTAGACGAAAGGGTGATCCATTTGCCAGAATGGTCCCGGGTGTCCCATGTCTTTGTTGTTCAAAAAAAAAAAAAAATATAACCTTCATTAAAGGTCTTATTATGACCGGATTCGCCACGAAAGTTTATCGGCGAATTAGCTTAAAAAATATTAGAAGATGAAGTTGATGAACGCAACACATTATTGATCATTTAGCTTATATTATTGGTTATTTGGCTAATGACTTTTCTAATCAACATCCCCGTAACCATTGGCGAAGCCATGCCCCCCCCCCCTCCCAATTTTCACGAAACCGGGGGGCGACAACGTATATACCTATACGAAAGTACTATTCATAAAACTACCCATCGAAAAGTTCGGGGGGTCGGGTGCCCCCCGGACATACCTGGCCCGTAACGTGCAAGGTCACGTCACCTCGTTAGCTACAAATTTTGCAATTCCGTTATAGTATTTTTAGCATTCTTTAATCCCCTCATGCTTTCTCTTTATTAGAATATACACTATCTATACTATATTATATCTATACTATATTAAAAAGCATTTATGAAGGATACCGGCAAAATTTAAGTAATTACAATATTTTATGCTTATGGTATAACAACTTAATGGGGTTATCTATATCTATACTATATTATAAAGCATTTCTAAAGGATACCGGCAAAATTTAAGTAATTACAATATTTTATGCTTATGGTATAACAGCTTAATGGGGTTAATAAATGGGCACAATGGTCTTTTAACATGGGTTAAATGAATTTTTAAATATAAATAACAATTGAAGTGTTCTTAAATACAATTAAATTGGTAACATAAATATAGACAAAATGATAATACAAAAAGAATTCGAAGAGCTGTGTGCATTGTTTCCTAACCATCGAATTTAATTTCAACAAATCAGCTGAAGAGTTGCGATCTTGATGCTTGCTTATATTTAAACCCTTCCCTAAGTCACGCAAACCTCACAATATGGGTTCTCATTATTTCCCATCTCTTCTCCTAAACTAATAATCCAACTCAGTACTTCCATTGTCCCTTCACCCCTCTCTCATTTTATAATGTTGAGCATCATGCATCTGTCTCATGTCCTACATTCAATTATTCACTCTACATCAACCAACGAGATCATGGTACATGTTTTGATACTCAAATCTCTACTGATTTATTGATTCATGATAATAACATGATATATCTTACATTACTTTAAATGGTTTTAACAATATTCTTGTTATGGTTTTTAAAATCTCAAGGTCTGTTAGCGATGATTTGCTGCGTTGGTACGTGTTTTTTTGCATACAGGAACTGTTATCTACTTCAGATAGTAACACGGATAGGAGTGCAAATGTGAATGGAAATTATGGATGGAAAGTGTTGGCTTTTGAAAATGGTGTTGAGATTAGCACATGATAGACGTCTTGACGAAGTCAATGGGCATAGACATGTAGGTTGAGACTACTTGCGTTCATTTCTTGGCGAACCCGATTGGTAAAGTTAACAATTCAGGATCGATTTTGTGTTTTTAGATAAAATATGCTAATTTTGTTTAACGGGTTTGTGATTTTCACTATTTTGTTGCTTTGAGTTAGTTTTATATTATTAATTAAAAAACAACCCTTTTGTTCCTTACTATTTATCACCTGTTTTCTTTTCTTTTTGATGGATAACATTCTAATTAGGGGTGTTCAAAACCGGATATCCGGAATTTCGGATATCCGAACATTTCGGATAGTAGATTTCACTATCCGAATCCGTATCCGAAATTTCGGATATCCGAACATCGGATATCCGAAATTTCGGATACGGATTCGGATAATGAAACGGATATCCATAATCTAAAAAAACAAATTTCAAAATGAAAGTTTCAAATTTTTCAACATACCAAATAGCAACAAACCATTTTCAACATCAGAATATCAAAATATGTATATAAACTCTATGATTCAAATCTGACCATTTTCAACATTCATAAAGTCAAAATCTGAAACATAAAAGTGATTCATGGAACATAGCACATATAATCTCTATGATTTACATAAAAAAGGAAAAAAAACCTCTATTGTTTATATAAGAAAACTCATCGGAAATTTAAACTAAAACATTGAACATATCACATATAAACTAAAACGTCGAAACAAATTTATGAAACAAATCAGAATAGAACTAGATATGATTTGAGTGAATCGATGTTGAGGTTGCGGGTTTACAAATCATCTACTAACACAACTGAAACAAAGCTTCCATGTTCAGATCTTCGATATTCATATGGAAGTTTGATTCTTCGATGCTCAGATCTTCAATTTTGATTGTTGAATTCTTGAGGCGATTTTGAGATGTAAGAGAGGTGGGTCGTGAGGGTTTGGGGGAGCGGCTGTGTGTAAGGATTAGGGTTTTATTAGGTATAAATTGCTATATATATACCCCTATATTAAAAAATAAGTAAATAAAAAATAAAAGGTTTCGGATATCGGATATCCGAAATATCCGAAAATTTTCGGAATCACTATCCGAATCCGAATCCGAAAATTCGGATTATCCGAATTTCGGATATCCGAAAATTCGGATATCCGAATTTTCGGATAATTCGGATTCGGATAATCGGATAATTCGGATTCGGTTTCGGATTCGGATGATTTTGAACACCCCTAATTCTAATGCCATGAGGGGTTTAGTGATGTACTTATTGTGTTAAAATAAGTGCAACATTATTGCCAGGTGTGTTTTTGAAGACGAATACGGTGATCATTGGAATCATTTTGACAATGGGAGGCATCGGTGGGAGGTTCTCAACCACAGTGGGAGGGTCTCAACCATATTACATTCTTCAACATCATCATAACATGTGCTTCTGTTTTGTAGATCAACAACCTCTTTACCCCATTCCAAATAACCCCATTTTTTAATGTCCCCAATTCCTGTTCTCACTCCTTCAACCTCCATTCATGAATCGAAACCAAACGACGGGTCACGTTCGCCAACAAAGGTATACGCTAACTTATTAACCGACGCAACTTTTGATCAGAGCTTTTGATGGTTGGCATTTATGATTTACCAATGCATTAATTAATACAAGGAAATTGTAACTGCAAAATGTGTTTGAGAGTATCCCACCATTTCCGTCAACATGATAACAAGCGTCATTTGAAAAGAAATTACCAAACCGACACCTGTTTTCTGACCACCGTTTCCGCCATCGCTTGCCAACGTTTCACACCGTATATAACCCGTACCTTCACAAAAATTATCTTATAACCCGTCTGCATTCCTATAAAATGGCACCAAGAATGATCCATATAAAAACATATCAAGCGGTACCGTTTGCTCTTTTCATTTGTGAACCGAAGTAACTTTTCATGCTCAGATTGATTCCATCTGAATAACGAACCGTTGCATCACTTCAAAATATTACAAAGGGTTCTGTTGTGTCCTATAAAAAGAAATCATAATCCAAATAGATGTTGAAGAAGATCATCAACATCCGGAACGACATCGTCTTCATCGTCGGTGGAGGTGACACCACCATAACTGAAGTTTCCGTCATCGGCATCAGACGGATCGATAACATGCCATGAATCAAAGTCAGAGAAGTCAACGTCGACTGATTCAAAGGCCTCTCCGGTTAACGTTAAAGCCGTAACCACCGATTTGATCATCATTTTAGAATTTCGATTTTTTGTTTTTGTTGATTTTGTTTTAATATCTTTGTCTCGCAATGGAAGTTGATGGTGGGTACTATTGGCCGGAAAAGAGAGTTGTTTCGTGTATTCGATAGTTACTTGCCACGTGTGGTTTTTTTTTTTTTTTTTTTAATATGTTCTATGTGGATGTTTGCTGAATTTTTTTTGTATTAATACTTATATTATCAATATTCTGAGTATGATAATACACCGAAGATTTTTAATGGGTTGATATGAAAAGTTAAATTTCTATCCGACTTTTACACACATCAAACCCATTAAAATATTTACTCTCTCTCTTAGAAATTGAACTGATGAATTTGAAAAATATACAGTAGAAACTCGATAAATTAATACTCGATTATTTAATAAACTCTCTAAGATAATATTTTTTGTCTGTCCCGACTTGGGGATAGAGTGATAAATTAATAATTCGCTAAAATTATAAGATAATACATTTTTGATAATTTCTTTAGACCCCATATAAAATATAAATTAATAATTCCTTATATATAGCATATTACATAAATGATTTATGAAGGTTTCTTGAAAAATAACTCAATTGTCTTTTGTTGAAATCAATTTCCCCTTGAATCTCGTCTCTAATTTTCCTTTGCATGGAAAGAACTTCTGGTGTTGTTTTCTCATAGCTCAACAAGAAATTGTTCAAGAAGCATAATAAGGTGGGAGTGAGACTTGGATTATCCTTGTTGTGCTTGCATAATGCTCTTCGAATCTCGTCTGTCATTGTTGTTTTTTTCACACCTTTAAGATGGGAAGCCATGTTGTGTGTACGATTTGTTTGTGTTAACCTATTTTGATCTTGTATTTATATAGAAAATATTTTTAATGTCCATAAAGTGATACATTGAACACAAGAAGCATAATAAGGTGGGAGATTGAAGGTTTCTTTCAAATTGGGCCGTTCATTTGATATACATACATTGTACACAATAATTAAGTGGAAGCTTGAAAGGTGTTTGTAAACTAAGTATTCTACTATAAATTAATAAAATATTAATTAATATATAAATTAATAATTATTATTTTATCGATTAATTAATAACTCTTTTAAATAATAAATTTTGGTGGTCGCAAGTGTATTATTTTATAGAGTTTCTACTGTATATGGTCTTATTTTTTATATTGGATAAAAAAACATCATAACTTGGATAGTTATTATTATTTCCGTAATTCGAAATCAAAACTAAAAAATATTTACTCTCTCTCTTAGAAATTGAACTGATAAATTTGAAAAATATTTGGTCTTATTTTTTATATGGATCAAAAAAACATCATAACTTGGATAGTTATTATTTCCGTAATTCGAAATCAAAACTAATACGTCACTCACGTTCTACCTCAAAACTAAGAATTTCAAACGTGGCCATTCAAACCAACTTAGACCGAACAATATCGTTACCAGTATTGGCATTATCAGAACCAGTACTTTTGGGGATTTTACCGTCTTTTGGTGTTTTTCTTCTGATTACGTATGTTGACATTTTGTATAAAAGATACTTTGTATATAAATGATTTATAACCTAACATAAAACAAAACGATTAAAAAGCTATCGGAAATTTTTAACCCCCGCCGCAACGCGCGGGTTTCCCACTAGTGTTTTAATGATGGATGTTTGTTTGATTTGCGAAAGGACAGAGATGCATCCCTATTTCTTCTTCGATGACTTTTGACTTTCTTTTAAGTCAACGTTTTCTTGTCCGAAGTTTGAGCAAGCTTTTTTTATTACCCAGTTCACTTTGTTTTATACTACTTTTAATAAACTGAAAAAAAGTAATCGAATATTAAAATTGAAGATTCTCATGCATTCTCCACAGATTCTTTAATGAGACTGTGCCAACAACTGTAAGACCAAATGGCCAAGTTGCACCCTGCCGAGCCAATTAAGTACGTAGCAGTTTCCCCGAACAGAGGATCATGTCTTATAGCAATAAGACCACCCGTAGTGGTAAACAAGAATAATGCCCCCAATATGGGGCATTATACGACACGTGGCATCCTAGTCACACATGAGGCATTATAGCACAAGAGGCGTAGTGGGGCATTATTCCAATAACGCCCATTCAATCATTTGACAATTATTTTTTTTAATTTAAAACATAAAGTCTTCATTAATTTAAAATAAAAATTACAATACTTGAAAAAAAAAAAACCAAAAAAAACAGAAAATTAAAAAAACCGAAAAAAAACAGAAAATTAAAAAAACCGAAAAAAAAACAGAAAAAAAAATTAAAAAAAAAATAGATGACCTTCTGCCGCGTTTCGATTTGTCTTGCACCGGTTCGGGTTGCGTCTCCGGCACGACATCGACATCGGGTTCGGATTCGGGTTCGGGTTGTGACGGTTGCGACCCGCCGGCTTGACCATAGCCGTAGGTGGGAGGTACAAACGGAGTCGCGCCAGTCAAGTAAGCCGCGTACGGTAAAAAGCTTGGGTCCATGTCTTGAAGGTTATACGGGTTTTGCGGTTGCGTTGTGTTCGGGTTCGTGGGTCTAGCGGGGCCACCAAAAGGGGGTCGGTATGGATGCATGATTGTATAAAAATAGGAGAAAGTGGGTGATTTTTTTATAAAAAATAGAAGAAAGTGGGAGAGAAAGTAGGAGGATTTTGTATAAAAAATTGAAGAAAAAGGGTTGATATATATATAGTGGGTAAAATTTTGAATTAAAAAAATAAAATAAAATAAAGTTTTGACCGTTTGACAACGGTCGAATTCGCAAACCCAAGATCAATTCAGCGTGTTTATAAAAACGCCGGAGCAATTTTTTTTCAAAAAAAACGCCCCGAAACGCTGCATGTAATGGAGGTTTAGGCGTTTTCAGGCGTTTTTTTTGAATTTTTTTTAAAAAAAACGCCCCATTACGGGGGGACTAATAACGTTAACTATCCACTGTAGATTTGACTAGAATTTTAATTAATTAAAATAACCAACATTCTAAACTTATTAAAAAAAGTTTTATGAAGATAACTTTGTGAGTTATGAATCGGTTTTTCACTTTTCTTTCACATTCCATAGGTACAGGTACGAGTCACTCGTTCTCTTATTATTTTTCCTCACTTGAAAAGAATTTGTCCTCGAGTTCTTGTAGGAGAGAGCTTTAGTGGATTGGTTCTTTCAATCTCCACTTCCTAAATGTCACAACTGCCAACTTTACTTTCATGTTTTCATCCATTATTTAATTTTTTTGATTTTCAATACCTCCACTTAACTTCTTTGTCTTCGTTCTTTCCATCTTACAACGTGGGGTGTGGGTTGGGGACATGATGCGACACGTGAACTATGGGACACCCAAGACCAAAAGTCAATTTCAAACGGGTATGGTGGGGCGTGGGTTGGGTGGCGTGAAAAAAAAGCCAATTTCAAAGGGATAGTGCTCTTGGCCAATGAGGTTCCGCCATGTCTTGTGGTAGCCCCGCCCCACGCCCGGGCTTAAACTCACGCCCAAGGGGCCACGCCCAAACCCAAGCCCACCCAGAGTGATGACTTGAACGTTTCTCCCCAACCCACGCCCCAACCCCCACCCCATACCCCATATTCTTATGTTCCCTTGATTTCTTAGGGTGTCCGGGGCACATGCGGTTAGGGCTGTAAACGAACCGAACGAACACGAACAAGGCCTTGTTCATGTTCGTTCGTTAAGGAAATAAATGTGTTCACGAACGGTTCATGAACACTTACCGAACGAGATTTTATGTTCGTGTTCGTTCATTAAGGAAATAAGCGTGTTCGCGAACGGTTCACGAACACAAATAAATTTGGCGAACACGTTGAAGGATAAAGGTAGATGGCCCAGAGAGTAGCACTGGAACTTGAATCCCTTATTGTGGAACGGAGGTCAATCGTATTCGCCGATGTAAATAATGAGAAAGGAAAGGGAAATGGTGTATAAATAATGTGAAAGAGGGTTTCCGAATTTAATTTTTAGGGTAATAAAATAAATAAAAGTTTAATAATATAAAAAGTATAGATAAAATATATGAAAGTACAAAAAAATTTAATTAAAACACAAACATACGAACATAAACGAACGCAAATGAACGAATGTTCACGAACATCTTTTCGAACGTTCACGAACACAATCGAACGAACGAGACCTCTGTTCATGTTCGTTCATTTAACTAATCGAACGGAATTTCTTGTTCATGTTCGTTCGTTTATTAAACGAACGAACATAAACGAACTTCCCGCCGAACGGTTCACGAACTGTTCGCTGAACGTTCGGTTCGTTTACAGCCCTACATGCGGTGACCCCATGCGGTGACCCAAGTCACCTAGCGGGAACACCGCCGCCGTTGGTGCGGGGAGGGGGTGCGGGGAGGGGAATCGGGGGGAAGTCACCGAAGAGGGGAGTGGGGGATCTGTGGGCCCATGCTTGCTACAACCAATCAAAACTTTTTTTTTTTTTTTTTTTTCTTTTTGAATAAAAAAAGCAATTCACCTAAGAGGGGAGTGGCACCATCAAATTGGGGTGTGAGGGGAGTTTAAGAGGGGAGTTGACGTGGCATAACCTGATTGGGTGTGTGTAAGAGAGGGGACTCCCCTCTTAGGGGAGTGCCCCGGACACCCTTAGCTCTCCTCCATGCTAGCATCTTCTGTCACATCCAACATTATGTTTGGAGCTTCTTGTGCTTGTTGTCAACCTCTATGTCTTGATGTGACACTTCATCATCATTGCAAGATTCGTGAAACTCAGCGTTTGAATTATCATTTAAGGGTGTCCGTGGCACTCCCCTAAGAGGGGAGTCCCGTCTCTTACGCACACCCAATCAGGTTATGCCACGTCAACTCCCCTCTTAAACTCCCCTCACACCCCAATTTGATGGCGCCACTCTCCTGTTAGGTGAATTGCTTTTTTTATTCAAAAAGAAAAAAAAAAAAAAAAACAAAGTTTTGATTGGTTGCAGCAAGCATGGGCCCATAGATCCCCCACTCCCCTCTTCGGTGACTTCCCCCCGATTCCCCTCCCCGCACCCCCTCCCCGCACCAACGGCGGCGGTGTTCCCGCTAGGTGACTTGGGTCACCGCATGGGGTCACCGCATGTGCCCCGGACACCCTAACATACCTACCATCATGTAAGAAATCAAAATAAGGGTGTGGGGGGCACCTGCGGGGACTTCCTTCGGGGACCCCTCTTGCCGATTAGGGGTGACACCGCCATCAAGGCGGTGAGGTAGAGAGAGGGAGGAAAGCGGTGGGAAGTTACCGAAGAGAGGGGGAGGAGAGAGGATGAGTGGACCAATCAAAACTTTTTTTTTTTTTTAATAAAAACCAAGTCACTTAAGAGGGGAGTGCCGCCATCAATTTAGCGTGTTAGGGGAGTTTAAGAGGGGAGTTGACGTGGCACACGAGGATTGGTTATGCGTAAGAGAGGGGACTCCCCTCTTAGGGGAGTGCCCCTTACACCCTAAGGGCTGGACATTTTCATGTTGACAAGATGTCGATAGCTTGCACTAGCACCATCAACACCTCCTTTATTCACAACGGTATGTCGAATAACACAATGTTATCCACCATTGTGGTTTTTGTTGGACGTTTCTGCTAACTACAATCACAACATAGAGTTCTTCCAAAATTGTGTCGAGTTTGTCAACATTACTAAAAAATATACTCTAACACACGTCACAAACCATTAACACCACAATCTCCACCTAGTGGGTTGTATCAATCCCTTAACCCTTCAATACGTCCTTGTTCTTTGGATGGAATGATTCCCCCACCTCCAGTCACATTTCCCGGCCACACCTTCGCTCGGTGTCTCTAGAAATGTTCATTCCAATACCCATCAAATTGTAACTTGGATCTATATAAACATTGTTGATGCACTTCTGTGGATGTGGCATGGTTCGGTTCGTCGCGTATTGAAACAACATAGTGACATCCTCCTGTCACACTTAACATAACAGTTAGTATATGTGAGATGCCATCGAAACATGTATTTTGGAAAGACATCGAAACATGTATATTAGAAGGGTTATCGAAACACAAGTGATTTGTTTGGATCTATGTCTATTTCGATTAATTCAAAGGTGTTTCGTTGATGGAATTACTTCCTTATTCTATTTCGATGATGGGGCTCCATTATTCAAGTCTGTTTCGATGATGATGATGCAAGACCAATTCTGTTTCGTTGATAATGATCAGATTCAAGCTTATTTCGATTAGTTTCAATGACAAAAGGACATGTTTCGTTGTATCTTATGTTTCGTTGTTTGGGGGACATGTTTCGTTGTGTAACTCATTGATATGTGCTATAAATACCAGTGAGTCTCCCCTGTTTTATTAAGAGAGCACCATTTCAGTGAGAGAGAGCGTTATTGTAAACCCTAGTATCCATACTCTACTGAAATCAAACATTGAGCTTTAAACAGTGAAACCCATCTTGTGTTTGCGTGTGTTCTTTGCTTAGATTTGCATATTATCAAGGATTCCGCACTTGGTTACATGTTAAACAACAAGGAATAGGTGATCTAGATCCTCCTCTAGGGACCTACAAGTGGTATCAGAGCTTTGGCTCGATTCCTTGTTGAAAATCAAGCTTTGTTGTGAGATTTGAGTGGTTTTTAAGTGTTTATTGAGGTGTTCTCGTTCAAAAACTGAAAACCCACTATTTTTTATGATAAAATGGACTAAAACTTGCTAAAATGATGTTGTTTTGTGACAATTTTGGTTGAAAACTTGTCAAAACAGTTTAAGATTATCAAAAACATAAATTTTAGTGAGTTTGAGAGTTGAATATTTGGGTTTCATATTTTCCGGTGAGAAGCATTTGGTCGGAATCCTTGTCGAAACACAAAAAGAAACCATTTATTTCTTAACACACGTGTTTCGAAACAAAAGTGCATCCAATTTACATACATTTTATTTTCGAAAAAGACATTATTTCGGAATAGACTTATTTTCAAAATAGACATATTTTCGAAACAGATATTCACAAACAAGTGTTTTCGAAACAGAAATTCTTAAACAAGTATTTTCGAAACAGAAGGTATTGAAATAGAAATTTTCTAAATAGAAATCTATATTTTTATTTCGAATTCCAAGAATCATTTTCACAAAGTTTCTTATTCGAAACAAAAAGCTTTATTTCGATAATCACTCTATTTTGATAAGCACTCTCTGTTTCGATCACTTGTTTTACTTGTCATCTGTTTCGATATTTCATTTGCAAAAATTCTGTTTCAAATAAAAAAAATCTATTTCGAATCATTATCTATTTTGTTGAGTTTTAATCCAGTCACTTCACTTTGTTTTGTTTTGTTTTTACAGTAACTTACAGTAGCCATATAATTAGTTCTTTGTTCTTACTCAACATGACTACAAATCCTTGGGGTTGGATTCAAGAGTCAAACACTAGTAACAATTCTCAACAAAATAGTTCCGCCAATGATATCCGCAAGTCAATGGTCTTTTGTGGCAAACCAAAACCAAAGTATACAAAGTATTCTCTTGAGTGAAAATGAAACCGCCAGCAACAACCGACCACCAAAACTCATGCATATAAATGATTAACCGGGGTGGAAGGGGAGATTTCATACTTATGTTCTTGGTCAAAAAACCGAGTTGTGGACATGTTTTACAACTGCATATAAATGAAGCTCTTGAGGAAGCCGGATCAGATCTGACTTCGTTGGCGGCAATGAGTGAACAAGATAAGAAAGCTTACGATCTGGAAAAAGAAAGCATTTGCCATTCTTACTCAAGCGTTGAGCAAAGAAATTTATCATCAGTTCGTATATTGTACCACCACCAAAGCCTTGTGGGATACATTAAGAGCAAGAGGAGAAGGGAATGAGGCAGCTCACAAACATAGACATGATCTACGCAAGAAAGAATTTGATGGATTCATGTTTATGGAAAATGAGTCACTTGGAGATATGTCTACAAGGTTTTATCATCTGCTTAGTGAAATGTTCTCGTATGCCGTGATAGTAACTCCTCAAGAGATTATTGCGAAGTTTACGGATGCTTTGCCACCAATATGGAGTGGATTCTTAGAAATTCTGAAATTTAAAGGTGTTTTGGATACTACCAACATCTATGAATTCATTCAAATGTTGGAGAATAAGAATGCAGAAGAGATCAGGAAAGCAAAGAGGATGCCCGTTCAACAGAATCCAGAAGTATACTTTGGAAACTGTGGTGGAATCAACAATACAGCAAAACCTATCCAAGCAACAAAACCACATACCGCCTTTATGTCAAACGCCAATCCTTTCGTTCCATCAAGCAATCCCTTCGTACCACAACCATCTGAGTCAACTTCTCAAGTCTTCGTTCCATCACCTTTTCTAGATCCAGCTCAGTCAAACCAACAAGCATGCTCTGGAAATATTTCATCAACTTTCAGTGCTGGCCCAACTGCTAACCCAAATATCGTTCGTCTCGATACTTCAAGCTTCTCTAAAGTCAGTGTCGAAGTTGCAAAGGAACACATGGAACTTTTGAACATGCTAGTTAGTGCTTATTGCGGGTTGGTGGCAGGTCAAATTGGTAATATCAACCTGACACAGGAAGATTACCAACGGATAGACAAAGATGAAATAGAGTTGATAGACATTAAATGGGCGTTTGCAAGTGCTGTTCATCTGGCAAAAGACTTTATGGAAAGTACTGGTAGAATAAGTTTGGAGAGTAATCAAGACATGAAGTATGGTTTTGATAAGCAGGAGGTCAGATGTTTCAGATGTGGAGAACGAGGACACTTCAAGCGTGAATGCACAAAACCTCCTCAGTATGGCAACCAAAACCCTTTCAGAAAACGGACCAACCAGTCAAACCAAAACTCCAAAAATACTAACATGCAATGGTACCTGTCGAAAATTCCAATCAAGCTGGATCTTCTAACGTAAACAACACAAAATACTTAGTCGTTCAAGCTGTCGAGAACTGCAATTGGTCTGTGCAATTGTGTAGTGGAGGTTTGGGTGAAACAACTTGTTATGCTAAAGTAGTCCAACATATCAAGCAGGCTCAAAATGGTGATTTGTCAGAAGATTAAGGATGTTTTAGATACATTGTGGTTTCGGATGGAGAAAGCTCAAGCTCAAGTGAGGATGGTATTGAAGAAGTGTCAAGTGAAACCATCGATGCAGTTGTAGAAAAGTTGTTGAGTGATGCTGAAAACGTGCAAAACAGATGATCAATTCTTGTGGAGAAAGTATCGGTTGATCTAATGATGGATACTATTCTCATCACTTTGCTTTCATTGCGAATGTTGGCGGTTAATCAAGTCAGGTATGCTCCGATAAACCAACTACTGTTACTTGTGATAAGTGTGTTGAGTTAGGTGCTAAGTTGTCTGAGTTGGAAGGTAAATATGATGTGACATTCGTCCACAATAAAAAGTTGATTGTGGATCTTTCAAAAAGCACCGAGGCCAATATGTTTCTTAAGAAAAGTGAAAAGGAGTGAAAAAATGTAATTGAAACCTTAAGAAAAGATCTTTCTGAGGTAACAAGAACTGTTTCAAGAAAACAAACCGTGATTAACAATTACATTAACATGCTTGAAGAAACAAAGAAAGAATTGGCATGTGTCAAATGTGAAAATGAGGTGATTCAGCTTAAGATATATAGTTATTCCAACTCTAGGTATGTGCTGGATCACATCATTGACATACAGAAAAAGAAAACGGATGTCACATATGTTGGCCATAAAAAGTGTCCGCCACCAATTAGACACAATTATGTAATACCCCGAAAACGGGTTTGGTAATTAAACCCCGTTAATACTAAAGAGCGGGTAGAATACCGTTAGCAGAAAAGATTAACCCTGAAATTATTAGGATTCAAATAAATAAGCCTAATAATAAATAAAAAGAGAGCAAACGACTTGAGAAGACAAAAGTTCATAAGGAGCCCGAGCTAACGGGACTTAAAAAAACGGGTTTTTAACTTCCCGAACCTACTAAGTTGGCTAGGAATAATTAACCTAGTTAAGTAATATGAATTTAGGTGATAAACCGTGATGTAACACCCCGAAAATATTAATTCTTTCATTACTAATATGATGTCGGTAAATAAGCAAAATAAACTAACTAGGAATAATTCTAACCTAGTTAGATAGTAACTTATGAGTGGGTTAAACACTTAAAATAAAATAAAAACGAAATTGGAGGGACTAAAGTTGTCAAGTGTGAAACTTGACATATTAATATCAAAAATACACCAGACACACACTTGTCTGGTTCGTACAAAACGCAGGGGAGCGACCAGGTTTCTCCCACAAACCCTAACTGGCACAAAATTCACAAATTGAAGGTTCAAATCCATCCCAAAACGAAATCTGAGCTTAGATTGGTGATCCCCATTGCAAGGAGATCATAAGGTATGTGAAATTTGATAGAAAATCACTACTTGAAATTCTGATTAACTTAGAGAATTCAGAAATTGTTGATGCATGTTTGTTATGTATATGATATAGGAACAATATAGTGTCTAGGAACAAACTCTAGACAAGTATATGATGAAATTAGGTCTAATTCTTGTTAATTCATGATCACCATGAAGTAAATTCAGATTTGTTGATGCTAAGTTCGTGCATGTGATGATTTTAGGGTTCTGATTTGCTAAAGATAGTGTTATAATGTCATAACCATGTTTTAATTGAAAGCTGAATTCAAACAGCTTCTGATCAGAATTTACAGCCGACTTGCATTGGCTGTAACGTGGACAAAATGTGACAAAAACATGTGTTTCTTGAGTCTAAAATATAATTCCAGGAAATATCTTTAAAACCCCACTGGAATGGCATTTTTTCTACGAAAATTGAATGTTTTATGAATTTTTCGGTATCGAAGGTTCAGGCTGCGTTTTCTGGCAGAATTTGCAGCCCATTACGAATGTCATAACTCAATTTAAGAATTGAATTATGATCTCAAATTTTTACTGTAGGTAGCTTCACGTAATTCCAAAAAGCTCCAATTGGAATTTCGTCAATCGGATAAACGAGGAATTTTAAATGAATTTTTTCGTAAGCTGCAGTCAGAAGTGACGAATCTGATTGCGTAAATGATTTTTTATGAATTTTTGGTAAAGAGTTAGATCTTGAAATTTTAACACAAGGCCTAACCTTCCGAGAGGTATGTCACATAAAAAAATCATAATTTTTGAAGACTTGTAAACAGGTTAAACAGGTCACCAAAAACATCATATTTTCTGTGATACGAAACTTGATTGTTGATGTTATAAATTATGCCCACAATGTTCATATGTTGAAATTATGAATCAAGCGCGTAATTTCCTAGTTCGGCTAATTACGTGTGATGTGGGGTAATACAAATTTTAATTATGAAGTCGATTTAGCTTATATGCACATATCACATAATTAAGGGTAGTTAACTTTTGCAAAGTTAAACTAACCATGGACGGAGTCGAATAGTAGTTCTGACATAGAAAATACATAAGGCGGAAGAGTCATGGTTATAATGACTAATCTAACCACCTTGTGAATTATGATGATAGTTTGACTCTTGACAAGCTAGATGGAGGCTTGGGAATGAAGCGGGTCAAACGGAGGAAGTACGAAAAGGAAAACGTAATTTGGATGCGAGGTAAGTAAAAGCTTACACCCTTTTTTTAGTATACATCAGTTGTGTGGATTGAAAATGAATAAGGAAAAGTTAGTAATAGAATTACAATGTTCCGACGCAAATAATATGAGTCGGAACAAGTGCAATGGTGAGAAATCATAAACAATGGCAAAAAAAGGGTAAATTGGTAAATTAGTTATGTGACGATGAACTAATAAGAAATTTTGAAACATTACGTTATGGTGTAAACCGGAATGGGTAAAAGGGAGAGATGGTAACTAGATATCATCTCAAAATGGAAAATGGTCGTTCGGACTAAACGGGTCAAATGACATTGGCAAGATCATTTGACAATATTAATTGATGATCGCTTGTTGAGTTTTGTGATTACAGGAAATATCATACGGTTCGCGTTGGTATTAATTAGAAATTAATAGTGAAAGATATTTAAATGGGTCAATCCTATGACTCGAGCCAGGTACGCATATTTAGAATTATTGTTAAAAGCGATATTTTTGGTCAAAAGTGTTAAAAAGGAATTTCAAGCCAAGAGCTTGAAATCTGAATTTTTGAAGTAGTTTAGTATCAGGTTTTAACTCCATAAGATGGAGAATTAAATTTCGAACGCGTAGGAAAAAGAATCGCGTAAATCGGTTAAGTAGATAAAAAGTTATGGCAAATTGAAGTTTGCACTTTGGATAAAACTAGAGCTGGGCAGAAAATGCAGGTCCAGATACGGACCTGCTGAAAAATGGTTTCCCCTGCGGCTCACAACGGGTAACGTTGTCTGGGTCGCGACACGCGACAGACGTCGCGACACGCGACATGTTGTGTTGAGTCTCTCGCGATACGTGGGAGACATAAAAATCGGAAAAATTATTTTGATTGATAGTTTGATGCGTAGAACTTATTTAAACTTATATTTAAGTTATCAAAACTAACTTCTATGTTGGTTTTGATCATAGGTGGATACTGGAGTACCCGGATGAAGATCAAGCGACGAGAAAGAACCGAACACATGAAAAAGAAGCTTCCGCACGGTGTGCCGTCGTAACTTTCGAACGACGAACTAAGTTACATTATGTTGTATTTTTAATTTGTAAAAGTTTTAATTAAATCGAAATTTTAAGACATATTTGTAGTCATAATTACAAGTTTATTTTTGTATTATATACGAAAACCTTTAAAATAATAGCAAGGGTGTTACAAGTTGGTAATCAGAGCTCAAGATTAAAAGAGTAAGTGTGTTCGATTCGTGGCTTGATCGCAAATCCGGTAAGTACAAGTATGTTAATGGTTTAGTATGATTAAAGTTTTGTGAACAACACATAGGGTTATTGTATAATACGCGTTACCTCAATTAAATCGATCAAGAATCGATATAGTTAACGAAATTACGTGCATTGACATGTATACTAGAAAGCCTCGTATTATAATACGGGCAATTATTGATGTCGACATGACTAACTTTTGTGAATGTTTTAATTGAAGGACACTCGCATCTGAAGGTGACGAGAGTTGAATGAATTGCGGATATGACGGAGGAACGGTCTGAGGTATGACAAGCAGAGCATATTCATCAAGGACCTAAATCGCGTGACGATCGCAAACAAAGATAACAGCAAGAGAAGCCCGTAAAGGCAAGCATTACCAGGTGCACGCTTTTAAATTTAATCGTATAAGTAGTAATATGCAACAAACACGTAGGGAAAGACGGTTGCATATATCTAATAAAACCTGAATAGGATATCTATTCAGGATGATGTTTCCAAGAGAAGTTTAATAGAAACATGTGTTATTCACGATGATGAATAACAAAGAAATACTAGGATTAGTTCATATGGAAACTTGGACGGGGGGTAATTATCCAAGTGGAAAACTCTCAATATAATGTTATTGAGAAAAGTAGCGATCACATTAACGAATGTGATTATATAATAGTTCAATAGAAAAGAAAAACATTTTATATGTACAAAAGTAAAACTAGTAAAACTAATGATTGTTGTTTTGCAATTAAATAAAGTTTTACTAAATGAAATCAGAGATATGAAATAAATAGGGGCGTTACTTACATGGGGTGTGATGTGAAAACTACAAAAAGGTCATGGGTATCATGTGTTGATCGCTTACTCTGGCCAAGTAAGTAGTGGCGTATGATACCATGAACTTCTTGTAGCAGACACATTTACGTCCGATGTAGTAAGGACGGGGTGAATGGGATTAACTTAAATGGTACCCAAATGAGTCAAACAAGTAAGATGTTTGATAGTAAACGTAAACGCAAGTCGGATGACAGGGAGCGTATTACGTTAGAATAACGAGCCCAAGAGAAGGGACAAAGATTAAAGTAAATGAAAATACAAACCAACTAATGAGAATGCTAAGGCATAAAGATAAAGTTTGACTGTCATAAGTAATGAAATTCACACAGACAAGTCAAAGGGGTAGAATAAAAGAATAAAAGACTTGACTAAATAAAAGCAATGGATTTCGCTAAGATGATCAAATAAATTAAGATGGTGTCTAAAACCATATAAGAATGACTACTTGATGATAACTTCGGTAGAGATACCCGATAGATGGGTAGGATTTTGAAAGTATGCGTAAACCAAGAGACGGGTACGCGAAATAGAAAGCCAAAGGACTCGGTTTAAGAGTCATGACTAAAAGACGATGAGAATTTGCAAACAGAAATTTTGATAACTACGTTCAACTATTTTAAATTTGAACGGGTCGAATAAAGAACGAAGTTTGACGTTCATGAGTAAGGAAATCTCACACGAATAAGTCAAACGAGATAAATAAAGTATAAAAGCTTGATAGTGCAAGTAAGCGCAAACCGAATAATGGAAGCGCGAAATAATAAAGAACCCGGGTAACGGGTCGTAAAGAAGCATAGGTAAGAACCGGGTAATGGTAAGTGTAGGACAAACCGACGTGTAAATGACGTTAGAAGTCATAAAGTCGGAAAGATAATTCGAAAGAAAAAAAATGTAGCCTTAGACTACGGTCAAGGTAAAAAGAAATCCAAAAAGCAAAATTGAATAATTCTAAACATAAAAAGGGGTGCCTTGACGCCATATATATATATATATATATATATATGATCTACGAGATCATCATAACCTACGGGATTATAAATAATGTTAAGTCTACGGAACCAAAAGACCCTCAGATTACGAATAAAAAGAAACGAATTGATGGGGTTTTACCTTAGAGGGTGGAAATCTAAGGAAAAAGCCTGCGAGACTATGCGAAGGAACCTACGGGTCAATATAGTAAAGCGAGGAAAACGGTTGCAACTTCTGGCGTAAAAAAATAACGAAAAGTAACGTAAGTATAAAAGCGATGGGTTTCGCTAAGTTAATCGAACGGGTTAAAGCAAAGAGATCACGAGGAGTCTGGTTAACGAAAGTGAAGAATTTCACTAAACATTTAAACGGATAAATTGAAAAAAGAATCCACAATTTTTTTTTAAATTGTGTTACGTCACAAAAGGGCGAAGTCATTATCGAAATGACAGCGAAAAAGGAATAGATCCTCGGAAGTAACATTCCTAGAAATGAGGGAAGACGTAAGACAAAGAGGAAACGTAAACTAAAAATTTAGTTTTAGTCAAAAGCAACATTTTAACAAAACATAAGTGGTATGAGGTGAATTAGAAAATCTTAAACACACATGAGGCCAGAGATGGCAAAATAGTATACCCGGGTGACGAGATATTAAGTGACGGCGACTAATTAGTCTAGTCGATAAAACTATTCGAAGTCAAGATAGTGTCATGACAAATACCAAGCGCTTGTTAATATAAGACAAGCGCGGGATAAAACAGGTTAACAAGACTAATGCGAATGAGTGGTCAAGTGACAACTCGGTCGATAAAGATAAAGGATATAAGCTAAAAATAACGGCCCGCGAGGCCTTACACATGAAAGACGTACGCGTCAATATAAATTAAAATGTTAGATCGAAAGGAACAAATGAATATCTTGAAAACGAAACTAAGTTTGTTTAGTCTAAATTAAAAGAAATACGTAAATAAGGTTTCGGGGACAAAACCTCTTTAAGGGGGGTAGACTTGTAACACCCCGAAAACGGGTTTGGTAATTAAACCCCGTTAATACTAAAGAGCGGGTAGAATACCGTTAGCAGAAAAGATTAACCCTGAAATTATTAGGATTCAAATAAATAAGCCTAATAATAAATAAAAAGAGAGCAAACGACTTGAGAAGACAAAAGTTCATAAGGAGCCCGAGCTAACGGGACTTAAAAAAAAACGGGTTTTTAACTTCCCGAACCTACTAAGTTGGCTAGGAATAATTAACCTAGTTAAGTAATATGAATTTAGGTGATAAACTGTGATGTAACACCCCGAAAATATAAATTCTTTTATTACTAATATGATGTCGGTAAATAAGCAAAATAAACTAGCTAGGAATAATTCTAACCTAGTTAGATAGTAACTTATGAGTGGGTTAAACACTTAAAATAAAATAAAAACGAAATTGGAGGGACTAAAGTTGTCAAGTGTGAAACTTGACATATTAATATCAAAAATACACCAGACACGCACTTGTCTGGTTCGTACAAAACGCAGGGGAGCGACCCGGTTTCTCCCACAAACCCTAACTGGCACAAAATTCACAAATTGAAGGCTCAAATCCATCCCAAAACGAAATCTGAGCTTAGATTGGTGATCTCCATTGCAAGGAGATCATAAGGTATGTGAAATTTGATAGAAAATCACTACTTGAAATTCTGCTTAACTTAGAGAATTTAGAAATTGTTGATGCATGTTTGTTATGTATATGATATAGGAACAATATAGTGTCTAGGAACAAACCCTAGACAAGTATATGGTGAAATTAGGTCTAATTCTTGTGAATTCATGATCACCATGAAGTAAATTCAGATTTGTTGATGCTAAGTTCGTGCATGTGATGATTTTAGGGTTCTGATTTGCTAAAGATAGTGTTATAATGTCATAAACATGTTTTAATTGAAAGCTGAATTCAAACAGCTTCTGATCAGAATTTACAGCCAACTTGCATTGGCTCTAACGTGGACAAAATGTGACAAAAACATGTGTTTCTTGAGTCTAAAATATAATTCCATGAAATATCTTTAAAACCCCACTGGAATGGCATTTTTTCGACGAAAATTGAATGTTTTATGAATTTTTCGGTATCGAAGGTTCAGGCTGCGTTTTCTGGCAGAATTTCCAGCCCATTACGAATGTCATAACTCAATTTAAGAATTGAATTATGATCTCAAATTTTTACTTTAGGTAGCTTCAGGTAATTCGAAAAAGCTCCAATTGGAATTTCGTCAATCGGATAAACGAGGAATTTTAAATGAAGTTTTTCGTAAGCTACAGTCAGAAGTGACGAATCTGATTGTAGCTTAGTAATTGAATTTTTATGAATTTTTCGTAAAGAGTTAGATCTTGAAATTTTAACACAAGGCCTAACCTTCCGAGAGGTATGTCACATAAAAAAATCATAATTTTTGAAGACTTGTAAACAGGTTAAACAGGTCACCAAAAACAGCATATTTTCTGTGATACGAAACTTGATTGTTGATGTTATAAATTATGCCCACAATGTTCATATGTTGAAATTATGAATCAAGCGCCTAATTTCCTAGTTCGACTAATTACGTGTGATGTGGGGTAATACAAATTTTAATTATGAAGTCGATTTAGCTTATATGCACATATCATATAATTAAGGGTAGTTAACTTTTGAAAAGTTAAACTAACCATGGACGGAGTCGAATAGTAGTTCTGACATAGAAAATACATAAGGCGGAAGAGTCATGGTTATAATGACTAATCTAACCACCTTGTGAATTATGATGATAGTTTGACTCTTGACAAGCTAGATGGAGGCTTGGGAATGAAGCGGGTCAAACGGAGGAAGTACGAAAAGGAAAACGTAATTTGGATGCGAGGTAAGTAAAAGCTTACACCCTTTTTTTTTAGTATACATCAGTTGTGTGGATTGAAAATGAATAAGGAAAAGTTAGTAATAGAATTACAATGTTCCGACGCAAATAATATGAGTCGGAACAAGTGCAATGGTGAGAAATCATAAACAATGGCAAAAAAAGGGTAAATTGGTAAATTAGTTATGTGACGATGAACTAATAAGAAATTTTGAAACATTACGTTATGGTGTAAACCGGAATGGGTAAAAGGGAGAGATGGTAACTAGATATCATCTCATAATGGAAAATGGTCGTTCGGACTAAACGGGTCAAATGACATTGGCAAGATCATTTGACAATATTAATTGATGATTGCTTGTTGAGTTTTGTGATTACAGGAAATATCATACGGTTCGCGTTGGTATTAATTAGAAATTAATAGTGAAAGATATTTAAATGGGTCAATCCTATGACTCGAGCCAGGTACGCATATTTAGAATTATTGTTAAAAGCGATATTTTTGGCAAAAGTGTTAAAAAGGAATTTCAAGCCAAGAGCTTGAAATCTGAATTTTTGAAGTAGTTTAGTATCAGGTTTTAACTCCATAAGATGGAGAATTAAATTTTGAACGCGTAGGAAAAAGAATCGCGTAAATCGGTTAAGTAGATAAAAAGTTATGGCAAATTGAAGTTTACACTTTGGATAAAACTAGAGCTGGGCAGAAAATGCAGGTCCAGATACGGACCTGCTGAAAAATGGTTTCCCCCGCGGCTCGCAACGGGTAACGTTGTCTGGGTCGCGACACGCGACATGTTGTGTTGAGTCTCTCGCGATACGCGAGAGACATAAAAATCTGAAAAATTATTTTGATTGATAGTTTGATGCGTAGAACTTATTTAAACTTATATTTAAGTTATCAAAACTAATTTCTATGTTGGTTTTGATCATAGGTGGATATCTGGAGTACCCGAATGAAGATCAAGCGACGAGAAAGAACTGAACACATGAAAAAGAAGCTTCCGCACGGTGTGCCGTCGTAACTTTCGAACGACGAACTAAGTTACATTATGTTGTATTTTTAATTTGTAAAAGTTTTAATTAAATCGAAATTTTAAGACATATTTGTAGTCATAATTACAAGTTTATTTTTGTAATATATACAAAAACCTTTAAAATAATAGCAAGGGTGTTACAAATTATACCAAGATGCCTGATGAGGAGGATAAGCCTCACTTTGAGACGACATTTTCACTAGGCATAGGAGAATTCGTAACTAGACTCGGTTTCAAAAAGGAAGTATCCTCCGATCAGGCACAATCTGTTGATACCGAATATCAGGATCCTCTAGTAATTGTTAAGGATGCTGATTCATAAGATGTTGAGTCTGAAGATGACAAACTGGTGCAGTCTGATGCAGTAACTGTAGGATCAAGATTCTGGACCGTAACTTGTTATTAGTGTGTGGTTATGTTCAAGACGGGAGAGATTAGAGACCGATAACACAACTTCCTTGTATTAATTCGGTAGCATAACGTTACAAAGCGGCCCGATTACAAACTAGTCGAACCATACTAAAGGAGCATACATCCGGGGAGAGACCAAGTGGTGATCTCTCCCCCATGTCTAAAACCTTCATCACTTTGCAAATGAACCAAGGGGTGGTTTTTATAGCCACACCACATTCACTTACAAACACACACGGTCAAACTAATAACCCTCTCGTTTGACCACTTCAAACGAGCGGGTCAATACACGTTCGTTTGACCGTTTCACTAACTATTACATAATCCGTATAAAATAAATCTAATCTATTCGAACAGCATCGGACACAAAAATTTCACCAACAAATTCCCCCTTGTCCGTTGCTGCCGAATGCTGAAAATGCAACTGCAATCGATCTTCAGTCAAGTATTTGTTGAAGTTATCTTCTCTGTGTTAACAAATTCCCCCTTGACCGATGATCCAGGTAAGTAGTATCTTGACTTAAGTCTTCATAGCAATACCAAAACCCTTGAAGCTTCTCGTATAATATTTCCCCCTCAAAGTACGCATATCCACGTTGGGTGTTGTGAAATGTCCTCACAAGGCTAAATTGACCGATCTTCTGCTGATCTTTCAATACTCCAACCAGCATTTGATAAGCGTTCCATTCTTTAAAAAAAACTGCATCAAGTCTTGATCTTGTCATAAGAACTCTATTTTATTCAAGCATACCATGTTGGTAGAGTTTTCTAGTGAACTGTCTTCTGTAAGCCATCTTTGTAGAATCGACCAAGTAATGCACTTTGATCATCAGCATCAATACTCAGGAAGTCAGCTAGACCAAGTATATCATTTGTAAGCTCAACCAGCACGCTTAGTTGAACTACATCCAGATATCATTGTCTCGCCTTTGTGAAGTTGACCACGTAATGCACTACAGATCTTCAGCATCAGTACTCAGGATGTCAGCTTGACCAAGTACATCGTTTGCGAACTCAACGAATTGAATTACACCCAGATCCTTGTAAAATCTCATAAAGATTCCCCAGGTCTTCAGTGAACAGCGTTTTGAAACTACTGTAGACTTTAGATACATGTATGTTTCCGTGCAAAACCCTTCACGCTGGCTGGAGAATTAATTAAAATCCTCAAATATGTGTCTGTGCAAAACATTCCACGTAGAACCTTTGGTATCACCAGAAAATCACAAACTCTACCACCTATGATTGCTTTTAGAAATTTAACAAAGAAATTCCAAAATATATGAAAATTTTTATCCCCCCATTTCTTTGGTAAAATCTCTAAACCTTAACAAATTCCCTCCTCTGAGCGGAATAGTCGTCAACTTTACTGAACAAATTCTCTCCACTGAGCAGAATCTTTCAAAAGTTCTCGGTTTTTTGAAAAATCACGAAAGCAACTTTCTTCTTTGCATATTCTAGTTGATAAAGAAAGTCCCCTAGCCCCGTAGGATCCGACTTGTATCCCCCCAAAGTTCTGCTAATACCTAATCCGAAAACTTCCATCATAAGTGTTGGACCGTATTACGACCTCTAAACGTCAGTTAAGGATGTTCATCTTCAGATACGAAGGCGGAATCAACGTAAAAGAAGTCACAACAGCTAATTTCCTTTTAATCTATCTTTTCTGATTGATTTTTGTGCTTTTACAATATATTCTGAAGCAAATCCGGCAGCACCTTCCCTTACACACACATCCAGTTCGCATCAAATGAACAACACACACCACTATATATAGACCTAGGGGGTTTCACTTGAGGCTGGCAAACCATAGAGTTTCGCTTGAGACTGGCTTGAAGCGAAACAATATATTGATGATGATAAGGTTTCGCTTGAACCATCCAAGACACTCTCCAAGAGAAAACCCTTCTTAAATCTCAATCTAAATCTAACTTAGACCCTGTTGTGTGTTCATTCAAACCTATCTAAATAAAAGACTTGAATAAGACAAAGTTAACAGACACTAAATGCACCAACAGACTCCCCCTTGAATGTTGACGAAGTCTTCGGTTTCAAGTCTTTGTCTTTGTTTATCTCCAACTCTGTCTTTTCATCATAAACATTCTATCTTCACTGGTTCACAATCTTAACATGACTCCATCTTCAGTCTTCCCTTTGACCGTTGATCCAGACTCCCCCTTTCACAGACTCCCCCTCTCGATATGCTAGAATCTGAGGTCTTGATCTGGTTCAAGCTTTAACATTTAGCTTCCATGGGAATAATGAAGTCCAAAACCTGTGTCTCAAACATCAAACATTACAAACTTATCTTTTCAACAATAAATCACAAACTATCAGCTTTAACAATCCACTCAAGTATTCAGGTCTAAGTTAATGACTCTGATTACTCAATTAATCTACCAAGTCCAAATTAATGACCTTGGTTGATCATTTGACGAATTAAACTGATTTAAAACAACAATTTCAAACATTTTCTGAAAATAACAAGTATCAAGTTAATGAACTTGTTTTTTTTTACTATCCAATAAATCAGACTCTATCAAGATAAGCTCTCCTCATTCTTCAGTCCAGAATCTCCTGCATCTGCTTCAAACATCTGAGAATCCAACAATCAATTCTCCACTTTGGTTTGTCAGAAAATAAAGCAGAAATAAAATCTTTTTGGATTTTATAAAGTGATCTAAACTAAGAAATGAAATACAGAAAACTTAAATTGCGGAAAGTAAACAAAGTAAACTACTTACAAACATATTTTTGGTTAAGCGTGTCAGGGAATCATATCAGCTATCAGACAAATTACAAGTACCGTTAAGCTTCATTTCATACTCAAACTTAAACGATTCACCTCAATTGTCGATATACTGATCCAACTTAAATTCCCACACAAATTTCAAATTATTCAGGATATGAATTAGATGTCTTATGAACTAGCTCATTCATGTGTCCCACCTCTTGAATATACTCCCGTATCCAGAATCCCAATTATCAGTCTTACAGGTGAGTATACTACAATGATATCTGTATATAAATTAGGTATGCGAGGGCCGAGGGATCTCAGGTCGATACTTCCGTATACGCAGAGAGATATCAGCTTCGACTTTTCGGTATGTCCCCTTTAGAGGATCTTTTAGCTACAACAGCAGTGACTATTAATTTTATTGTTTCATCGGCATGCTGAGGGTTTAATGCTATGTTTCAAGCATTGCAGAAAGTATTATCCAAGGACTAGGTCAGAACCACCGTTCAGCAGAAGTCCCTGAATAATACCCCAGACATCATTGAGTATAAAGACCTAGTATATCAGATTATGAGACCTTTCAAACGAGATTTCAGGGGTTACCTATATATCCAAGTAGTGTTCCCCACGAATTTCACAAGTTTGAAATTTTAGGTTTATATCCCGAATAAATCTACTAAATGTGTGAAAACCTATCGACACATCAATAGTGAGACTGTTTAACTCATTTAAACTTTACAAATCTTTAGCATACTGTAATTGTCTAGCCGATGTACTATCATTTTCCCTATAAACACAAGCTCTTTTTCAGATTTTATCATGTTTTTGTATTTTTTCATTTTTTACTGTTTTTGTATTTTCTGAAAATAAACTATATACATCTATCTACTCCCCCTAAATACCAAAACAAGTAAAAAATCGACAAACCATTGCAGATTGTTTCTCGTCTTCATCCGCAACAGTACTCTCATCAACTCCAATTATGCCATCCGACACCGAAAGAAGCTTCATACCATTAAGTTTTAACAAATATTTAAACCGATTTTTATCAAAAGCTTTGGTATGTAAATCAGCTTTCTGTTCGTCAGTGTGGATTTTCTCAATTCGTATCAACTTTTTCTCAAAGCAATCACGAATAAAATGATGACAAATTTCTATGTGTTTAGTTTTAGCGTGATGTACAGGATTCTTTGTTATATTTATTGCGGCCTCATTATCAACAAAAAGAGGTGTGTCAAGAAACTGCAAATCGTAGGCGCGCATCTGTTGCTGTATCCACAAGATCTGAGAGCAGCAACTGCTAGCAGATACATACTCTGCTTCACATGTAGATAACGCCACAGACTAGGTAACCAATCTAGGACCAAAGAACTGGCATCCTGCAGTTGTTGATTTTGAATTGACTTTCCAGCATCCGAAATCCGAATCGGAATACCCTTCGAGCGTAAAGTCGCCTTTCCTAGGATACCACAACCCCAATGAAGGAGTTCCTTTCAGGTAGCGCAATATCCTCTTCACAATAATCATATGCGAAGCTCTCGGGTTAGATTGAAATCTTGCTGCAAGGCACGTTGGGTACATGATATCAGGACGTGAAGCAGTTAGGTACATCAAAGAACCTATCATGGATCGGTAGAACGTTTCATCAGCCCTGTCTCCGGTGAGATCTGGGTGAATCCCATGATTTGTTGCAAGTGGGGTAGCAGCTGGAGTAGAACTTGACATCCCAAATTTCTCTAAAATATCATGAACATACTTTGACTGATGAATGAAAATTCCCTCAGGAAGTTGTTCAACTTGTAATCCCAGAAAGAATTTCATCTCCCCCATTGATGACATTTCGAACTTTTGCTTCATCACTGATTCAAAATCTTTGCATAGATTTTCATTTGTCGACCCAAAAATTATATCATCCACATAAATCTGAACTATCAGAAGATGACCGTCGACCTCTTTAGTGAAGAGAGTGGCATCCACTTTTCCACGAATGAACTTGTTGGCTAGTAGGTGTTGAGACAAAGTCTCATACCAAGCTCTCGGGGCCTGGTGTAAACCATACAGCGCTTTGTCCAATAAGTAGACTTTGTTTTTGTGGATTGGATCGGTGAAGCCCGGTGGCTGTCCGACATAAACCTCCTCTTTGACCTTCCTATAAAGAAACGCCGATTTTACATCTAACTGATATACTTTGAAGTTCTTCCAAGATGCAAATGCTAGGAAAATTCTGATTGCTTCTAGTCGTGCTACAGGAGCATAGACTTCTGTAAAATCAATCCCCTCCTGTTGACTAAAGCCCTGAACAACGAGTCGAGCTTTGTTCCTTATAACAACTCCTCTATCGTCTCTCTTGCACTTGAACACCCACTTGGTGTTAATCTTTCTCTGACCATCCGGCAAATCAACTAACTTCCACACTCCTAATTTCTCGAATTGACTAAGTTCCTCCTGCATTGCATTGACCCAAGAATCTTCAGTAAGCGCCTCTTTGTAAGTTCTTGGTTCAACCTGCGAGATAAAACAACTCAATGAGAATTCAGTTTGCAAAGGAGAAACTTTTGTATAAAAACATGTAAGCCCTTTATCAATCTGTCTTCGAGTACGAACGCCTGTCTGCAATTCTCCTATGATCAACTCCTCTGGATGATATGAAAAAGTTCGCGGCATCACTTCGCTTGTAACATCTACATTTCCCTCCAGATTAGTAACATTCTGCTCTGCATCTTGTTCACCAACTTGGTTTGTTTGACTCGAAATCTGAATTTGCTCCCCCTCAGAATCTGAATCACCATGATAAAAAACCGGCATGTTTTCAGTTTCTTGATTATCATTCTGAACCGATTGATTATCTTGAGCAACTTCATTCTGTTGGACATCATCATGTTCACCAGCATTACTCGGACCTGCTTCATCGTCATTTGAAGTTTCCCGTGGTCGCCTCGAATACTCAGCTGGGAACCTTAGCTGTGACTCATATTCTCGCAAAATATCCAACTCATCAAAGAAATCTTCATCTTCCTCTGATTCTTCTCTCATGTCAAACGAATCCCAAAGTTTGTCATAATGATAACGCCATGAATCTCCAGGATTCTGCGGCGGCATAGTATAACCTTGACATTAAACATTTACAGCTTCAATAATCCGCTTCTCACTTGGAACGAAGACACGTCGCATCGGATTTGCATAACCAACAAATATTCCCTCAATGCTCTTCGGACCAAACTTTCCATGAGGCTCTATAACTGTACAGGGTGACCCGAATGGTTCTAGATACTTCAAATTCGGTTTGCGGTTATTGATTAGCTCAAAGCATGTTTTGTTGAACTTCTTGACAGCGAGAACCCTGTTGAGCGTATAGCATGCGGCGGAAACAGCTTCAGCCCAAAAATTTATTGGTAACTTTGAATCTGCAAGCATAGTTCTAGCCGTCTCGATCAGTGTCCGGTTTTTGCGTTCTGCAACTCCATTCTGCTGCGGAGTATACGGAGCACTAAACTCATGCAATATACCTCTTTCATCACAAAATTCTTCCATCTTACTGTTCTTGAATTCAGTACCATTATCACTACGAATTCTTTTGATACGCCTTTGGTACAAATTCTCAATCTTTCTGAACAACGCCATCAAACTATCAAAAGTCTCGTCTTTCGTTTTCAAGAAAGAAACCCACGAAAATCTGGAATAATTATCAGTAACGACCAAACAGTAGTAATCTCCTGTAATGCTTTTGACATTCACAGGACCAAACAAATCCATGTGAAGTCTTTCCAGAGGTCTCGAAACTGAATTGACTTGCTTTGTAGGGTGTGACTTTTTCTTCTGCTTGCCTTTAACACAGCTAATGCACTCCCCTTCCAAATGAAAACTTTTGACATGAACTCCAAGAACCTAATCATTGTGCACCAAGTGATTCATCTTCCTTAGGTGAATATGCCCCATCTTTCGGTGCCACAATCTCGATTCTTTCTCAGTTGCTCTAGAAACAAAACAATGTGCTTGACCTGTTGTTGTAGTTGCTACAGTCATATCCAACACATATAAATCATTCACTCTAGGTGCCCGCATGATAATCCATTCCTCAGGGATGACAAATCCTGGCTTCAAGATCAAACATTCTTTATTAGTGAAATGAGTAGTATACATATTGTCACAAATCTGTGAGATACTAAGCAGATTGTTCTCCAACTCAGTGATGTAGTTAACTCTTTCAAACGTCACAATCCCGTTGGATAACGTTCCTTCACCAATAATTCGACCACCTTCATGACCAGCAAATCCTACATAACCACCATTAATGTTTCTCACATCATACAGCAACGCAGTCTTCCCTGTCATATGCCGAGATGCTCCACTATCCATGATCCATCTGGATACAAGTTTTGGAAGATCCTGCACATAACAAACTTCGACTTAACTCACTTCAATAAAGAAGCCGATTCATGCTTCGCGATCAAGGAAGCTCCGGCAATTCAAACTGTTTAGACAAACATGGAGTCCACCCAGGCCTCATCAGCCTTAGGTGAAACCTTGACTCTCGCAATTTGAATTTTGAAATTTTCAGCCTTAAGAGGTGGAAAATTTGCATCATAATCAACCGAAATTGATTCTTCAGCCTTTTTCACTTCAGAAGTTGAAATTTTCATCTCTGTTTTTGGTTTCCAAACTTGTTGAGATAAAGCAACCTGTTTATAAAACTTGTCGTTTTTAGTTACCACTTTCTTTACAGGTTCATTTTTCACTTTGATGTTGTTATTTTTCACACTCTTTTTCTCAACAACGATTGGTGCTTTGCCCTTCTCGTCGACTTTCTTCTTTTGAATCTTCACAGTTTCAGTCTTAGGCTTCACATTGGTACACTTTCGTGCAATGTGACCAACTTGATTACATCTGAAACATGTTCGAGTATCGACAACTCGACTTGTGCCTTCAGACTGATACTGTGAAGCTTTTTTCTCAAAAAACTCTTCATTAGATTTTGAAAAAATCTCATTTTCCTCATCAGAAAGTGAACTTGAACTGTTCACAAACACCTTCTTTTCAGCAAACCTTTTGTTTTGAAAACTCCTTTTCTGGTAACTCTTACCACCCCTATAACCACCCGACCAATTGTTTCGATTGTTATTATAAAAACGTGGTGGCACAACAGGCTTTTTATAGTAAGCTTTATCTTTCTCAAAATTCATTTGCCTTTTTTTTTGTTTCAAACTGTTCACTTCTGACAATTTAACTTCAACCAATTTGAAAACATTTGACAACTTTTTCTCATTAACATTCTCAATGGGAAACTCAGAATCCGAATACAACTTATCAGATCCAGCCATCTTGTACATCACAAGACCCGGTTCATCACTTAAGTTGTTTTTGGATTTTGGTTTCTGAATGTACTTGTCCAAGAAACACCCATCTTCCTCAGTAGTGTCACTATCCATTTTTAGCACATTTTCAACAATACCTTTTACAATATCATTTTGGACACTATCGTCATTAGAAGATGTAAACGTGACATCAATGTTCTCTGGAAGTTTAACTTCACTTTCTTCCTCAATTTCAACCAACCCAGATTGCTTTTTCGTGTAGTTATCAAAAACAGGTGGTGGTACTTGATGAAAACCCACCCAAGTTCCATCACAATACACATCTTCGCCTGCTTTGTCTTTCCCGATGGGTTTGGGAATAATATGTTGCAAAACAAAGCTTGCAGAGCTGTAACTGTTAAGCTTCAACTGGATTCGCTCATTTTCAATTTCAGCCTCTTGAAATTTAAGTTTCAGTTTAGCGATTTCATCCAGTTGTTGATTGATTGATTCTTCTTTTATTCTAAGCACTTCTTTTAGATGTTCATTTTCTTTAAAAGTTTTACCATTTCGATCATCACAATCTTTCAATGTGCTTTTGAGTTTTTCAAATTTTTCAGAAATCTGACGGTTTTCAAGAATTAACCTTTCATTTTCTTGTTTGATTTTGTTATGATCAATTTTATCATTTTCAATTTGGCTAGTTACCTCTTTTATCCGTTCAGTTGAAGCTTTAACCATCTTGTCACGATCAAGAATTTGATTCTCAATGCTTCTGACCTTTGCTGTCAGATCATCAACTTTCGTACCGTTGAGATACGTGACTGTGCTACAAAATTTGCACTCTTTGTTGCAATTTTTGCAATCAGCATTTCCATCAATTTTCTTACCTGACACATTTGTTGACATGTTTGAACTGACCTGGTTTTTTGACTCAGACACGGAGTTAGAGTCTACCTCAAGTGCCTTAGCAGCCAGCACTTTGTCAGCCATTTTTCCCAAGTTCTCAGCATTCAACTCCTGAGTTGTGTCAATAACTCCAGTATCAACTTTCTTTGCTTTCTCGATCTCTTCTTTCTCCTTTTTCTCTTTCTCTTCTTCTTTCATTTTCTCGGTTGGAGTTCCCCACCATTTGTTTTGCCAGTACTCATCGTCTTCTTTATACTGCTGGATTATGGCTTCAATATCAAGTGTTTTGTCATCAATCGCAATATTTCCATATTCATCAAGATAACACTCTCTGTCCGAATCCCATCTATTTGCTCTCCTTGCTTCCAGATGAATACGAGAAATTCTAATGATTTTGTTTTCAGCAATCATTTTTCTGTATCTATACTTCTGTTCTTTAGTTCTATCATCTTTCCATGGAATAGGTTCGTCGTTTTTCGCCATGAATGCGTAACCAACTGCATCTTCTTCCGGTAGAACTTCTTGGCTCCAATCATACCCCTCATCATCATAAATCACTGCAAGAGCTCTAGATTTCTCTCTATTGTCTTCAACCTGCTTCAGTCTAGGCGGCTCGGATTTATTCTGATGATATATTGCCTTCTTGTAATAATCATCTCTAAAAGGGTTCTCCGACTCATCAGCATAAGCGTTTCTGCATTCTCGCTTGAAATGACCTTTCTGCTTACACTTGAAGCATGTCACCTTGGATTTATCAAACCCCAGCTTGGTAGATGGACCACCAATTGTCTTCCTGCCGGTAATTTCCATGAAACGCTGTGCTCGACGAACAGCACTTGCCATAGCCCAACGAATATCAATCAGTTCCATTTCTTCGGGATCTTTCTGGTCATAATCTTCCTTCGTCAGGTTGGTATTGCCAATCTTTCCAGCTACTAACCCTTCATATGATTCCAACACCGAAGCTAGGAAGATCATCTGCTGTTTAGCCGACTCCTCATCAAAATTCTGAGCATTCTTCAAGTCTATTGCGATGTTGCATTGAAAACGATTCTTTGCATCAGAATGACTTGCAGATGATGAAGTTCCACTGTGATAACCACTGTGACTTCCACTGCTTTGACCACTTTGACTTTCTTTGCTTGCTGTGGATACATTCTCAACAGAAAACGCAGTCTTTGGAGAATTTGCTTTTGGCATCATGCTCTTTGGATAATACAAATCCAAATTCTGTTGATAAGATGAGTGATTGACTTTGTATGTCTTCTTCAGTTCCAACTCATGACTTTCAAGTCTTTCAATCACCAAATCTGGTTTCAACTTTTCAGGAACAATAGTGTTCTTTAGCATGAGAGCATAATATCTCCACTCCATCTCGTCTGGCAACGAATCTAACAACTTATCTACTTGCTCATCATCAGAATATTTAATTCCATGTCTGTCTAATTCCAGCTTTAGATGCCCAAACCTCTCGATCATTTTTGATACTGATTCATTCTTTAAACATCCAAACATATCAAACTCTTTTCTAAGAAGTTTCTTTTTGTTTTTCACGATTTCAGTACTTCCTAAACATTTCTTTTCTAACTTTGCCCAAAGATCTTTTGCATTTGAATAATCGATCAATGAAATTATGTCTTCTCGGACGGATTGAAATAACAATGCCACACACTTTTGTTCAGCTACAAACGAATCAATCTCCTCAGCTACTCTTAAAGTTTCACCATATTTGTTTCCATGTTCATAACCATTCTTCAAACTCTTCCAACTGGGAAATGCAAATGCCATCAACCAATCTTCAAACTTTCTTGACCACCGACTGTATTCCTCGATAGCCATTAGCTTTGGAGGTTTATTGAACGTTCCAAATGCACTTTCAGATTCCCAAGCTTCCTTTTTCTTCTCTTTTGGCACATTCTCGTTATTGTTGCTAGACGAAGAATCATCGTTTCTGGAATCTCCAGCAAATGCATACATGTCACTAAAAGGATTCAAGAATATGTCATCCATCTTGAAAGTACCTGAAAACCAATCAAACACTTAGAAAAATTTTGGTTTTTGAAAAATATCAATTTCAAGCGAAAGCTTGTTCAAGCGAAACAGCTTGTAATTATACTGTTCAAGCGAAATGGTCAACAAATATAGAAGGTTCAAGCGAAATAGTACACTCTGAAGCGAAACCTTCTATTTCGCTTGGACTTTCAAGCGAAATGGTTTAGACAAGTACAACAGTTCAAACGAAAGCCCTGTTAACTAGTTCGCTTCAACTTGTCAAACGAAAGGGTCAGATTCTTGAAGCGAAAACCTTTGTTTTTCAAGCGAAATGGGTCTTTTACACAGAACACTTTCAAGCGAAAGGGTGTTTTAGTTCATTTTTATCAGTGTTAGTCCGAAATTCAATCTGATTCTTTCAAGGATTGTTCTACACACAATTCCGATCATAATGATATGAATATTGTTCAATTTCGTCCACTAAAATGCCGTAGATCTGAGTTCAAAGTTTCTGTTCGTGAAACTGATCGAGTTTTGTAAAAATTATTGAGTTTTACTTTGAATTACGATCTAATACTTTCTAGGGTTTATTAATTGACTGATCCGCACGTAATACTCAAAAATCAAACAATTTCAACCGTAGAAACCCGTTCAGATCAGAAAAGAATGAAAAGAAATGAGTAGAAAGTAGAGAATCCGGTAATATCAAGCTCCTATGGTATGAACTCCTCGTCCTGAGCTCTGATACCACTTGTTGGACCGTATTACGACCTCTAAACGTCAGTTAAGGATGTTCATCTTCAGATACGAAGGCGGAATCAACGTAAAAGAAGTCACAACAGCTAATTTCCTTTTAATCTATCTTTTCTGATTGATTTTTGTGCTTTTACAATATATTCTGAAGCAAATCCGGCAGCACCTTCCCTTACACACACAACCAGTTCGCATCAAATGAACAACACACACCACTATATATAGACCTAGGGGGGTTTCGCTTGAGGCTGGCAAACCATAGAGTTTCGCTTGAGACTGGCTTGAAGCGAAATAGTATATTGATGATGATAAGGTTTCGCTTGAGCCATCCAAGACACTCTCCAAGCGAAAACCCTTCTTAAATCTCAATCTAAATCTAACTTAGACCCTGTTGTGTGTTCATTCAAACCTATCTAAATAAAAGACTTGAATAAGACAAAGTTAACAGACACTAAATGCACCAACAATAAGCATAACTCTTCGACTTTGTGAACTCGTTAGGATCGGTCTTGGCTCTCTAGGTTCCTTCAATCGTTAACAAATGCGAGAATATGACAATAAACAAAATTCTTTTGAGCATTTACTAACACCGATAACAAAATAAATTTTCACGTGCGGAAATATACCGTTTTTGGCCCATAATAGTCACGTCACCAATTTTGACATTTGCACTGGTAACCGTGACTACCCCAGATTCTAAAAAAAATCAGTTGTTTTCATCATGCCTCATCATCCCCGCGCTCCCGAACCTATATGAATTTGACTTTGAAAAATACAAGCCCGGTTCAGATAAACTTTACGAACACCCGACCCCACTTTGCAACTTACGAAAGGAAAAAAAATTGGTCACGAATCAACTTGTCAAAAATAGTGTTTCATGAGATAGAGGCCCAATGAATCATTTAATGTCTTTCACAAATCAATGTTTCCAATAGAGGCCCAAAAAGATAATAATAAAAGATGTTGGCAGGCCCAAGGAAAACAAACACCAGCCCAACAAAAATATTTCGGTCAATGAGGACCCTTGTTCAAGAAGAATGGATCCAAATTGCTAGGCTCTTCGTGAGATTTACAAGGCCCAAACTAGCGACAATAATTAAAGAGGCCCAACTTCCGAATAACCTGGCCCAATAATTCAATCTGTGAAATATTTGATCCACTAACAATGTGAATGGTTGTCTACAAATAATGAGAAAAGATTTTTGTGAGTGTGATAGCAGGCCCAATCAATGCACATGCCCAAACAATTTAATACATTGAAACCATATGACATCATGGATTTCAGCCGTTGAAAACATTCTGTCACCAAATTCTTTTATGGTCATGTGGGCCCAAGAGATGCATGCTCTAAAGAATTACCAACATGGTCCAATTAAAAAAAATATATCTACCTGATAAATCCTATCAGGTGTGGCCCAGCATGTGAGGAATCCCATGGAACCCTAGACACAAACATATGTCAGCCGCTAATATCACCTGCCATTCTCCCTCTCTCTGCGATACAAAAGCAGACATCACCTGATATCATTGATTAACAACCTCTAACCCATTCTCAAAACAATTCAGCCGACATTCACCTTGTACAGTTCTCATCTCGCCGGAAAACTTTATCCAGTCGACAACTTGAGCATCATTCATCCCACCGTGCACCGCCTTTCAAGAACCGTCAATCTCAGCTGTCTGCACACCTTGTACAACCACTACGAGTCACCGAAAACTACCTCTGAACCAAGACACTGGAGAGCCAATTCAGCGAAGTATGTTCTTCGGCAAAAGCTGGCCCACGAAAGACCTTAACCAATGAAGAAATGTTGGTTCTTCGTGAACCTTCTATCAGCGAACAATATGGACGAAGAATGGGTTCTTCGCAAGTTGCAGTTCTTCGGCCTAGGGGGTTTTCGGTAGAGGAGGTTTTTCAGCAGGGGTTTTTTCATGGGGGGTTCTTCACAGCAGGGGGTTCTTCGTGGTTCACTTTTGGATCAGCCCTGAAGAAGCCCTAGTTTCTCTAAAGCAGTCACCACACTCTTCAAGAATACAGCGAACTGTTTTTATGTAGATCTGATGAAAAACACTTCAAAATAGATATTGAATGATGAAAACTTGATTTTCTTGGTGTAAAACATAAAACTTAACACTTTTGTACAGTCCGATTCAGCTCAGATCCATACGTTTGGGTCCAGATCTGAGTTTTCTTCATGTTTACACCATTTTACATCTTGAACAAAAACACCACAAAAATCACTGATGAAGGGCACATGTGACTTAGCAAATTGTTAGATTCACTAAGTCGGGTACCATGGCTCTGATACCAATTGTAGGATCAAGATTCCGGACCGTAACCCATGATTAGTGTGTGATTATGTTCAAGACGGGAGAGATTAGAGACGGATAACACGACTTCCTTGTATTAATTCGGTAGCATAACGTCACAAAGCGGCCCGATTACAAACTAGCCGAACCATACCAAAGGAGCATACATCCGGGGAAAGACCAAGTGGTGATGTCTCCCCCAAGTCTAAAACCTTCATCACTTTGCAAATGAACCAATGGGTGGTATTTATAGCCACACCACATTCACTTACAAACACACATGGTCAAACTAATAACCCTCTCATTTGACCACTTCAAACGAGCGGGTCAATACACGTTCGTTTGACCGTTTCACTAACTATTACATAATCAACATAAAATAAATCTAATCTATTCGAACAGCATCGGACACAAAAACTGTACCAACAGTAACTAAAGAGGAGAATATTCCTATTGAGAGTCATATTTTGTGTGATCCTCCAATTAAATCTGCTAAGACGGTTCCGGCAGAGTCAACTTCTTTGCAAGGATCAGATGGTGTGAATTTGTTGTATACTCTGGTTGGTGATGTTCGAATATATTCAGACAAAGAATTTCCCATTAAGAATGTAAACTAATCTTTAATCTGTAAAGCTTTTCAGGAATCAACAGGTAAGTATTTGGGAAAGTTGAGTTCACGAGTTGTGGTAACATAATGTCCTCCTATCCCAAAAGCCGAAATTCGAAAACAGTATGGGAACAAAAAGTTACCAACAGAGGAAAATCAACAAAATCGCACTAATCCAACAAGAAAAACAGTGAACAATCCATCAAATCAAGTGGCTCAGAAGTCAATGAATCAGGGTCGAAAAGGGCAAAATAAAACAAAAGCCAAAAAGATGAACTTTGTGAAGTCAACCTGTACTGACAAAATCGAAACTTTTGAAAACAAATCTAATGTGGATTTTTGTAATCATGCGAAAAACTTGAAACTAGATGGTCAAAACAACTCAAGACCAAGTACCTCGAAATCACAAAGTTCATCATCGAGTCATCAACATGAGTCTTCGGGGTTTGTCGAACGAAGATCATGTTTCGAGTGTGATGAAATTGGACATATCATTCGAAGTTGTCCTTATCTTCATAAGCTTAAGGCTAAAGTTGATGTTCCCCCCAGAGCAAAGTTACTGAAAGCGATATGTTTCACCAAAACAAGATCCCCGTCTTGTGAAGGAACGTGAGGTGAAAAAGAAACGTAAACAAAATAAGGTAATTGAAAAGGCACTCAAGACCGAAGTGGTTCAAAAACCATCTGTTTCAGAGAAAATGAAAATGTTTCAAAATTGTAAACTGGTAAACCTCAACAGATCTGTAAAACAAAAATGGTCACAAATTCAGGGGGAGCATCACCTTTTCCAAACCATCCCGAAGTTGAAATAACTTTTATCGATGAAAACGGAAGACCCAAGTCCATGAAGGCTTGGGTCGCCATCTCCAACTAATTGTTTGAGTACATGTGCAGGGTGTTCCAGGAGGAACTATCAATAGTCTTTGGATTGTTGATAGTGGAGCATCCATGCACATGACATGTGACATGAGGCTTCTCTACGACGTCAAATCTATATGAGGAGGTTATGTTGCTTTTACTGGAGAAGGAATTATATCCAAAGGGGTAGTGAGTTTTTATAAGACCAACTTCGTGCAAAAACTTGATTACAATCTTCTTAGTGTATCTCAAAACTATGATAAGAAGTTTTCTGTGCACTTTGATGCTAATGGATGGTATGCGCTGAAGCCCTGTTTCAAGATTCACGAAGACTGGATTCTCTTATCTTCTCCAAGGATTAATGATTTATATGTTCTTGATATGAGTCAAGCAATAACCACGTCTGCACAAGTAACATGTTTTGTTTCAAAAGCCACAGAAAAGAAATCAATATCTTGGCACAGACGAATGGGACGCATTCACTTAAGAAAAATGAATCATCTGGTGAAGAATGAGTTAGTGAATGGTGTTCCCATTAAAAACTTTCATCTTCAAGACGTCTGTGTTTCATGCCAAGAGGGAAAGCAAAGCAAGAAATCATCCGAAGAAGAAAATCAACACGGTGGCAATGCTGCTTGATGTGTGTAAAATGCAACATATAAATTACATCAAATGAGGCATAAAACTAACCCCTTTTTAGTACTAATGTTGGAAAAAGTGTGCTTTTGTCTTCCTTTTGTATTTTCAGGACCAAAAGAGCTTTAAATGAACAAAAGGAACAAATATGCAGCAAAACCTAACATAAATACAAAGAAAAGGAATAAACGTGGCATGCCCGACCCCTCGACAGCATCTTCCCAAGCAAAAATAGGAAACAGAAGGTTGGCCACGACCCCGTGCCCATCGGACACGGGGGCATGGCCAGGTGTCTGCAGAAAATGACAAACTGATAAAAGCTTCTATTCCCAGCACGGGGGCATGCCCAGCTCAACACGGGCCATGGTCAACGCTAAGATTCGCAGAATCATGCAAATCTTGATAGTACAGATACGCTTCTGCACACGGGGCCATGCCTAGCGGACACGGGGGCGTGTGGAGCCTAATGCAGACAATTGTAATTCATGAAGAAAGAGAAAGTGGATGGCCACGGGGCTGTGTCCAGTGGACACGGGGCTGTGTCCGGGCTTCTGTGCAGGCTATAAATAGGGGTGCTTGGTTCACTTCAAAGGCATCCCTTGGCAAACCACCTCTCTCCCACTTCACCACCACTCCACCACCACTACAACACTCACATCCACCACCATCATCCACCTTAGAGTGTGTGTAGTAGTATCGGGATCCAAGATTGATAGTAAGAGTTCTTGACAATCAAAAGCCATGTTTGCCTAAGTCTCTTACATCACTTGGTGAAGACAAGCATTTAATGTAATACTTTTGACTTTTAATCTTTTCGCACTTTTTATTTGGTTTTGTATTAATGACTTTAATAATTAGTTTCTTATGTTGAAGGGAAACTTCCTTATCATTTTCCTGTCGTGTCTTGGCGTTATTTTACTGTCTATATAAAATAAAAGATTTTCACCATTCATATCTCTACGGTCTATATAGAGATATGTTGGCTACCTGGTCAGGGGTTAAGGGAATGGTTTGGTAAGGTTCTTGCCTTGTTTAGTGTATAGATCCTGCAAGGACCTGGGTCAAGCTTACTAGGACCTTCTTCAATACCCACTGGTATTGGATGGCGGGGGTCCGAATGGCTTGATCCCCTCATATGTAAACTACTATTAATACATTAACCCGGCTACTTGGGATTGTATCCCTGCTGACTCAAACCACTTAGCCGAGGGTAACGTCGCCTTCAAAAGAGGGGCGTACCACATTATGCATTAATAACTTAATTAATTATCTTTCAATATTCCGACCCTTTGGGATTGTATCCTTGCTGACTCAAACCACTGGGTTGAGGGTAACGTCACCTTCAAAAGTGGGGCCTACTACTATAACTAAGATAATCTCTTAAAAAGTGCAAAAGTGCAGAAATCATCAAAGGTTACATTAAAGGCGAGTCGGATCCAAGTGATTCATCTAGTCTATCTGTTTTTTATTTTATTTTTATTTTTCATCATTTTAGTTTTTATTTTTCTTGTTTAAAATCTTTTCTAAAAACTTTTGATTTGATTAGACGTTGAGGATAAACCGGTACTAAAAGCTCTTGTGTCCTTGGACGACTTCGGTATCTTACCCACGCTATACTACGCTCACGATGGGTGCACTTGCCCATATGTGTGTTTAGCGTTAGTAGAATATCGTGTTTATAAATTTAAAAGTTGACTAATGTGTTAAAAAGGGCTTAAAATATCAACAAAAACATATAACGCTACACACGCATCAAGTTTTTGGTGCAGTTTCCTGGGACACAAGGATTTTAAGAATGCTTAAAATCGACGACCTAATTAGTTTTTCAAAACCTTTTTAAAACCGCGTGCACTTTTTTACATTTTTAGATAGTGTTTGCATTATAGTAGTCTGATCACGGGGCCGTGTTCACTGAACACGGGGCATTGCTGCATAACTTTTATAAAACTCCCAGATACAGAGTCTGAACACGCGGTCTTGTTCGCTGAACACGCCCCCGTGCTGCACAAAACCAGTCACATTTTTTAAAAACGCCCAGATACAGAACCTGAACACGGGGCCGTGCTCACTGAAAACAGGGCCGTGTCCAGCCTCTGTTTTCGTTTTTATTTTTGTTTTCTGGTCCCGAGACTCTGTTGTGATATGCTGAGTGATTCTTATGGATCAATACTCAGGGGGTTACAACTACCACTATGAGGAGGAGGATTATAGGGAAGAATATTGTACCATTTGTGGTAACCTTCATTCGGTGTAGTATTGTGACCTCTTTGAACCATCCTCTTCGTACACATACTATGAGGAGCCCAGGTACGGGCCAACCACTTCATACACATCCTATGAAGAACCAAGGTATGAACCTTCTCCCTCGTACTCATATTTTGATGAGCCAAGGTATGAGCCTTCATACTCATACTTTGAGGAACCAAGATATGAGCCTACAACTTCATATGCTTATTATGAGGAACCATGGCGTGAACAACCCACCTCATATGAGTATTATGAAGAACCAAGTAGCGACCCTTATCCATCATATACTTACAATGAGGAACAATGGTATGAACCATCTACCTCATATGAGCATTACGAGGAACCAAGGATCGAACTTCTTAATTCAAGCTTTGAGGATCCTTATTCTATCTCTCCCATTGCCGATAAGATAATAGAACGCCTTAAAACTCTTGAGCTCTGTATAAAAGAAGTCCGCACAAGGGAAGAGGAATCCCGCACAAGGGAAGAATTAACACGTAATAAAGAAAAGATAGTTGAAGAGGTAAAAATGGAAAAACAAGAAAGTGAAAAACCGACACATGAGTTAAACAACGAAAAACGTGAGTCCGATAACATTAAAATTCAAGAAGAGTCCAGTTTTCAATAAATTAATCTCTTGTCACCTTCTTTCGAAAATCATTGTTTAGTACATACTCATGCTAAGTTTTTAAAAGAGTAAAACACTAACACTAAAATTGACGAAATGGTAAGCATTAAGTTAACAAATGATCAAACTACGCTAATAAAAAAATGATCCATTTGAAATTAACATTACACTGGTTCCATGTTTTTTTCAAAACCCCTTTGTTAGTAATATTACAATAGATAAAGATCTTTGTGTTAATATAATGTCAAACTACATTTTTGAAAAATTAAGTATTGGTGATTTTTCTCCACTTCAAATACCTATTTTTCTATCTAATCGGAAAACAATCAAATCAATGGGTGTAGTTGAAGATGTGTTAGTCCAAGCAAATCAAATGGTAATCCCAACCGACTTCGTCATCCTTGATGACGCTCTGCTAGTGTTGGGACAACCTTTTGTAAAAACCCACGAAGCTTTGGAAAATCGGAAGCATAACAATCTACCCATTCAATTAAGGGCATTCAAAGAAGTGTCGATCTTGAGCGTTCAATGAAATATCCATTCGGTAATGATGACCCCCTAATTGAAGATGAAGATGAGCCACCCGATACAAGAGAAGACATCGGCCACTTTGTTGAAGAAGAGGTCGCCATTAAACAAACCTTTTTGGTTCTTGATCAAAATGAGCAACCAAATAAGGAGTCTCCTAAAGACCCACCGCTTGAGCTCAAAGAACTTCCGAAAGTATTGGAATATGCTTTTCTCGACAAAGATGGTAAGTTACCTGTAATTATTTAGTCAAAATTAACTAGTGTAGAAAAAGAAAAATTAATCACACTTTTGAAAAAAAACTAAAATGCGATCGCTTGGAAGCTTGTAGATATTAAAGAAATAAGCCCTTCCATGTGCACGCATAAAATTTTAGTGAATGATGACTAGAAATCGGTAATACAACCACAACATATAGTAAATCCAAACGTGCAAGAAGTGGTTAAAAATGAAGTCATCAAATTACTTGACACCGGACTCATTTACCCAATCTCTGATAGTCCTTGGGTAAGTCACATCCAAGTAGTTCCTAAAAAGGGAGGTATGACTGTGGTCACTAACAAGAAAAATGAATTAATACCAACAAGAATCGTCACAGGATGGAGAGTATGTATAGATTATCGTCGATTAAATGAAGCAACAAGGAAATATCATTTTCCTTTACCTTTTATTGATCAAATGTTAGAAATATTATCCGGTCACAAAAATTTTATTGTTTTTTAGATGGTTTTTCAGGATACTTTCAAATACCGATAGCACCCGAACACCAAGAAAATACAACATTCACATGCCCCTACGGAACTTTTGCTTATCGACGCATGCCTTTTAGTCTATGTAATGCCCTCACAACCTTTCAACGTTGCATGGTGGCCATCTTCCATGATATGATAGAAAAGAACTATGGAAGTCTTCATGGACGACTTTTCTATCTTTGGAGATTCATATGATCAATGCCTCGATAACCTTGAACGAATGCTATCCTGATGTGAGGAAACTAACCTCGCCCTTAATTGGGAAAATGCCATTTCATGGTAACGGAGGCAATAGTACTCGGTCATAAAATCTCAAGCAAAGGAATGGAGGTTGATCAAGATAAAATAAACACTATTTCTCGATTACCACCCCATCCTCCGTTAGAGCCATCAGAAGTATCCTAGGGCATGGCCGATTTTATAGACGATTTATCAAAGACTTTTCTAAAATCTCAAGGCCTTTAACAAAATTACTTGAAAAAGATGCTCCTTTCATCTTTGACAAGGATTGCAACCAAGCATTTCTAACACTAAAAGAAATGCTAGTCAATGCACCTATCATGATAGCGCCTGATTGGAAATTACCTTTCGAAATCAAGTGTGATGCAAGTGACTTTGTAGTTGGAGCCGTCTTGGGACAAAGAAAAGATAAGCATTTTCACTCAATATATTACGCTAGTAAAACACTTAACGATGCACAAGAAAATTACACAACAACGGGAAAAGAATTACTAGCTGTAGTATTTGCTTTTGATAAATTTCGTTCTTACCTTTTTCTTTCTAAAACGATAGTTTATATAGACCATGCAGCCATTCAATATCTCTTTAAGAAACTAGATGCTAAACCATGTTTAATCAGATGGATTCTACTCCTCCAAGAATTCGACATTGAAATAAAAGACAAAAGAGGAGCAGAAAACACCGCTGCAGATCATCTTTCCTGCTTGGAAGATCCAGCTTTCCTGATTGCGTTTAGAAATTTACCAAAGAAATTCCAAAACATATGAAAATTTTTATCCCCCCATTTCTTTGGTAAAATCTCTAAACCTTAACAAATTCCCTCCTCTGAGCGGAACAGTCGTCTACTTTACTGAACAAATTCTCTCCACTGAGCAGAATCTTTCAAATGTTCTCGGTTTTTTGAAAAATCACGAAAGCAACTTTCTTCTTTGCATATTCTACTTGATAAAGAAAGTCTCCTAGCCCCGTAGGATCCGACTTGTATCCCCCCAAAGTTCTGCTAACACCTAATCCAAAAACTTCCATCATAGGCATAACTCTTCGACTTTGTGAACTCGTTAGGATCGGTCTTGGCTCTCTAGATTGAAAGGACTTAAAGAATGTTGTCTGTTACGGCTATGGCGAGAAGGGCCACATTAAATCTAACTGCCCCAAAGCTGCCAAGGAAGGTACAGCTAAGCCTGGAGAGGCGAAGAAAGGGAACACCCGTGCCTTCCAAATGAATGCTAGGGAGGCAGTGAATGACACAAATGTCATAACGGGTACGTTCCTTATTAACGATATCTTTGCTAGAGTTCTTTTCTATTCTGGAGCTGATAAGTCTTTTGTTGACCATAAGTTTAGTAAACTACTAAACCTACCTATAAGAACTCTAGATATAACATACGAGGTAGAACTTGCCGATGGTACCTTAGAAACCACATCTTCTATTCTTGATAGATGTTCTATATCCATTAAGAATCATTCTATTCCTATCTCTATTCCGCCAATGAATTTGGTGGGGTTCGATGTAGTCTTAGGCATTGATTGGTTATTAACCAAGCCCACATTGCCAGCGATAAGAAACTCATCGAAGTTAAAACCCCATTTGGTGAAATGCTCACCATATAAGGAGACCTACACTACGGATTGCCTGAGAAGATGTCTCTACTCAAGGCATCCAAGTGTCTGAAGAGCGGATGTGTCATTTACATGGCACAAGTGATGGTAGTTGAGCCAAAGCCCAAGATTGAAGACATCTCAGTCATCTCCGAATATCCTGATGTTTTCCCAGAAGAGCTACCCGGTCTACCACCAGAGAGACAAGTGGAGTTTTGGATCGACATCCTACCAGGAGCTGCTCCTGTTGCAAGGGCTCCATTTCCGCTAGCGCCGACAGAGATGAAGGAATTGAAAACCCAACTTGATGAGCTTTTGGAAAAAAAGGCTTCATTTAACCTACCTCATCACCTTGGGGAGCTCCTATCTTGTCCGTTAAGAAGAAGGACGGTTCAATGCGGATGTGCATTGATTACCGCGAGCTAAACAAGATAACGATCCAGAATCGTTATCTGTTGCCCAAGATCGACGATTTGTTTGATCAACTTCAAGGGGCTAGCTATTTTTCTAAGATCGACTTGAGGTTGGGTTATCATCAACTGAAGGTCAGGAGTGAAGACATTACAAAGACTGCCTTTAGGATGAGATACGGTCACTACGAGTTTTTAGTGATGGATTTTGAGCTCACAAATGCACCTACAGCATTCATGGACCTCATGAATAGAGTCTGCAAACCGTATCTAGATAAGTTTGTCATTGTCTTCATATACGACATCCTTATCTATTCTCGTAATCAAGCTGATCACGAGAAACATCTTTGGTGTATCCTAAAGCTATTAAAGCAGGCGAAGCTTTATGCTATGTTCTCCAAGAGTGAGTTCTGGCTTCGAGAAGTCCAATTTCTTGGACACGTTGTTAGTAAGCATGGTATCCAAGTGGATCCCGCTAAGATAGAAGACATTATGAACTGGGAAGAACCAAAGACACCGTCTGAGATACGTAGCTTCTTAGGACTGGCTGGTTATTATAGGAGGTTCATTGAGAACTTTTCAAGGATAGCCACTCCTTTGAGTACCCTGACCCGTAAGAATGTCAAGTTTGACTGGGGTTTAAAGCAGCAAGAATCCTTCAAGATTCTAAAGCACAAGTTGAGCAATGATCCAGTGCTAACTCTACCAGAGGGTATTGAGGATTTTGTTGTGTATTGTGATGCCTCGCATACCGGCATGGGTTGTGTGCTGATGGAGAGAGGCAAAGTGATTGCTTATGCATCACGACAATTAAAGGTGCACGAAAGGAATTACACCACCCATGACTTGGAGTTGGGTTCCGTTGTCGTGGAGACATTACTTGTATGGCACGAAGTGTATTATATACACTGATCATAAAAGTCTCCAACATCTATTCAATCAAAAGGATTTGAATATGAGACAATGCTGTTGGATGGAAACGCTGAAAGATTATCATTGTGAGATTCGCTATCATCCCTGCAAGGAAAATGTGGTTGCCGATGCGCTAAGTCACAATGAAAGAGTTAAGCCGATTAGAATTAACGCCAAGAGCATTGAGCTCAGGTCTAGCTTAAATGAGAAGCTATTGGATGCGCAAAAGCAAGCCTTGTTAGAGGCTAACATTCCTAATGAAGGATTAGGTGGAACTAATAATCAGTTGTCACCTGGAAAAGATGGAATCATTATATTTAATGATAGAATCTGGGTTCCAATCTTTGGAGGAATTAGAGATCTAATCCTCCAGGAAGCGCATAATGCCAAATATTCTGTTCACCCTGGAGGTGAAAAAATGTATCAAAATTTAAGAAGAGCTATTGGTGGATGGGTATGAAGAAATCCATAGCCACATACGTAGCTAAGTGTCTGACGTGTTCACAAGTTAAAGCTGAACACCAAAAACCATTAGGACTTCTACAATAACTAGAGATTCCCACATGGAAATGGGAAAGTGTAACTACGGATTTGATTACCAAGTTACCTAAGACCAAACGTGGCAATGCCACGATTTGGGTCATCGTTGATAGACTAACGAAGTCAGCTCACTTCTTTCCCATAAAGGAGACGTATAGCTCTGACAAGTTGGCTAAGTTATATGTGGACGAGATTGTGTCCCTACATGGTGTGCCATTATCTATTGTATCTGATAGAGATACTAGATATACATCTCATTAATGGAAAAGTTTCCGGTAATCATTAGGCACAAGATTGAATTTCAGTACGGCTTACCATCCTCATACTGATGGACAGAGTGAGCATACAATCCAAACTTTAGAAGACATGCTTAGGGCATACGTGATCGACTTGGGTGGTAGTTGGGATGACCATCTCCCCCCTAATAGAATTCTCCTACAATAATAGTTATCATACGAGCATCAAGGCTGCTCCTTTCGAGGCCTTGTATGGGAGAAAGTGTCGAACGCCCGTTTGTTGGGCTGAAGTTGGGGAAGCCCGACTAACTAGACCAGAGATAGTCCTAGAGACCACATATTAGATTGTGCAAATCCATGATCATCTCATAGCTGCCGGGGATTGAAAGAAAATCCATGCTGACAAGATGCGTAAACCTCTTAAGTTCCAAGTAGGGGACAAAGTCTTACTGAAGGTTTCACCATGGAAGGGTGTAATGCATTTTGGTAAGAAGGGCAAGTTGAGCCCAAGATATATCGGACCATTCGAGATAGTCGAATGTGTCGGATCAGAAGCTTATAAGATAAATTTTCCAGAGGAGCTTAGTGGAATTCACAACGTGTTCCACATCTGTAATTTAAAGATATGTCTAGCCGATGAGTCGCTAGCAATGTCACATCAAGATGTGCAGATTGATGAAAACCTGAGGTTTGTTGAGAAACTTATTTCGATTGAGGATCGACAGGTTAAGAAGCTCCGAAGGAAGTCTATACCTATTGTAAAGGTTAAATGGGTTGCCCGTCGAGGCCCCGACTATACGTGGGAGGTTGAGACAATTATGCGACAAAAGTACCCCCATCTTTTTGAATAAAATCTCAAGGTAGAAATTTCTTTTAAGGGGTTAGGATGTAATACCTCGTAAATTCTTGTCCATTCATGTACTGACACGTGTCCATACTCTCAATTGTGCCAAATGATGGACGAGAGGGACTATTTTTGACAATATATGAAAGTATGATTGTGGATGGACTAAAATTGTCAACATGCTAATTTATTAGCCTCTGAGTGACCTTTGTGGACCGTATAGCCTTCTAGCTTACGGACCGCAAGATGTAAAATTTTTTGGTCTTTGATGATCGGTTACGGACCACAAAGCCTTATGGCTTACAGTCCGTAAGCAAGTTATATCAGTGTGCGCAAGGTCCTTATGGACCGCAAATCCCTTACGGTCCGTAAAGGGTCGCCAGTGACAGTTTTTGTTTGGGCTCCAAGCAAACATGCATGGATGCCACCTATTAGAAACTATGAGCACTCTAGCAGCACTTCACACGTCCCTATACACTTGTAATGAACCTAAAAGAGTGCTAACACCTGTAATGATCCCCTTTAAGCTCCACAAGTATAAATAGGGCCTTGATCTTTCATTTTCACTTGCACCTCTTCTTTAAATCCTTCCTTCTCACTCTCTGGAAGTACCTAATCCTAAAGGAGCATCCCACTGAGTTCAAATCATTTTCTTGGACCACTTGTAAGTGCTCCATCCTTGTTCTTTCAGTTTATAGGCTTTAATTAGCCGAAAGTCAAGCAAAATTGACTTTTTCTTTGACTTTTGGTTTAGACCATTATGGTCCAGCCATTGTTCGAATCGAACATGGCTACATGATTGTAATTAGGTAGGTGTTAATCCCTTAAAAGGGCAACTACTGAAAATCACATAAACTTGGTCAAATGATGGGTGAAAGTTATGTTAATTAAAAAGTCAAAGGGCAGTTATTCGTAGACTTTATAAAATGATATTATAAATGTTATAACCCATATTTTTGACACATAATCAGTTGGTAATTAATATTAGAACATGTGTGAACATGTTCAGCCCGTCGTTTCCAGTTTTAGGGTCGGTTCGCAACCGAAAGTCAAGCAGATTGACTTCTTCTTTGACTTTCGATCCTGACCCGATTTAGCATAGTTAGCTAATGAATTTAAGTTGTATTATGATCACATTATAAAAGTGGTGTATCTTAGGTTGAAGTTGGGGAAGCCCAACTATCTAGACCAGAGATAGTCCTAGAGACCACATATAAGATTGTGAAAATCCGTGATCGTCTCATAGCTGCCAGGGATTGGCAGAAAAGCTATGCTGACAAGAGGCGTTAACCTCTTATGTTCTAAGTAGGGGACAAAGTCTTACTGAAGGTTTCACCTTGGAAGGGTGTAATGCATTTCGGTAAGAAGGGCAAGTTGAGCCCAAGATATATCGGATCGTTCGGGATAGTCGAATGTGTCGGATCAGTAGCTTATAAGCTAAATTTTCCAGAGGAGCTTTGTGGAATCACAACGTGTTCCACATCTGTAATTTAAAGAAATGTCTAGCCGATGAGTCGCTAGCAATGTCACATCAAGATGTGCAGATTGATGAAAACTTGAGGTTTGTTGAGAAACTGATTTCGATCGAGGATCGACAGGTTAAGAAGCTCCGAAGGAAGTCTATACTTATTGTAAAGGTTAAATGGGTTGCCCGTCGAGGCCCCGAATATACGTGGGAGCTTGAGACCACTATGCGACAAAAGTACCCCCATCTTTTTGAATAAAATCTTGAGGTCGAGATTTCTTTTAAGGGTGTGAGGATGTAACACCTCGTAAATTCATGTCCATTCATGTACTGACACGTGTCCATACTCTCAATTGTGCCAAATGATGGACGAGAGGGAGTATTTTTGACAATATATGAAAGAATGAATGTGGAGGGACTAAAAGTGTCAACATGCTAATTTATTAGCCTCTGAGTGACCTTTGCGGACCGTATAGCCTTTTGGCATACAGACCGCAAGATGTAAAAATTTTTGGTCTTTGATGATCGGTTACGGACCGCAAAGCCTCATGGCTTATGGTCCGTAAGCAAGTTAAATCAATGTGCGCGCAAGATCCTTACGGACCGCAAATCCCTTACGGTTCGTAAAGGGTCGCCACTGACAGTTTTTGTTTGGGCTCCAAGCAAACATGCATGGATGCCACCTATTCGAAACTCTGAGTTCTCTAGTTGCACTTGACACGTCCCTATACACTTGTAATGATCCTAAAAGAGTGCTAACACCTGTAATGATCCCCTTTAAGCTCCACAAGTATAAATAGGGCATTGATTTTTCATTTTCACTTGCACCTCTTCTTTAAATCCTTCTTTCTCACTCTCTGGAAATTCCTAATCCTAAAGGAGCATCCCACTGATTTCAAATCATTCTCTTGGACAACTTGTAAGTGCTCCATCCTTGTTCTTTCAGTTTAGAGGCTTTAATTAGCCGAAAGTCAAGCAAAATTGACTTTTGCTTTGACTTTTGGTTTAGACCATTATGGTCCAGCCATTGTTCGAATCGAACATGGCTACGTGATCATAATTAGTGTCACACCCCGACCACGTAAAACATCAAATCGTGGCGGAAACGTCGGGGAGTGTTGTAACAGAATTATTGTTTCACAACCATGGAAATTAAAGTTACGTTTTATTTATCAACATGAGAGTTACATTGTCTTTAAACATGAAACCAAGAGTACATAACATAATTAAACTAAGTCTATCTTCTTTTTATGTCTCTAAGGCACAGGTCCGCCCTAATGTCGCGATCATCATCCTAAGCGACTGCTCCTGAAAACACATGTGAAAATAGGTACGTCAGCATAAAAATGCCTGTGAGATACATAGGTTTAGTGAAAATAGGATTTATGACTTGGGTTTTAAAAGATAGGTTTAATAAAAATTAGTCATAAATCTTGTTAAGTGTTTTCTTTTATAAATCGTATGAAAACTCGATAAGAAATCAGACTATATAAAAGAATGGCGTATGGTTAATAAAATAACCGAGTAAAATGAGTTGGATAAAATAAACTGTTTTGTAAGACAATGTCTTGTGAAAAATAAGTTGTTTATGTAAAATGTAATATGTCAAATATTGAAATGATTTAAGTAACGCTACGACATGTAATATCATACAAGCACTTATATATAGGAAGTACCAGCGGCGTATCCACCATGCTTGTATCATATTACACACGCCTCGTTACTCAAATCACTTTCCCAAACCAACCATCATTGTAAATTGTTCATGTATAAATCAATTGTCAAGTGTTATTGTGTAAACCATATCAAAATGTCTATGTCTAATGTAAATCACTAAATGTGTATATCAATGCGAAAATGTCTATGTCAATTGTCAATTATGTAATGTGTAACCAAAATGTCATGTATGGCAAGTGAAATATGTATCAACTAAACCATAGGTAAAAATGCACAAAGCAATGTATTGAAGTAAAACGTGGTTTAGATCAACGTTATGTTTTGTGGAAATGCATGCTATACTGAATACAAACATTTATGCGATATTGTAAAAATGCATACATTCAAGCCTTGTGACTGTGGTGATAGACCTTTAAACAAATTAAAGGTTTATCTGTGTTATGTCTATCGAATTCGGTCATTCCTTCCATCCAAACATACCTAGGATGTCAGGAACGGGAGTTGTCAATTCCTATGGTACCACTACCTACTAACGAATGGCGTAGCTAATGTTAATGAATGTATTTTTGTCCCATTTAAACAAACCAAATGTCATACCAAAATGTAAGCATGTGAAAACAATGCACTAAGTATGTAATCAAATGAACATACATAGCGTGAAATGTAATGTAAAACAATGTACTAATTATGCACACAATGGACATACATAGCATGAAATGTAATGTAAAACAATGTACTAAGTATGCACACAATGGACATACATAGCATGAAATGTAGTGTAAAACAATGTACTATAAATGTACTAATGAACATAGCAAGTATATGATGTGAAAACATGGAAAGCATGAAAGTAACAAGTAGGCACATGTGTTTCACCCAAAACAGTTTGAAAACGGTAAAAAAGGGGACTATGTACTCACTTGAGATTGCTTAGTAGTCCTTGAGTAACAACCAAACAATGCTAGAGATCACGGATATCAAACGGCACCTAATATAGGTAACTATGTTAATATACCGGACCTAAATCGGAGGATCGGATAGAATGAGGGCTCGTAAACCAAATGAGTATGGGAACTCATGTAATATGGTTTAACAAAGACTTCATTCTAAAATGAAACCTAACCTAAGTGCTTACGACCCATTACGACCCGTTTAGGTAGCTTATGCTACTTTAACGCGTCGTTCGCGTGAAACGCGTTCGGAATGCCTAACTAGTCCTATGATAAGTAAAATATGCCTTAACATGTCTAATATTGTTACCAAATCAGTTTAGATGTCAAAAGTTATGTTACATATGTTTAAAATAAATTTTGGCGTCAAAGGGGTATTTTGGTTACAAAATACGCAAGAATACGCATTTTGGCCGAAACTACGACTCGTCACTAAGCCTAGATAACGTGGTAATCAGTAGGTATAGTCACTAGGGACTATAACCATCCTGATTACGCTCACGTTATGAAGTTCAAATGAACTTCGTATTGACCATAAACTAGTCAATGTAGAAAGTCAAACAAAGTTTGTCTTTAACGCTAAAACGAATGAAAAGAACGAAAGAACACTTACAAAGGGTCCCCGCAAGTTTGATCTTCCAAGTAATCTCAGGTAGGAAGTGTATAACCACAACCACTTAGAGAAAAACTCAGAATTCAAGTGGGTTTTGCAAGGGAATGGGTTGGGTTTTTATAGGATTTGGACCACCGTTAGGATCATTCCTCGAATACCGTGCTTTGATTTTGTCACTACACTTGTTGCAACACTAAGGTAACTCAAGTTGGCCCCCCACCATCAGGGATTAACATGTGGCATTGGGTTTGGGAGTGCTTAACAGCTGTTTACAGCTGTTTAGAAGTTTCTGATGAGTTGGGAGTCCCTTACGGACCGTAAGGTTGAGGGCTTACGGTCCGTAAGCCATCAACTTTACTGAATTGTCAGTTTTGGTTCCTGTTATGCATTAAAGCCATTTCCGACACGTTTAAGGCCCGTTAAGCCAACGTTAAGGCCCTAAAATGATGCCTAAACATTGTGGACATGAAACATGCTCAAAAATATGTCGGATGTTGGTTCGTTTGGTCATACGATCGCGATGTTCGGTTAATTACGACGGAATGCGCATAAGCGCGAAAAAACGATCCAAATTGCGTGACGAAAGGATTTTTCTCATGCCAAACACTAAAATAAAATATTTTAGCGCTTACATAAATTTTTGGATGTCCGGATGTATTCAGAACGTAAGTTATGCGTGAAAATGCAACTTGTGCACTTTTTGACGCTTTTAGTCCCTGAATGACCCAAAAGTTTATTTTAGCACACCGAACCCCTCAAAGCCTATTTCTAAGCTATGTAAAGGATATTTATGGTATGTTTAACTTATGGTCATGTTCCGGAATGTCTGTTACAGTTCAAATTGGCATACTTTCGCAGTTTGTCAAATTTAGTCCCTGTAGGCGAATTAACTTGTTTTTGCCATACCAAAGCCTTCAAAACTTATTTATAAGTTATGTAAAGGTTATTTAAGGTATGTTAAGTATATGTTGATGTTCCAGAGTATTTGTCGCATTAAACTAATTACGTTTACGCACCAGTTTGCGTATAACTCTCCAGAAAGCGATATAGAGTTTGAAATTGAACAAAAGTCAAAACATGAAAATGTCAAACATAAACAAACAAACATTGGGATCAAATAACTTTGTTTTATTGATAATTGAACTGTTCACAATGATTACAAGCACAAATGTTACAATTAGGTAGGTGTTAATCCCTTAAAAGGGTAACTCCTGAAAATCACGTTAACTTGGTCAAAAGATGGGTCAAAGTTTTGTTAATTAAAAAGTCAAAGGGCAGTTATTCGTAAACTTTATAAAATGATATTATAAATGTTATAACCCATATTTTTGACACTTAATCACTTGGTAATTAATATTAGAATAGGTGTGAACATGTTCAGCCCGTCGTTCCCAGTTTTAAGGTCGGTTCGCAACCAAAATTCGAGCAGTTTGACTTCTACTTTGACTTTGGATCCCGACCCAATTTAGCATAGTTAGCTACTGAATTAAAGTTGTATTATGATCACATTATAATGTAGGATAACTCTCTGAGGTTATACTACTTGATCATAATCAGATTTTGAGTTTTTATACAAGTTTCTATAATATGCCTAATTATGACCAAATTGCCCTTTTTGCATAGAAATTGGTTTTAATCAATGATGAACTTTCAAAACGAATTACCTACTGATATGTTATTATAATTAACATATTTTGGTATAATCAAATATGTTCATAACCTGAGTTTTGTTACAAGTTCGTAAATTATGTTAAAATATGACCAAAATGCCTTTTTGGCGCATGGTATGGTTTTAAACCATAACTACCATACAAAACATAATACCTAATGATATTATAACATAATTAAAGTGTTATAACAGAATGTACTTGTTCAACTCAGATTTTTGTGCAAGTTCTCAAATTATGTCAAATAATGACTAAAATACCCTTATGGTGCATATTTTGATTTTAAAACCTCCATGGTCATATAAGTTGATGACCTACTGATGTTACAACTTATTTAAAGGATATTGGCATATAGAACTTGTTTATGACTCATCCAGTTACCCGATATCGCTTATATGCATACAGTTAAGCGTATGTAACTAATTTACGTATTTTTACCGAAACGGGTCAATTGTTTTCATTTTTATTTCAAAATTCCAGAATGTATATTGTTTACCCACATTATACAAGTATTAGTACTTGTTGGGTTTAAACTACATTCTATTCCGGTCATCGCTTAATCAAGCGTATCACACAGTTTTCGTTATTTTAAGTTAACCGGTCCAAGTCTATGACTTGAATGGGACCCGTTAACATTCTAATTGGTTATTTATAGCATTCAATCCAGACTAGGGCCTTCCGGTAGATTGCAGCCAACCTTAGCTTATTTGTTAATGGTTGTGCTTATTGTTTATTGCATTGTAAGACGTAATTAAGCCAAGTAAATACTCTCAACCTATTTTCCCTATACGGGCTTGAGATACGGTAAATTATAACCGCTTGGTCAGGTATGGGATCATATGTCAGATTGTTACTACAAAATCTCCATGACTCGTTTTAATCTGTTTTGTTTGATAACTTAAACAACGGGGGTTAGTACGACAGTGTCCGAGATATCCTCGGCTCATTTAAATTGCTAATGGCCATGACTAAGCACGTGGTGTAAGCATACACCTGACAGATGCTAATGTTATTATAAAATGTTTTTCTTACCCATATTGGGATACCCCTTTGTGGGTTAAAAGTGGCATGCCGGTTAATCATGTTATTTGGTTTCTGCACCGGACCCCATGGGTATTGACAGGCATGTCAAACTGTATACAAGATCATTTTGAATTGTCCCAAGTTATTTATGAAAATACATGTGCCTTGTGCACTTAAAATATTTTTGAAATGTTTTCAAAATGAGTCGGTTATTTGTATATACCAGTGTAAAATAACATATTTTCAAAAGATTAAGTTACAGGTTGCAAGGATACATAAATAGGCTGAAAGTTGCCTGGTAATGCTAGAAGATGAATTTGCAACTCCTTTGCATAAATCCTAGTAGTCTATTATTTCATAAAGCCTAGTAGTCTGTATTATTATTTTGAACACTCGGACAATTATGTTTGTAATAATATTTTAAATCCAAGACTTCCGCTGTGCTATATTGTGTATCTTGATATCAATCGTCATGTACTCCCCATCCGGGCCCACAAGGCGATAGTTGGAAATATCGAGGTGTGACAATGCACGAGCGTAACAGTTTGATGAGGAACAGTCTCTTCGACTGTTGTCTACAAGGGAAAAAACGTAGCACAACCGACATCACATAATAAGTGACAAATCACATTCCATCGGTTAGCTATCAGAATTCCTGAGAAAGGTATTAGCAGCCACTTATCACCTGGTGCAACCTCTATACCGTTCTAATCAAAGGAGTTTTGAACTAAGTCATACTCAACTGAATTTATTTCTTTCCACGGGTCTTGGTACCGGTTGCACTCACCTAGAAGCTCCTTTCGTATTAACGACCACTCATTTTCATGAAGCGACAAGCTGACCGATATAGGTCGAAACCCACAATTACCATCGCCCCGAACATCTTTAATATGACTTAGGTATGGATGGAAGCAAGGTGGTATGAACCGTTGGTAGTAATTGAATATCTTAACTCTTACTGCAAGCAGTAAAGGTAACGACAATGCTTCTTCCATTGATTTTTCCATCCTTTTCTTACTCTTCCATTGACTAGTGCCCTTTGCAATCTCGTCGATGGACGTTGGCACTCCACGATGATCACTTTGTGACTGGACAAACGAGCTATGTCTTGCAGGTTGGGTGTACGAATCTTGTGTAGCAATGCCTGGTGAATCACCATGTGCGTCTAAAGATGACCAAATAGAGATAAAATTGTACCTAGAAGGCTCCACAATAGAATCAACCTTCCTTTCTTGCTGAGCCTTTACAGTTGGACGACCCCGTGGATTTTTCTTCACGACTGGCTGTTTGAAATTTTTCTGATTGGGGTTAACCATCTCCTTTATCTTCTGAAACAAGTTTCCCTTAATCGCTCCCGGCTGCCCCAAAAAATGTTGTTTAAGATTTGCCAATTCGTTGTCAATGTCGAAGAACTCCTGCTCGCACTCTTCGTTTAAAGGTATCAAATCCAGCTTTTGCTAAAAGGGTACTATCAACTCCAACGGAATCTTTTGATATGCATTAAAATAAAACAAAAACAAGATAAAACGTTAAAATCATTGCTTGATGAAATGCGCGTATTAAAAGACGTGGTTGGTCGAAGAATGTTTTATAATTTTGTATATACGGTACCAATCGGCACACGCAGGGCAGCCTACAGTTTGTAAACAAATGGCACGAGCATATACTGTTAGCTGCTTTTAAGATATTTATTTGTTGAACTTTGTTTCTTAATAGGCCCATGCTTTTATGTGAAACCTTCTTTCGAATTAGATTAAAAACAAGTTCGTTATGTGGACCTATTATCCGGCTCCTGCTTGCTTCAATGCTGGCTTTTATTTCAGTGAACTGTTTTTCATTAGCTGATCGATAAGCGATACAACCTTATCAAGCGGGTGGTTGGGTTCGTCGAGGTACTTCTTCAAGAGCACATGTTGACCCTCCGCCCTGTTGGTTATGCGCTGTCCAAAGTTCAGATGTTGGTCGGTCCAGTAAGAAACAAACCGGTCTCCATATGGTTGTAACCAGTTTAAGAACAAGTAGTCCATGATCAATGAAAACAAAGTGAAGTGCAGTCAAGACAAGTCAGATAAATACGATTAATAAGAAAATTACTTGGAAACTTTTCGTTGTGTCTTTTGCTTGGCAATCCTGCTCATATACACTCGTACCAGTAGTTGTAGTCATATTGGGTCATTGAGTTAATCAGCCTGCCCCATGTGTATAAAAACTTTTCCCACGCTTGTTCCGTTTTAATGCTCGACTTGCAATATTTTGTGATGTTTTGTTGTGTGTGTCACCTACAAAGTGAGTGTCTAGTGTTGGGAAACACGCTTGCACATGCATTCATTAAGGCGAGATCTCTGTCCGTTACTATCACACGAGGCTCCATAACACCCTCCAGTGAGTCATGGATGTGGACGTGACACCGACAACATGAACTAGCGGCATATTGTACCGGTTTGTCTTGTAGGTGGAGTCTATAAGCAACACATGCGGGAAGGCGCGCTACAACCTGTTCGAAACCAGGTGGATAAAGAAAACATCATGTACCCTTATCAACGTTTGGACCCTCAAGCGGTCCACCACTATCGGGAGGAGATTGAAAACTACCAGGTAGCGGTCCACCAATAGTAGGAGGGGATTGAAAACCAACGGGCGGCGGTGGATAATAACCAGCATAATTAGCTTGAAAGGCATCCAAACCCAAGGATCCTGACTTGCATAAGACGCAAGGTTGAGATCGAGCGAAACATTCAGATCAAATGGATTGTTATTTTGGTTGTTTTGATCACTCTCCTGATTCGACTCGTTAGCCGAGTCACTACCGAAAATGTTCCAAAACGACATTGATAACGTAATATAATTTGAATACAGAGAAATATAGAAGAAACGAATAGAAGTTGAATGAAAATGAATAAGATTAGTGTCGTTTATATAGATGTTTCTACGGAATATTGCATCGTAGTAGTAGAAATAAAAAACCGGGTCAAATCAATTAGCTCTTTTATATGTATTCCACCATTTTCCTACCTTTACACCTAGCCCCGTTACAACCCGTAAGTTCCTTTGATTCAAAAGCATGCTAGATATTTGTTAGGAGGAAACTTGATTCTTATACAAGCTTATTGTCGCACACACATACACACGCATTGAGTGGATTAGCATTATGCTAATAATTCTTGTTACCGAGAGATTTTTGCGAGGGGTGTGTCTTGTGGTATGATTGAAAGTTAGTAAAAGGATGGCATTTTAGCTTGGTTTGCATAATTGATCGCTAGTGGTTTTGAATAATTTTTGAATGGGTTGCTTGGGACAAGCAACGGGTAAGTGTGGGGATGTGACGGGTGGTCCGTAGGACAACCCTTGAATGAGCTAAATAGATTGAAATCTCATACTTTACCCGGTTAATTGTTTGAACTTGGTAACCACTAGATGAAATGATGTGCAGGTGTTAAAGTACTCAAGATGAGGGATTTAGAAAGATTAGAAGGATGGTGGAAGTTGGAGAAATCGAGAAGTGAGGAAATGGCAAATTGATAAAGAAATAAGGAGAAGAAAGTCACTCAGAACCGTAACCTACGGCTCCCAGCCGTAGGTTACGGCTCCCATCATTTGCCAAATGTTCCAGCCGTAAAACAGGAGAGGGAGCCGTAAAGAATCAGTCAGAACCGTAACCTACGGCTCCCAGCCGTAGGTTACGGCTCATTATGTTGACTTAGACCTGCTGACAGCCGTAACCTACGGCTGGGAGCCGTAGGTTACGCCTCCGACTGATCTAAAAATGTAACTTCATCATTTATTGTCGATTTCAAGAGGTTTTAAGGGGACTTATGATTGGTTTTCGGTTACCACTTGCTTGTTCTCGAAATTGGAGCAACTTTTGGAGATTTTTGGCAAGAGAAACATTATCCTAATCATTAGTTTGGTGTGCTTTGATCCATATGAACATTGAAACTTTTGTTAAGATGTTGTTTGAAGCTATGAGTGGCTAAACAGTTTATGATCGTCCTAGATTGAAGGTTTGCTTGAGACATTTTGTATTTGATTTCCTAATTTCTAGAATAGCAATCCTTATCTTTATGGTTGGTTTGTTATGGTGTGTGATTATTTGTTAGTAACTTGTTAATTCTTATGTTAATCTAGTTTGAAACCATACGTTCTTGGTGCCGTTGGCAATCGAGATATCATGGGTAGAATTAGGATTGGGTAAGGGTTGATTGATCATCGGGTAACAACCTCACGTTCTAGGAATCTGAGTACTTAGTTCCCTTTCATCACTGCAAGTAATCACGCATGAGCTATGTCTATGTAGTTCTTTCTAGTGGAATGATAATATGAATGTCGAAACAAGCCGGAAATCTAGGATGGTCATTTGTCTCTAATTTGCTTACAACCAAAATTTTCTCTTGCAATTTACTTAGTTTAATCTAGTCTAAAACCAATTCACTCACATAAACTCTCGAATCTTATTTCTTTTGCAATTAGATTAATTTAGTTAAATTAGACAAACTTTCAAATAACACATATTCCACAAACTCCCTGTGTTCGATACCCACTTGCCACTATCTATATATAGTTGTTTTTGGGATTAAATTTGATTGTGACCACGACATCACGTCAAATTTTGGCGCCGTTGCCGGGGATTTTACATTGATCTTGTTTGTTTTGTTATTTTTCTATGTTTCAGGGCTATGGCAACGTTCAAGTGTGGGGAAGATATGCAGATATTTGTGTGAAGGTGGTGATAGGAAATCGAATGATCTACAACATCTGTTATGTCAAACTTCACCAGGTCAATGTACTCTTTCCTTAATCTTGTTATGTTCTTTAGTTTTGAAATAGTAGTAGTTAGTTTGTTTGTTAAAAAAAAAAAAAAGAAAGAAAGTTGGGATTTGAGAATATTAGCGAAAGCTAATGTTGTTGGTTAAAAGCGGATCTTTCCCTCAAAGACATACATTGGGACAATGTATCCCAAGTGTGGGGATGGGGGAAATTTTTGAGAATTTAAAATTTTTTGTAAACCCGAGCTAAAAATTGTAAAAATTTGAAAGCTTGATTTTGTCCCGCTTGACACACCGATACCTATTCTTAGTCTTTTCTTGGTGAGAATTTGAGCCACATATGATTGTTATTGATATTTCTTAGTTTGAGTGGCGGTGTGTGTCGTGTGTTAATAGAACTTGTGTACGAATTCTTGTTAAATCCTAGAATTAGCATGCTTTTGGAAATGATAGGGGACTTTTAGGTAGCCTCGTCTAGATGTGTGAGAGTGCGGGATTGGTGGGTTGGACCTCATACTTTACATATATGAGCTTGGTATTGTGAGGGGTGGGGGTTTGGTCCTAAGAAAGCCATGTTTGAGCCTTAAACCATTCGGTTGTGACCCAAGCCTACTTCCTATATAAATTTTACCTATTGAGATGACCCGGTTTAGGAAATTTAGCATGTGGTGTTGATGTTCTTGTATTTATTGTTGAGATTGATGTGTTATAAATATATATATATATATATATGAGAAAAATACAAAAAAAAAGTGTTTAGTTGCAATAGTAATTGAGATGTTGAAGAAGTTTTGTATATATTTGGTGTTTGCTTCGTAGTAGTAGAAATAAAAAACCGGGTCAAATCAATTAGCTCTTTTATATGTATTCCACCATTTTCCTACCTTTACACCTAGCCCCGTTACAACCCGTAAGTTCCTTTGATTCAAAAGCATGCTAGATATTTGTTAGGAGGAAACTTGATTCTTATACAAGCTTATTGTCGCACACACATACACACGCGTTGAGTGGATTAGCATTATGCTAATAATTCTTGTTACCGAGAGATTTTTGCGAGGGGTGTGTCTTGTGGTACGATTGAAAGTTAGTAAAAGGATGGCATTTTAGCTTGGTTTGCATAATTGATCGCTAGTGGTTTTGAATAATTTTTGAATGGGTTGCTTGGGACAAGCAACGGGTAAGTGTGGGGATGTGACGGGTGGTCCGTAGGACAACCCTTGAATGAGCTAAATAGATTGAAATCTCATACTTTACCCGATTAATTGTTTGAACTTGGTAACCACTAGATGAAATGATGTGCAGGTGTTAAAGTACTCAAGATGAGGGATTTAGAAAGATTAGAAGGATGGTGGAAGTTGGCGAAATCGAGAAGTGAGGAAATGGCAAATTGATGAAGAAATAAGGAGAAGAAAGTCACTCAGAACCGTAACCTACGGCTCCCAGCCGTAGGTTACGGCTCCCATCATTTGCCAAATGTTCCAGCCGTAAAACAGGAGAGGGGAGCCGTAAAGAATCAGTCAGAACCGTAACCTACGGCTCCCAGCCGTAGGTTACGGCTCATTATGTTGACTTAGACCTGCTGACAGCCGTAACCTACGGCTGGGAGCCGTAGGTTACGCCTCCGACTGATCTAAAAATGTAACTTCATCATTTATTGTCGATTTCAAGAGGTTTTAAGGGGACTTATGATTGGTTTTCGGTTACCACTTGCTTGTTCTCGAAATTGGAGCAACTTTTGGAGATTTTTGGCAAGAGAAACATTATCCTAATCATTAGTTTGGTGTGCTTTGATCCATATGAACATTGAAACTTTTGTTAAGATGTTGTTTGAAGCTATGAGTGGCTAAACACTTTATGATCGTCCTAGATTGAAGGTTTGCTCGAGACATTTTGTATTTGATTTCCTAATTTCTAGAATAGAAATCCTTATCTTTATGGTTGGTTTGTTATGGTGTGTGATTATTTGTTAGTAACTTGTTAATTCTTATGTTAATCTAGTTTGAAACCATACGTTCTTGGTGCCGTTGGCAATCGAGATATCATGGGTAGAATTAGGATTGGGTAAGGGTTGATTGATCATTGGGTAACAACCTCACGTTCTAGGAATCTGAGTACTTAGTTCCCTTTCATCACTGCAAATAATCACGCATGAGCTATGTTTATGTAGTTCTTTCTAGTGGAATGATAATATGAATGTCGAAACAAACCGGAAATCTAGGATGGTCATTTGTCTCTAATTTGCTTACAACCAAACTTTTCTCTTGCAATTTACTTAGTTTAATCTAGTCTAAAACCAATTCACTCACATAAACTCTCGAATCTTATTTCTTTTGCAATTAGATTAATTTAGTTAAATTAGACAAACTTTCAAATAACACATATTCCACAAACTCCCTGTGTTCGATACCCACTTGCCACTATCTATATATAGTTGTTTTTGGGATTAATTTTGATTGTGACCACGACATCACATCAAATTTTGGCGCCGTTGCCGGGGATTTTACATTGATCTTGTTTGTTTTGTTATTTTTCTATGTTTCAGGGCTATGGCAACGTTCAAGTGTGGGGAAGATATGCAGATATTTGTGTGAAGGTGGTGATAGGAAATCGAATGATCTACAACATCTGTTATGTCAAACTTCACCAGGTCAATGTACTCTTTCCTTAATCTTGTTATGTTCTTTAGTTTTGAAATAGTAGTAGTTAGTTTGTTTGTTAAAAAAAAAAAAGAAAGAAAGTTGGGATTTGAGAATATTAGCGAAAGCTAATGTTGTTGGTTAAAAGCGGATCTTTCCCTCAAAGACATACATTGGGACAATGTATCCCAAGTGTGGGGATGGGGGAAATTTTTGAGAATTTAAAATTTTTTGCAAACCCGAGCGAAAAATTGTAAAAATTTGAAAGCTTGATTTTGTCCCGCTTGACACACCGACACCTATTCTTAGTCTTTTCTTGGTGAGAATTTGAGCCACATATGATTGTTATTGATATTTCTTTGTTTGAGTGGCGGTGTGTGTCGTGTGTTAATAGAACTTGTGTACGAATTCTTGTTAAATCCTAGAATTAGCATGCTTTTGGAAATGATAGGGGACTTTTAGGTAGCCTCGTCTAGATGTGTGAGAGTGCGGGATTGGTGGGTTGGACGTCATACTTTACATATATGAGCTTGGTATTGTGAGGGGTGGGGGTTTGGTCCTAAGAAAGCCACGTTTGAGCCTTAAACCATTCGGTTGTGACCCAAGCCTACTTCCTATATAAATTTTACCTATTGAGATGACCCGGTTTAGGAAATTTAGCATGTGGTGTTGATGTTCTTGTATTTATTGTTGAGATTGATGTGTTATAAATATATATATATATGAGAAAACTACAAAAAAAAAGTGTTTAGTTGCAATAGTAATTGAGATGTTGAAGAAGTTTTGTATATATTTGGTGTTTGCTTCGTAGTAGTAGAAATAAAAAACCGGGTCAAATCAATTAGCTCTTTTAAATGTATTCCACCATTTTCCTACCTTTACACCTAGCCCCGTTTCAACCCGTAAGTTCCTTTGATTCAAAAGCATGCTAGATATTTGTTAGGAGGAAACTTGATTCTTATACAAGCTTATTGTCGCACACACATACACACGCATTGAGTGGATTAGCATTATGCTAATAATTCTTGTTACCGAGAGATTTTTGCGAGGGGTGTGTCTTGTGGTACGATTGAAAGTTAGTAAAAGGATGGCAATTTAGCTTGGTTTGCATAATTGATCGCTAGTGGTTTTGAATAATTTTTGAATGGGTTGCTTGGGACAAGCAACGGGTAAGTGTGGGGATGTGACGGGTGGTCCGTAGGACAACCCTAGAATGAGCTAAATAGATTGAAATCTCATACTTTACCCGGTTAATTGTTTGAACTTGGTAACCACTAGATGAAATGATGTGCAGGTGTTAAAGTACTCAAGATGAGGGATTTAGAAAGATTAGAAGGATGGTGGAAGTTGGCGAAATCGAGAAGTGAGGAAATGGCAAATTGATGAAGAAATAAGAAGGAGAAGAAAGTCACTCAGAACCGTAACCTACGACTCCCAGCTGTAGGTTACGGCTCCCATCATTTGCCAAATGTTCCAGCCGTAAAACAGGAGAGGGGAGCCGTAAAGAATCAGTCAGAACCGTAACCTACGGCTCCCAGCCGTAGGTTACGGCTCATTATGTTGACTTAGACCTGCTGACAGCCGTAACCTACGGCTGGGAGCCGTAGGTTACGCCTCCGACTGATCTAAAAATGTAACTTCATCATTTATTGTCGATTTCAAGAGGTTTTAAGGGGACTTATGATTGGTTTTCGGTTACTACTTGCTTGTTCTCGAAATTGGAGCAACTTTTGGAGATTTTTGGCAAGAGAAACATTATCCTAATCATTAGTTTGGTGTGCTTTGATCCATATGAACATTGAAACTTTTGTTAAGATGTTGTTTGAAGCTATGAGTGGCTAAACACTTTATGATCGTCCTAGATTGAAGGTTTGCTTGAGACATTTTGTATTTGATTTCCTAATTTCTAGAATAGCAATCCTTATCTTTATGGTTGGTTTGTTATGGTGTGTGATTATTTGTTAGTAACTTGTTAATTCTTATGTTAATCTAGTTTGAAACCATACGTTCTTGGTGCCGTTGGCAATCGAGATATCATGGGTAGAATTAGGATTCGGTAAGGGTTGATTGATCATCGGGTAACAACCTCACGTTCTAGGAATCTGAGTACTTAGTTCCCTTTCATCACTGCAAGTAATCACGCATGAGCTATGTCTATGTAGTTCTTTCTAGTGGAATGATAATATGAATGTCGAAACAAACCGGAAATCTAGGATGGTCATTTGTCTCTAATTTGCTTACAACCAAACTTTTCTCTTGCAATTTACTTAGTTTAATCTAGTCTAAAACCAATTCACTCACATAAACTCTCGAATCTTATTTCTTTTGCAATTAGATTAATTTAGTTAAATTAGACAAACTTTCAAATAACACATATTCCACAAACTCCCTGTGTTTGATACCCACTTGCCACTATCTATATATAGTTGTTTTTGGGATTAAATTTGATTGTGACCACGACATCACGTCACTTATCCTCACATGGTGTTATACGACCCGTATAACCTTATACGACCCGTATACCCCATGTGAGGATAGGATTTTACCATGTGGGATTATTAATGAAATTCCCAATATTTCTCAATGGTCAAACATCATGTAAAAACGCTAAAATTTTGAACTTTCGTAACTTAATATAAATTTTGACCAATTCTAACATATTTAATGTACAAACTTTAAACGTACTCACAAAAGACATAAACATTTAAAACGGCATTTACAATCCAAAAGTAGTTTGACCCATTGACACTAAACATAAAATGAAAGCGTGTAACGGGCATCATGGAGTGTGTTCGTTCCGAGCGTAGCGCGCCGTTTAGAGTACGAATTTACCTACATCACAACAACAAGAATCAACATTAATTCTACATGTATGCACCACATATTAACTTCTAACTAATAAATTCGCATTCGTTATTTTACTTCCATAATCCAACCCATTCTCATTAATTTACTTATATAAACATTCTTTAATATCTTATTCTAGTTGTTTGGCGTATTCTCTACGTTCCGATTAGATAACATTCTGACATATATTCTATTCGTACGACCCGTTCATATGGTTCGACTACATAGCATTCCAACATACATTCTATTAGTATGACCCGTTCATACGGTTCGACAACACAACATTCCAACATACCTTTTATTAGTGCGACCCGTTCATACGGTTCGACTACATAGAATTCCAACATACATTCTATTAGTACGACCCATTCATACGGTTCGACTACATAACATTTCAAAGATTCATTCTATTAGTGTGACCGGTTCATACGGTTCGACTACATAACATTCCAACATACATTCTATTAGTGTGACCCGTTCATAAGTTTCGACTACATAACATTCCAACATACATTCTATTAGTGCGACCCATTCATACGGTTCAACTACATAACATTCCAACATACATTCTATTAGTGCTACCCGTTCATACGGTTCGACTACATAACATTCCAACATACCTTCTATTAGTGCGACCCGTTCATACGGTTCGACTACATATCATTCCAACATACATTCTATTCGTGTGACCCGCTCATATGGTTCGACTACGTAGCATTCCAACATACATTCTATTAGTGCGACCCGTTTATATGGTTCGACTACGTAGCATTTCAACATACATTCTATTAGTGCGACCCGTTCATACGGTTCAACTACATAACATTCTTTTACTTTCTCATTTTTCTAACAATTCCTTAAATGTTCAACACATCAAATTACCATGTTTTACACTACCCCTTTCGAACTAGAATTTGTATCACGAGACTAACATTCATAATCTACATTAAGGATCGACAAAGTTCATAAGAACTTACCTTTGTTTTGCATTGCTTGCGAACCGGATTGACTTGTACCATTTTCCTTCACGCCCTATACTTTAGTGTGCTTAGATGATCATGAAATTAAAGACATGCATGAATTTTAATCAGTTTTCATCCTTCAATTGGCTGCATTTTCATTGTGCTTTCATGGGTGTTTTTCCTCTTTTTCTTCCCCTGGTCGACACCCACATCTCACCCACATTCAGCATTTTTAATTTTGTTATAACACCAAGTTTTCATATTACACTTTCAGCCCTTCATCTTTTAAAACATGTCACTTTAATATCAAACTATTAACTAGGTTACCTTTCACTACATTAACTTTGTTCTATAATTATCATTTTCCATTTAAGACATCATAAGTAAAACATTATAATATAACATATATAAAAATTTCGGGTGTTACAAGTCTCCCCCTCTTATATAAGGTTTCGTCCTCGAAACCTGCTTCATATATTCTGATAAGTCTACTAGTATCCTTTCGTAAGTACATACCTCGAATTTCGACAACAAGTTTTCATCTGATCAATACACTTGGTAATTCAATCTTGTATGATTCAATACGATCCTATCACATTATTCCATGATCAACGTTCATTCCTTCGAGCTGATTTTCTTAAAACTTGTATGTCAAACTATGCATACCCACATACCTCTAATGCCCTCTTAGGGAGACAATTATCATAATACTCATGTTTGTTCATTCCTATTCATTCATACAAAATCACAAATCAAACACCATTTAATAGTTGCTAATTATTTAGCTTCTACATTCACCTCACCCTTTTCTGGACCAATATCAAGCAAAATTTCTTTCATGTCACTGGCTTGGTAATTCTTTTCACACTTTTCTTGTAATACCTACGTGTGATCTCTACCCGAGACCAATATTTCTTTCATTGATAATCTATCATATCTGCATGATTAATTGCAATTCAATGCATACATTTATACAACTCGCGTATATACTATCTTGTTCCAACCCCTCTTTCCGTCGATCCTTTGGTTATAAGGGCCTACATAAGGCTTTAATCACACAACCAATATAATCGTGTGTCAATACTTACATTCATGTAACTCATATTACACCCAAGGTGTTATACGCAACTATTCACGCTACCACATTCCATAGCTATCATACATACATCAGTTCTTCTAACATTGCAGTACATAGGCAAAAACCTAACATCGTACCACGATGGATAACTCTACCTATATACCTACTAAAGTTCTGTTACATACGAGATTATAAGCTTATTACACATGCCATTCCATTCCACGTGTGAGTTACATAAAACTAGGTATAACCATTCATTCAATAATTTGTTTATACTTTACCTCGTAGGGTTGTCCTAAAAAATGAACCAAGAATCCTTACGCATCCAAACTCTAATTCGTGACATTTCTTGAGAGGTTTACCTTCTAATAAGTCCTCATATGTGTTAGGAAACCCAACTACGGGTAGGATTCATTCAAAAATTCATTTATTTACTCACTTAGTCCAAAATTTCTTGCCATAGCGTAATCCCGTCTTACATTCTTTGTAAGGCTCACTTTTGGCAAACTATCTTTTTTGCCCATTGCACCCAATTATTCTTTAGGTAACATTTCACCATTTCTAATAGTTATGCATTCTAATGTTTTCATTCTAACTTCCTTCAACATTAACCTTTCAAATCCTCCATACAATTCTTTCTATTAATTTTTTTTTTAAATTTGGCATTCTAAGGATTTACCCTGCTTTGTCACCAGCTCATTACTTTCCTTTCTACTACCCATTTTTCTTGATATGCGGGTTGAATCTTACAATCTTTAGTAACGATAACGCTCGTCATGAGCCTACTAATCAACCCCTCCATTATTATTATCATCATTCTTTCTAATCGCCTCCTTTGTGACGTAAAATTCTGAATCAATATATGTGTGTATATATATACATGGCACAGGCATTTAGTAACTCCATTCATATTAATTGCTTACGTTTTCAAACATTCACAATTTCTTTCATATGCGATATCTAGTTATCTACCTTACCGTGACAAGTTTAATGTTTTACTTCCTAGCCATATTACATGTTCAACTTCGTTAGTTAAAACTCCCGACTTTTGGTCATTGCCCTTTCCATCCCCACAATATGGACTAATTCGCACATTTGTACTTCCTTGTTAATTTTAGACATACTTATGTAAATGTTATTCTTGCCATGCCTTGCAAAAATTATCTTTCCTTTGTTAAAATTAAGTCACTCGTTAGGGTATCAACCTGTTAGCCATCCTCTTTCTTTTAAATCGTTTACTAATAAGCCCAACAGGTAATTATGCTTACATTTTGGGCCAAAATCCTTCATTCTTGTAATTTGTGCATATCTTTCAAATATTCAAATCCTATCCCTTTCTTTCTTGCAATTCATGCATATATTTCAAACATTCAAAATTTATGTCTCTTTCTTAATATTTATACACAATTGTATTCTACCTTTCTTTCTTTCTAGTTATTCATCCATTGTTCTCGATTACCCGAGTGTCTTACATCCTCTTTTTCCTTCTTACACATGCTCAATAGGCATATCTGTGATGGGTTTCTACTCGTGTGCATCCTTTCGCTAAGTTTATTAGTTTTCTTCACGTCGAGATCTTTACCTCCTCATCTCATTTCAACTCGGACATACTTACTATTATTTTACCATTTCTTTCAGAAATCTCTTCCATTGTTGGTACTTAAATCACCCATCAAGATCTTAGCCCATTATCCATTCTGATCCTCACGAGTCGATCACTAAATGTCTATTTCGTAACATATTCAGTGCATCATCTTTCATTAGAATCTTTTATTGCCACAACATCTTTCTATAGATATACTTACTTACACCATCATTTGCTACCACATTTGTCAAATGTTTTACGCTTACTCGTATATCCCGTTTTGGGTCTACCATGGTTAACTATCAACATACCCTATTCAACTTCAAATGTTGTATTTTAACACTACATTCTACATTATGTTTCATGTGTTGTGTCTCAACGCAACATTCTACATTATGTTTCAAGCGTTGCGTTCCATATAAATATATTCCTTTAAAATTTTCGTTCTACTAACATTTACTTTTTATTTGACCAGTTTTTCATCCTTAGAACCATACTACACTCGCAACTCTATCATACTTTCACGTTCAATACCTTCTAGGTTTGATCATACTTATCTTTCTATCATTTCAACCTTACACGTTTGGTTTGATGGGTTAGACAGCTTTACTTCATCGCATGTTATTCAATGCCATCACAATTACTTTTTAATAACTTTCGTTTCTTATTCATTATCATCATCATTTATCAATAAGAATCATACGGGGATTTAAAATCCCTAACCTTCCTTATTTACATTTCCACATCACTTATTTCTTGTAACGTAAACACGTGACATGCTTAAGCTCATACGTTCTCATTAAATATTATGTTACTTTTGGGGGTTTATTTGGGACCATCAAGGTTCGTGGATCAATTACTTGTTAATTCAAAATTTTCATTTGTTGCCTGAACTCCACCGTAAGCTACGGTTACTCTACCGTAGCTTACGATATCTCTTTTTGTATCTAGGCCTCCACCGTAAGCTACGGTAGCCACCGTAGCTTACAGTGGCAATAAAAGGGCTACGGTGACGTCCTACTGCCTTACGGTGAACACAAAATTTCAATACCTAAACCGTAAGCACGGTAGGGCCCAGTACATGTTGGCTGAATTTCTCAATTGCAGCCACTTTGATCCGTTTTCGAAAATGATTTCAATCAAGCCAGCCCCCGAGGTTTCTAAATGCACTTAATGCTAACATTCCTACGTTTTCATTTCTTTCTAGTCTTTCCATAACGTCATCAATTCATATTATAATTTACTAAAATAATTCTTACAAGTTTACCTCTTCTTGCGTCTTCGAGCGAACACACACCTTCTGCGAGCTTTCGGTTTGAGTCCGAGCACTCTAACGTGCTCGAATATCTCAAACCTAGGCTCTGATACTAACTTGAAACGCCCAAAATTTCTCAATGGTCAAACATCATGTAAAAACACTAAAATTATGAACTTTCGTAACTTAATATAAATTTTGACCAATTCTAACATATTTAAAGTACAAACTTTAAACGTACTTAGAAAAGACATAAACATTTAAAACGACATTTACAATCCAAAAGTAGTTTGACCCATTGAAACTAAACATAAAACGAAAGCGCGTAACGAGCATAATGGAGTGTGCTCGTTCCGAGCGTAGCGCACCATTTAAAGTACGACTTTACCTACATCACAACAACAAGAATCAACATTAATTCTACATGTATGCACCACATATTAACTTCCAACTAATAAATTCGCATTCGTTATTTTACTTCCATTATCCTACCCATTCTCATTAATTTACTTATATAAACATTCTTTAATAACTTATTCTAGTTGTTTGGCGTATTCTTTATGTTCCGATTAGATAACATTCTGACATATATTCTATTTGTACGACCCGTTCATATGGTTTGAATACGTAGCATTCCAACATACATTCTATTAGTATGACCCGTTCATACGGTTCGACTACACAACATTCCAACATACCTTCTATTAGTGCGACCCGTTCATACGGTTCGACTACATAGCATTCCAACATACATTCTATTAGTACGACCCGTTCATACGGTTCGACTACATAACATTTCAGACATTCATTCTAGTAGTGTGACCGGTTCATACGGTTCGACTACATAACATTCCAACATACATTCTATTAGTGCGACCCGTTCATAAGGTTCGACTACATAACATTCCAACATACATTCTATTAGTGCGACTCGTTCATACGGTTCGACTACATAACGTTCCAACATACATTCTAATAGTGCGACCCATTCATACGGTTTGACTACATAACATTCCAACATACCTTCTACTAGTGCGAATCGTTCATACGGTTTGACTACATAACATTCCAACATACATTCTATTAGTGCGACCCGTTCATATGGTTCGAGTACGTAGCATTTCAACATACATTCCGTTAGTGCGACCCCTTCATACGGTTCGACTACATAACATTCCTTTACTTTCTCATTTTTTTAACAATTCCTTAAATGTTCAACACATCAAATTACCATGTTTTACACTACCACTTTCGAACTAGAATTTATATAATGAGACTAACATTCATAAACTACATTAAGGATAGACAAAGTTCATAAGAACTCACCTTTGTTTTGCATTGCTTGTGAACTGGATTGACTTGTACCCTCTTCCTTCACGCCCTATGCTTTAGTGTGCTTAGATGATCATGAAATCAAAGACATGCATGAATTTTAATCAGTTTTCATCCTTCAATTGGCTGCATTTTCATTGTGCTTTCATGGGTGCTTTCCCCCTTTTTCTTCCCCTGGTCGACACCCACATTCAGCATTTTTTATTTTGTTATAACACCAAGTTTTCATGTTACACTTTCAGCCCTTCATCTTTTAAAACATGTCACTTTAGTATCAAACTATTAACTAGGTTACCTTTCACTACATTAACTTTGTTCTATAATTATCATTTTCCCTTTAAGACATCATAAGTAAAACATTATAATATAACATATATAAAAATTTGGGGTGTTACAATTAACCCCCTTTGTTTAATGTTTTCCAACTTTATGAGGCTTAATATATACTAGTTCCTTGTCCCTATTGTGGTATGTGTCACAAAGTGGACCACTTAATTTAATTTAAAACCGTATATAAAAAGTTACAAATATCAGTTGTACGTAAAGTGTGAACAGATTAGTTATATGTTATTATAATATATCATAGTTATTTAAAAACCCCTCACAAGCATACCTTTTAGGAGAGTCCCATTAATTGCGCTTATAGCTTTAAGACACTTAATGGGTTAAAAAAATACAAGTATTTTACTTAAATACCAACACGAGTACGGGTAAGTAAGGTAGTATCTGCATAAAATTTGTGATTAGTGTAGAAAGATTTAACTGATGAACTACCGTTATCTAAATTGGGATTTAGTTTGATTGTTTGAGGAAAAAAAACGTAAATTGTTATGAAAAGTGTTTTTTTTTTTCAGAACGAGAAGAAATAAACCCCACCCGGAATCCCGATTGCTAGTTTAACACAAAAACCTGTTTACCGATTCAAACACCACATAGACATGGCCTTGAAATTAATGCCATTGATTAACGGTTTGGAACAATTTTTAATAATAACTGTAACAACCTAACAATCCGTTAAATTATTCCAATTACCCACAAATTTACCAACCTGCTAACAATGCAAGGAAATCACCAATACGCTTAATAAACGATGAATAATTCAAATATAACAAACGTTTACCAAAATCAACACAAGTTGTCAAGAATATCGGTTATAAGATTCAGAAAACAAAGTTTAAAGTGAAAAATCTAGTAATCGATCATCCGGGGGAAGTCACCAAGAGTTTAGCCTTGCAGGGTAGTTATCACAGCTTCAAAACTTTATTTGGTATGAGTTTGCATGAAGAATCTAATTGACTGGGGTGTCAGAAAATCGCCTTCGGGGTGCTCTAGAATCGTCCAAATTGTTCAAAAATGGAATGCCATTATGATTTTATGATTTAGGTTAAATCTATCTTTTCCCGACACATCTTTCCCACGTGCGCAGGAGAGTCTCCTGGTCCTTCCGCGTGGCGCAAAGGAATGGAGAGAGGCAATGAAGAATGAAATCAAAGCCCTTCAAGCAAATGGAACTTGGTCTCTTGAAAAATTGCCAAATGGGAAGCCTACTATAGGCTCGAAGTGGGTGTATAAAATCAAATACAAACCAAACGGGGAGGTAGAATGATACAAGGCACGCCTTGTAGCCAAAGATTTCACCTAAATGGAAGGAATAGACTTCCACGAAACTTTTACGCTGGAACCAAAATAATCTTTGGAATCGACGGTGGTGCCTGTCGGAAAGAAGAAAAAATAGTGTAGGGGCTAATGTGTAATATGGGGTTCTATATAAACTCCATCTTTGTGTAACCCTACTCTAGTACAACTTCAACACAATTTTTCTCTCAAAACAATTCAAACCCTGTTCAGAGATCATTCTCTATACCAAACAACATGGTATCAGAGCAGAGTTATGATCCTTGAAAACTCTGTTCGTCAATCTCAAAAACCAAAAAACTCAAAACCCATTCAATCCAAACTTAAACCAGAAAAATTCCAACAAATCAAAATTAAAACCTAGACATCATCATCATCTCACGGCAGAAGGGAACAAAGAAGAAAGCACAAAAGTCAACAAGAACAATCCAAATTATTATCATCAACATCACGTGTGCCTTTGTTTGTTTGTGGAGGGCATTAATTATCAACAACTCCAAATTATCATCAACATCACGAGGCCGCCGTTGTTTCTTTTGTTTCAAAGGGCCGACAAGAACCGATCTGTTCAGAAGTTATAGTGGTGGTGGCGGCGGAGATTTGGAATCAGCGAACCCTAGCGAAGTCAGAGAAGTCAGCAAGATAGCGGATTTGTTGGTTTTTGAACCAGCGGATTTGTTTGTTTTTGAACCAGCGAAGGTGTTCGGGCGAAATTATTCGGGACCCACTTTAAACCTTGAACGCGAGTTCAAGTTATCGGTGTATTTAATAAATACGCCGGTAAGCGAACGTCATTCTCTGGCGTCGTTTTGTTGGCGGATTTAAGTCGCTCAGTTCAGTTACCGGTGAATTTGATAAGTCTTGAACGCGAGTTTACGGGCTTCCAGCGAAGTTAAAAAAAAATTGAAAAACATGGAAATCAATCATGAAAAAAATAGTGCTTGGATATTTGATTCTGGTGCTACTGACACCATGACGTTTGAACCATTGGACATACGTTCAATGAGCCAACCTCAAAAAACTAAAATCCATATAGCAAACAACGGAACGATGCAAGTGAAAGGAGGAGGAGTAATTGAAATTTCACCAACTATGAAATTATCAAATTGCCTCTATGTTCCGTCATTATCACACAAATTGCTCTCAATTAGTCATATTACCAAAGAATTAAATTGCACAATACAAATGCACCCTACTTTCTGCCTCCTACATGATATCAGGACGGGTGTGATTATCGGACGTGGTACTGAGCGCCACGGATTGTACTATGTGGATGAAGTGGCTCAACAGGGTACTGTGATGTTGGCACATGGAACAGAAAACCGGGAAGCCTGGCTATGGCATAGACGTTTGGGACACCCATCCAGTGGTTATTCGCACGTTTTGTTTCCAAAACTTTTCCCTTCAAATGGAAAAACAGATTGTGAAACCTGTCTTCGCGCTAAAAGCCATCGACAACCATTCAAACCAAGCAATACGAAAGTTGCTTCACCTTTTTCACTAATACATTCTGATGTGTGGGGTCCTGCTCCTGTGATGGGGGGGGGGGCAGGGTCTTCGGTACTTTATATTGTTCGTGGATGATTGCACTCGCATGACATGGGTATATTTTTTAAAAACCAAAGCCGAAGTTTACGAAAAATTTGTCACTTTTTATGCTATGATTCAAACTCAATTTCAAACTCAAATCCAAATCCTTCGATCCGACAATGGGGGGGAATTTGTCAATACATCTATGAAACAATTCTTTAAAACCAAAGGATTAATTCACCAAACCTCTTGTGCTCATACCCCCGAACAAAACGGTGTTTCCGAACGGAAAAACCGTATTATTCTTGAAATGACTCGAGCCCTTTTGATCGAATCTCAGGTCCCTAAATCTTTCTGGCCGGAGGCAGTTGCAACCTCTGTGTATCTGCTGAATCGGCTTCCCACAAAAGCTCTCAAATTTAAGACTCCCTTAGATTGTCTGTCTAAGTCTGCCAGTATCCCTCATCCCCTTACACTTGAACCCCGAATCTTCGGGTGTACCGCATTTGTTCATATATCCAAAACCAATCGAAACAAGCTTGGCCCATGTGCTGAAAAATGTGTATTTGTCGGCTATGGAATCGATCAAATAGGCTACCGGTGTTACAATCCAACAACTCGTCAAATGTTCACCACAATGAATGTTGACTTTCTTGAAACAAAATACTTTTATAACCCCCAACTCAGTGGTCAGGGGGAGAATGACAGTATAGACACTCTGAGCTGGTTAACCCAAATTCCCTCATCTGAAGAAGTCAACACAGAAAACTATCACAGTACTGCGAGTCCTTCAAACACAGACACACAATCCGCGGAGCACAGTACCACTGAAGAAAGTCCATCCAACGTGATGCCTGAGGTAAGAAATACTGAGAACTCTGAATGTTCTACGTCTTATAACTATGAGACAACAGGGGAACACATTGAACCGACAACTACAGAACATGTTGATCCAGTTGTTGAACAGGTTGAACCAGTTGTTGAACAGGTTGAACCAGTTGTTGAACAGGTTGCACCAGGTGCAGCAGAGACTACCGGAAGATACTCTCTTCCTCCTAGAGCCAATAGAGGGGTTCCTCCAAAACGCTACTCCCCAGAGAGGGAAACCAGAAATTCAAGGTATCTTGTAGCTAATATGGTCAACGGGAACTTATCTAACAGTGCGAAAGCATTTGTTACTTCACTATACTCTGAACAAATACCTAATTCCGTAAAGGAAGCTCAAGGTAAGAAGAACTGGGAAGAAGCAATGAAAGTGGAAATGCGTGCTCTTGTGAAAAACAACACATGGGAGAAGTGCATTCTTCCTAAAGGAAAGAAAACAGTTGGATGCCAGTGGGTATATTCAATCAAGTATAAGCCAGATGGTTCTATTGGACGATACAAAGCTCGGCTTGTAGCCAAGGGTTACACTCAGACGTATGGGATCGATTATTCTGAGACATTTTCTCCGGTTGCAAAAATGGATACCATCAGAGTTCTCTTCTCGGTAGCAGCCAATAAGGAGTGGCCTCTTCACCAGTTTGATGTTACAAACGCCTTTCTCCATGGAGACCTAACTGAAGAAGTCTACATGGAAGCACCTCCAGGGTTCTCAGGGGGTTTTAAAGAAGGAGAAGTTTGTCGGTTGAAAAAGTCTCTTTATGGGCTAAAACAATCTCCTCGGGCATGGTTTGGAAAGTTCACCTTGGCCATGAAAGAGTATGGGTATCACCAAAGTAACGCTGATCATACTCTGTTCCTCAAGAGAAGAAACGGTCTTGTAACTTGCTTGATCATATATGTGGACGACATGATTATTACCGGAGATGATATAGAAGAAATAAAACGGCTGAAAAGAAATCTGTTTTCAAAGTTTGAAATGAAAGACCTTGGGAATCTCAAGTATTTCCTCGGGATAGAAGTTCTCAGGTCTAAACGAGGGATTTTCATCTGCCAAAAGAAGTATGTTCTTGATCTCCTAGCAGAAACTGGGTTGGTTGATTGTAAACCAGCAGATACTCCAATGGTAGTGAACCACAATCTTCACATGGAACTCAATGGAGAACTTGCAGACAAAGAAAGGTATCAACGGCTCGTGGGCAAGTTAATTTATCTCTCTCACACTCGCCCTGATATAGCTTATGCTGTTGGAGTGGTGAGTCAGTTCATGCATCAACCTCAAGTTGCCCACATGGAAGCTGCTCAGAGAATTTTAAGATATCTCAAAGGAACTCCAGGCCATGGAGTTTTGTTCAAAACAAATGGACATTTAAATGTTGAGCTCTATACTGACGCAGACTGGGCAGGAGATAAGGGAAACCGAAGGTCAACATCAGGATATTTTTCTTTGGTTGGTGGAAACCTCGTTACCTGGAGAAGTAAGAAACAGAAGGTGGTCGCTCTGTCGAGTGCAGAAGCTGAGTTCAGAGGTATAGCCCGAGGGCTAAGTGAAGTTCTTTGGATCAGGAAGCTCTTAGAAGACATTGGTTTCTCCCAAAGGGCGAAACCCAGTAAAATTATGTGCGACAATACGGCTGCAATACAAATCTCAGAAAACCCAGTTCAGCATGATCGAACAAAACACGTGGAGGTAGATCAACATTTCATCAAGGAAAAACTCGAGGAAAGAATCATAGTGTTGGTGCACACATATGTCGTCTTCGTCTTGTATCGAGTCTCGGGTTCGGTGCGGATTCGGTGCGGATCTTATCAGGCATGATGTCATCATCAAGGATGATGACATCACACTTATGACATCATTGATTGCATCATCATCACAAAAAGACAAAATGCATGAAGATTCATGAATTCAGAATGTTACATTTCGCTTCAAGACAAAACAGGATTGCATGAATGATTTCGCTTCAAGCATGTTAGGTTCGCTTGAAGGGTGTCGCTTCAAGAGTTTTCAAGCGAAATCATTAGCACTATAAATAGATTGTCATAGGTTTCAGTTGTAACAGTTCCAACAGTTTTTTTCAGAGCTATACCGAAGTGCTGCCGGTTTCTCTTCTGAATGTAAAGGTTGTCAAATTAATATACAAGAAGATTAAAGTGTGTTACAAGCTGTTTCATTGTCTGTTTCTTAGTTTCCGCCTCTGAAATGGACTAGAACTCTTCCAAACGACTCATTTAGGTCGCAATCCGATCCTACAATTGGTATCAGAGCCAGTGAAGAAGAGTTCTTGTTGATTCAGCCGTAAAATCTGTTTCTACACCTTTCTTTTCCGAAAATTAAAACTTTTCACGGTTAAAATCGGACAAATTTCTTATATGTTGTGCGTAAACATGTTTTAATCAATCCTTGAAAGTTTCAAGTTAAAATTCAATCTAATACTTGTAATTTTCTGTGATTTTGCTTCAATTGTTCGAACAAAAGATGACATCAGCAACTGTTTAGACTAGATTTCGCTTGAAAAAAAACTAGAGTTTGAAGCGAAATTGAGGATTTCGCTTGAAAACAGTAGCTTGTTTAAAATACGATTGGATTTCGCTTGAAGTACGTTGACTGTGACATTTCGAGTTGTGTGAAAACATAAAACAAATTCACGTGAAGTACTTTGAGTATTGTGAACCGATTGAAAATGCATTGTGTAGTGTGAAATAGGTTCAGGTCTCGAAAATTGAAATGTGTTGATTATAACAGTTTGCATGTGACAATTCATTGTAATCGAGAATCACAGTTAATTGAGAAATGGAATCATGTGGTCGTGTCAGTTTACACTAAAGTATTCACAAGTTGTTGATTTGTTTTAATCATTGATTCAAAAAGCAAATATATGTTGTCGGTTTAGTGGAAGTACCGGTCCAATTAGCTCATGGCATGTGAAGTAGTGATTTTTTAAAAAAAAAGTGTCAGCAATAGTTGAATATTATCATCGATTCTATACACTTGCATGTTTGTGTCAGATTGAATTTGATTATCTTAAAATTTCGGCTGCATATTGTTGATATGTGTGATTGCATGTGACATTGATTGTGTCAGTCAATTAGAAATATTGAATTTAAAGTTGTCAGATTGTTGGGATAAGATACATGTGATTTTGTGACCCAAAATTCAAATTGGTGAATGATGACAGCTAATTAGGATGTCAGATTGCATGTAATGTTACTTGTGTAATATCTCGGTTTATGTGAAAATTGTCTGTTTGTGAGTATCGATATGAATGAAAGAATTGTAAATTGAAATTGTCGATTATATGCATTGTGTGATTTGAAATTGCTTATGATATATTAGTTTATATGTGCTAGTTGATCGAGTCGTGTGCGAATTTAGTTCAAATTGTTTGAATAGAATCTACAGGTTGTGTGGTTTGACATTAAAATCCATTCGCACAAAATATGTTCACTTCGTACAGTGTATACCGAGGTCGCGTGGTTTGAGTCGTGGTTAGTTTCAGTTCGTACAGTTTGGAGTTCAAAGATTTCAAAGGGTCAAGTCACTTGAATTCGATTCGGGTCCTAGAAGTCCGCACAGTTGGTCAACATTCAGTCCGCACTGAAAATCATCAGTCCAAGTACCAATTTGTTTCGATTAATTGATAAATCTTTAAACTGATTGTTTTTTTGTTTGTGTTGTAAAGGTACTTGTCGATTTCTACAAGAGATTCAAGTTGCTAAAAAAATGGATTCCGAGTTCTACAACGCGTTTGCTACACCCTCGACTACTCCAGCTTCAATTGCTCAAAACATGAATGCAGAAAATGAAACCGGAACAATGCAAAAACCCCCGAAGCTTATGGGAATTGAAGATTACCACGGGTGGAAGAAACGGTTTGAGAATTGGGTTCAGGCGAATCATCTAAAAGCATGGGAGAGCATTGAAACTGAGTATGAGAGACCAAAGAATACAACGGGAGCTGATAAAATCATTTCTGAATTTACTGAACAAGAGAGGGAATGTTATAGAGGAGAGAAAATGATGATCAATTTGCTACAACAAGCGATAAAAGAAGATATATTTGTGTTGCTTCAGCATGATGAAAACGCTTATTCTATTTGGGAAGCACTTGAAAAGAAATTTGAGGGAAGCACTGAAATGTTTCAGAGTAAAGCAGCTTTGTTGAAAAAGGAGTTTGAACTGTTTACGTGCATGCCTGGTGAAACAACAAAGAGTCTTATTGAAAGATATTGTCATCTTGTACGTACCATGTCACAGTTGAAGATTAAGAAAAATGCAGCAGAATGGGTTGAAAAGCTTGCTGATGCTTTACCGCAACAAGAATGGGGTACATATATGATGATATTGAAAAATTCAGGACAGTATAAAAAGCTATCAATTGCACAGTTTATAGAGAAGTTGGAGGCACAGGATCTGGAGCAGCAGAAAATTGCTAGAATGAACAGTTCTACTCATCAACAAGATATCAAATTGTATTATAAAGGAAATGTTCAAACTGCTGAAGCAAGTCCAAAGATACAAACTGCATTTAGTGCTGGAAATCAATCTACACCAAGCAGTCAAGGATCAGTCAACACTAGTGGGTTTTCAACGGTGAATCCTCCAAGTGTTCAAAGTTCATCTACTGGAAATGGTCATCTACTTCAGTGCAATGTAGCTCTACATCTTCAAAATGGTCAAAATTATTCTGAAGAAGTTGTAAAGCATCATATGGGATTATTGGTCACTGCATTAGAGTCTTATGAAGGATTGATTGCCGGAAAAATTGGTAATCCGATGCTGACAAAGGAAGATTATGACCAAATTGATGCAGAGGAGCTAGAACTGATGGATATTAAATGGGCTTTAGCTAGTGTTTTGAGGAGAGCAGAAAAATTTAGATTGGTTACAGGAAGAACTGATTTCTTGGATGCAAATCTTTCTAATCTTGGATTTGATAAATCTAAAGTTGTTTGTTTTCGTCGCAGGGAGAAATGCCACTTTAAAAGAGAGTGCAGGAATCAGGAGCCGAGAGGAGCAAAGGAGTCTGCTGGAAAAGATGATTATTATCGAAAGACCATTTATCAGCAAATCACTCATCAACCACATCAACAAAAAGAGCCTCAAACGGCACATGGAAAAATGATCGAGGATGCAAATAGGAAAGCTTATTATGGCATCATGGATCAAGAAGACGAGAAATTGGCTGAAGGATTTAGCTGGGACAAGTACATTCCAGCTGATTCAAATGTTGGAGCGTTTATTGCTCATATTATTCGAAAGCCGGAAATGCTGAAGGAATGGATGGAAGTGTTATCTGATGAAGAGAAAAGTGAAGATGAAGGATCTGTTTCATCTGAAAACAGTTCATCAGAGACAAGTGATAGTGATGAAGAAATTGAACAGATTAATATTGATAAACTTCATCTATCTTCTGATAATTTTGAATCTTATTTTGCAGACAAATTGAGGAAGCTCAAAGAAAGAAAAGCTGCAAAAGGAATGAAGGAAGTCAAAGTTGTTGAGAAGATTGTTGAAGTGGAAAAAGTGATGGAAGTTGAAAAGATTGTTGAAGTCGAAAAGATAGTGGAAGTTGAAAAGATCATTGAAGTCACAAAACCATGTCTCACATGTTCAGAATCCTGCAAACAATGCAAAGAAAAAGACGAGAGGTTTAGTGATTCAGAGAAGATGAAAGAAAAGTTGCTGTTTGATTTAAAAAATGTGAAAGAATCATACGATGTATTAAATAGAACAGTGAATAGTTTGCAGAAAACTAATTCAGAAAGAAAAGCTGCTTTGAAGATGTTGAATGCAACAATGATGTCGAAGCAAAAAGAGATAAATTTTTACATCGAAGAATGTGCTAAATGGAAGCAAGAGTTGGATGGTGAAAAAGTTGAAAACGAAAGAATCAGAAGATTGCTGCGAAGTTATACAAGTTGTGATTACATAATTGATAGAATTTACCCTACTGTTGCAGGTTTCGAGGCGTTTAAAGATGAAGATAAAGACAAGAAATCAAAGAAGAAAACGGATACTGGTAAGAAACAGAACGTCTGTTATAACAAGTGTCCGCCTCCAATTTGGGAAGGGTATTCGCCTAGAAAACCGAATGAGGAACAAGTCCAAAAGGCAGTCAATCTAAAGTTAGAGTCCGAGTTAACCGATGTGTTACCAGACAACATTGATGTCACATTCACAGCGTCCGATACAGATCATGAGTCCGAACTGATAAAACGAGTGGTCGATCAGGTGTTAGATAAGGATGAGGAGTCAGAGTCAAAGTCCGAGTCCGAAAGTTCATGTCAGTCAGTCAGGAGTTCGAGTTCGTCTGAAAAGAGTTCAAAGTCGTTGGGAAAATGGGTTTATAGTAAAGAATTTTTGTTGTCAAAATCTAATTTGAATGACGAAACATTTGAAGTTGCATATACTTTGAATGATTCTGACAAATTATATTTTGATAAAGAGTTTCCAATTAGAAGTGTTCGTTTTGACATGATTAAAAAGGTTTTCAAAATGACAGAAATTAATATTTCTGAAATTAAAGATTTAAATCCTACTGGAAAACCTAAAAAATACACTTCAAGAGTTCAACAACGGTTAAACAAGAAAAAAGGTTACAATTCTGGTTCTGGTTTTTAAAAGAAACCAAACCACAATCATAGCTACAAAAAGAAAGGACTTGGTTTTATTCCACCTGAAAATTATAAAAATGAGAAAATTTCTAAAACAAATACAAAATATGTTGCAGGAACTAGCCATGAAGAAGAATCAAAAAGCTCATTCTGGAAGCAATCAAACACAGAATTTCTTGCAAAGAAAGTGAAGAATGAAGCTTATCAAAGAAAGGAGACAAGAACCTGTTACAGATGCAATGAAGTTGGTCATATTGCATGGAACTGTCCCCAAGCAACAAAAACAAAACAGGGAGTTTCTGGAAAACTGAAAGAAGTTATTGTTGACAAAGCTGAACCACCAACTGAAAGATTCAAAGTATTCAAAAATTCAACATATGAAGTTGGTGAATGTTCAAAAAGATTTTACAAGAAAAGGGGAAATCTTGACAACCAAGCTTGGGTTGTTAAGAAATCAGAGGTAAAATCTGGCGATGAATCTGATTCCACAAAGTCAGAGGAGCCACAGGTTGAGGTAAAAAGAGAAAACTCAGTTCCTCCAATGGATGATGAGAACTTTCCATCATTGAGGACTGAATATTTTAAATCAAAAGTTGGGAAAGTTGAGATCTCAAATCAATTCTATTCTGAACAGAAAGAATTTGATGTTGAGAAAGCGTTTAATGGAAACATTAAAAAGATGATTGGTAAAATGATTGATGGGAAGGCTAAAGGGGTAAAGGAGTTTTATGCTACAAAGAAGGCAACTTATAGCCCAACCCCTAGTGAAGTTGAGAAGGTTACACCCAAGGCTGGTCAGGCTTGGGTGGATATTTTCTTTCATTGAAAAACCTGACTTGCCGGAGATCCCAAGTTTGTAATCGTGGATCAGGAATCGGCATCATTCATATTTTAAAGGGTTTGTATGAAAGTTGTTAAAATTGTTAAATTTTTATAGGATAAGTGTGACTTGCCGGAGCTCCCAGGTTGGTAAGAGTAGAGCAGGAATCGGCATCATTCTTTATATCAGATTTTGATTGTGTTTATTTACAAGTGGTTGAAAGAGGTTTTCAACGTCAAGTGGTAAATCAAGGACATTAAATTGTACTTGATTTTCTACAAATGATTGAGGAACGATATGATGAACCCCTAACTTTACAAGTGGTAAAATCAACAAAACCTATTTTCCGGAAAAATCATTTTGGTTAAAACAAACTTAAGTGTTTTGAAATCATTATGAGAAAATAGTTTTGTGTAAGGGGGAGTTCTGATTGTTTATGCCAGGTGGATGGCGAATTGAGGTGATTTGATATCGGTTGTCAATTTTTTTAGAAAACAAACTGTACAGGTAGAGTATCAAAATTTGTTTTCAAATTTCCTAAAATGTGTTTGCATTTTAGGGGGAGTAAAAATTTTCAGAAAATTCAAAAACATTTGAAAATTTTGAAAAAGCCAAAAACATGATAAAATCAAAAATGAGTTTCGTTGTGAAAAGAGGAAATGATAGTACATCAGTGGACTATCACAACATGCTAAAGAATTGTAAAGTAAAAATGTGATAAACAATCTCACTGTGGATATGTCAGTAGGTTTTTGCACATTTAGTAAATTGTGACGAGATATAAACATAAAATTTACTTGCGTCTACGTGGGGAACACCTCCAGGATATATAGGTAACCCCTGAAATCTTGTTTGAAGGGTCCCGTATTCTGAGATACTAGGTCTTTATACTCAGTGATATCTGGGGTATTATCCTGGGACTTCTGATTTTGCGGAAGCAATGGCCTAGTCCCCGGAGAATACTTTCTGCTTGCTTGAAATATAGCTTCGCCCTCAGCTAAAAAATGATGAAACATTGAAAAATGCTAATCATGGCTGTTGTAATATAAAAGATCCTCTAAAGGGGACACACCTAAAAGTCAACTAGGCTCTCTGCTGAACGGAAGTTCTGACCTGAGCTATCACGGTTGCATAATTTATTCCCCTTACAGATATCATCTGTGGTATACTCACCTGTAAGATTGAATACTGGGGTCTGGATACGGGAGTATATACTGAAGTGGGACACATGTAGATGTTTAAGTCTCTTAAAACATTAACATCGTATCTCGGATCAATTGAACTTTGTGTGAAAATTTAAGTGGACAAATATACTGACAATCTAGGTGAATTGTTTAGAACTTAAAATGAAATGAAGCTTAACAGTGTTTATGACTTGTCTCAAAAACTGATATGATCCTCTTACACGAACTCACAAAAATATTGTTTGTAAATATCTCTTTACTGCATTTCTTTACATTCAAAAATCCAAAAAGATTTTGTGTGTGTTTTAGCATAAATTTTGAAAAATTCAAAAAGATTTTAGACAACTGATGTTGAAGAGCTGATTTTCAAAATTTCAAGTGCTGAACATGACGAACAGGTTTGGGAAAATTTGATTGAAAAGTTTTTCAGAGATAAAAATTCGTTAAATGATCATTGTTAATGTTTGATTGTATATTGATTGAAGAAGGCTCAGTGTTGGTGTTTGATATTTGACAAATTGTTAAATATTTTATTCTTGTGAATCTTATTTTTGGTTAGAGGATGTGCAGGATAGCAGATAGAGTGCCAGGTTCCGATACCTGAGGATTCTGAAATTCTGTAAAAGCCAGACTACGATCCCAGCATGTTTTGAGGGGGAGTCTGTTAGAGGGATAGAGAATTGGAGATAGGATAGAGCCAGATAGAGATCCTGAAGAAAGCTCAAAGACTGATAAAGGCTGAAGATTGAGAAGACTCGACACTTAAGACTCGTCAACATCTGAGGGGGAGTCTGTTGGTGCACACATCTGTCGTCTTCGTCTTGTATCGAGTCTCGGGTTCGGTGTGGATTCGGTGCGGATCTTATCAGGCATGATTTCATCATCAAGGATGATGACATCACACTTATGACATCATTGATTGCATCATCATCACAAAAAGACAAAATGCATGAAGATTCATGAATTCAGAATGTTACATTTCGCTTCAAGACAAAACAGGATTGCATGAATGATTTCGCTTCAAGCATGTTAGGTTCGCTTGAAGGGTGTCACTTCAAGAGTTTTCAAGCGAAATCATTAGCACTATAAATAGATTGTCATAGGTTTCAGTTGTAACAGTTCCAACAGTTTTTTTCAGAGCTATACCGAAGTGCTGCCGGTTTCTCTTCTGAATGTAAAGGTTGTCAAATTAATATACAAGAAGATTAAAGTGTGTTACAAGCTGTTTCATTGTCTGTTTCTTAGTTTCCGCCTCTGAAATGGACTAGAACTCTTCCAAACGACTCATTTAGGTCGCAATCCGATCCTACACATAGAGCTCCCGTATATATCAACAAAAGATCAACTCGCAGATATTCTCACAAAAGCAGTCAACGGAAACGCTTTTAGTGGCTGTTTGAGCAAGTTAAGTATTGGTGACCCCACTACTGAACTTGAGGGGGAGTGTCGGAAAGAAGAAAAAATAGTGTAGGGGCTAATGTGTAATATGGGGTTCTATATAAACTCCATCTTTGTGTAACCCTACTCTAGTACAACTTCAATACAATTTTTCTCTCAATACAATTCAAACCCTATTCAGAGATCATTCTCTATACCAAACAACAGTGTGTAGGATCGTTTCGCGACCTAAACGAGTCGTTCGGAAGAGCTCTCGTACGTTTCAGAGGCGGAAACTAAGAAACGGACGTGTACACAGCTTGAAAAGTACTTTAAACCTCTTGTATATTAGATTGACAACTTTTACAGTGAGAGGAAATACCGGCAGCACTTCGGTATCACAAAACCTGACCGTTCCGTTTGAAATGAACCTATCACACACCTATATATAGACAATGACCCTTCCGTTTGAACTTACCCTTCCGTTTGAACTTAACATAACTTGGTTCAAACGGAACCCTCATTTCAAACAATGAGTTCAAACGGAACCCTCATTCAAACTTTCGTTTCAAACGGAACCCTCTAAAACACTTCTTAAAATCATAACTAAAACCCTAATTTGACATATAAGATCCAATTATGACTTTCATGAACTAAGACTTGATGAAGACGCAGTCAACAGACATTCTTGTGCATCAACAGACTCCCCCTTGGATGTTGACGTAGTCTTCAGCTCCTGAGTCTTCAGTCTTAGTCTTTTCTTCCACTCTGTCTTTCTCTTGTATTCTTCAGGATCAGCAGCTGGCTCTAGCAATTTCAGACTCTCTTTCTCTAACAGACTCCCCCTCAAAATGTACTGGGATCGCAGTCTGACTTTCACAGGTTCAGGTATCGTAACCTGATTCACCTACATATTCTCTACCCAAAAGTAAGTTTCACAAAAGATAAGATATAACAAATTTAGAAACTTTGCTAATCCCTTGAAGACACAACCCTGAATGAAAAAATTATCATTTTCTGATGAACCACTTGAATATATATCATTTTCATTTCTCACATCTTCAAAACACACTTTCCCAAACCTGTTCGTCATGTTTAGCACTCGGAATTCTGAAAATCAGCTTTTCAACATCAGTCGTCTAAAATCTTTTTGGATTTTTCAAAATTTATGCTAAAACACACCGAAAATCTTTTTGGATTTTTGAAATAACCGAAATGAAATGCAGTAAAGAAATATTTACATACAATATTTTTGTGAGTTTGTGTAAGAGGATCATATCAGCTTTTGAGACATATCACCAACACCGTTAAGCTTCATTACATTTTAAGTTCTAAACAATTCACCTAGATTGTCAGTATACTTGTCCACTTAAATTTTCACACAAAGTTCAACTGCTTCGAGATACGAATTAGTGTTTTAGGACTTAAACATCTACATGTGTCCCACCTCAGTATATACTCCCGTATCCAGACCCCAGTATTCAGTCTTACAGGTGAGTATACCTAGATGATATCTGTAAGGGGTTAATTGCGAGGGCCGTGAGAGCTCAGGTCGATCTTTCGATACGCAGAGAGATGACGGCTTCAACTTTTGGTGGGTCCCCTTTGGGGATCTTCTTTTCAACAGCACATGATTAACCATTTTGCAATGTGTTATCATTTTTTATGCTGAGGGGAGGCTTATATTTCAAAGCAGCGTAAAGTATTCTCCGGGGACTAGGCCATTGCTTCCGCAAAATCAGAAGTCCCGGGATAATACCCCAGATATCACTAAGCATAAAGACCTAGTATCTCAGAATACGGGACCCTTCAAACAAGATTTCAGGGGTTACCTATATATCCTGGAGGTGTTCCCCACGTAGACGCAAGTAAATTTTATGTTTATATCTCGTCACAATTTACTAATTGTGCAAAAACCTACTGACACATCATCAGTGAGACCGTTTATCACATTTAACTTTCCAATTCTTTAGCATGTTGTGACAGTCCACTGATGTACTATCATTTCCTCTTACCTTTTTCAAATTTTCAAATGTTTTTGGATTTTCTGAAAATTTTTACTCCCCCTAAAATGCAAACACATTTTAGGAAAATTGAAAACAAACTATACAATAAAACGACAACTGATATCAAATCACTTCAAATCGCCATCCACTTGGCATAAACAATCAGAACTCCCCCTTACAACAAACTATTTTCCCATTGTGATTTCAAAACACTTAAGTTTGTATTAATCAAATGGTTTTTCCGGAAAATTAGTTTTGTTGATTTTACCACTTGTAAAGTTAGGGGTTCATCATGTTGTTTTTCCAAACAATCATTTGTAAGAATGGTCCAATCAAGTTCAACTTAATGACCTTGATTAACCACTTGTCAATGAAAACCTCTTTCAACCACTAACAGGTTCACTCACCAACCATAACAACTTGTAAATCAAAATATAACAATTTAAATATACCACCTGTAGATTTACCAACCAAATCACTTGTAGGATCATTTGCTAAGAAAGATGCCGATTCCTGCTCCACTCTTACCAACCTGGGAGCTCCGGCAAGTCAGGTTTTTACTCAAACATTACATCCACCCAAGCCTCACCAGCCTTGGGTGATTTTGGTGGCAAACATCTGTCCCACCAACATTTTGATTTGTAAAATTCTTTGGCATCCTTAACCTTCCTGTCTACCATCTTCCCAAAAATATGTTTGACTTTCCCGTTGAAAGCCTTCTCAACATCAAATTCTCCCTCATCAGCGAAGAATTGATTTGAGATCTCTACCTTTCCCACTTTCTTCATCAAATTTTCTTTTGACAATTTAGGAAAATTCTCATCGTTCACTTCTGGAACGGAACTCACAATCTTTTTCTCAACCAAAGACTCCTCTGATTTTATGGAATCAGATTCATTGTCAGAATTACCCTCAGATTTAACCACCCACTTTTGTTTACTCAAATCACCTCTTCTTTTGTAAAACCGTTTTGAACTTTCTCCTTCCTCAGAAGTAGAATTTTCAAATTTTTTAACAATTTTTACAGGTTGTTCTTTCTTATTAACACAAGTCTTTCTCAAAACAGATTTAGAAGAAACTCCCTGTTTTTGATAGTTGGTCTTGGGGCAATTCCAAGCTATATGTCCAACTTCTTGACATTTGAAACAGGTTCTTCTGTCAACTCTTTGAGCAAACCTTCTCACATTCTTCTTCACTTCAGCAAGAAACTCCTGGTTTGACTGCTTCCAGAACGGTTTCTTCTGTTCATCCTCTGAACTTCCTCCTGAAACAAATTTTGTTTTTGGTTTATAAGTTTTCTGATTTTTATAATTTTCTGAAGAATTAAAACCAAGACCTTGTTTTTTGAAATTACGGTTGTGGTTTGGTTTCTTTCGATAACCTGAACCATAACTGTAATCCTTTTTCTTGTTCAATCTCTGTTGAACTCTTGAAGTGTACTTTTTAGGTTTTTCATCAAGATTTAAATCTTTTATTTCAGAAATATTAATTTCTGTTAATTTGAAAACCTGTTTGATCATTTCAGTTTTGACACTTCTTATTGGAAATTCCTCATCAGAATATAATTTGTCTGAATCATTCAAAGTATAAGCCACTTTGATTGATCCGTCATTCAAATTAGATTTTGATAACAGGAATTCTCTATTGTAAACCCTATTAACCGGTGAACTCGGACTCTTCTCAGACGAACTCGAACTATCTGACTTAGACTCCGACTTTGACTCTTCATCCGTATCTAACACCTGATCGACAACTTTCTTTACTAACTCAGACTCATGATCAGTGTCAGACGCTGTGAATGTAACATCAATATTGTCTGGTAATTCATCAATGATTTCAGACTTTAACTTGATGTTGACTGCCTTTTTTAGACGCTCTTCATTTGGATTCCTGGGAGAATAAGTTTCATGGATCGGGGGCGCACATCTGTTATACTTGACACTTGGTTTCTTACCAGTATCAGTATCTTCAGTCTTTTTGTCCATGAACGCTTCCAGACCTGCAACAGTAGGATAAACACGATCAATCAAGTAATCACAAGTAGTATAGCTTAGCAACAATCGTTTAATCCTTTCACTCTCAATCTTCTCAAGTTCCACTTCTTTCTTTAGCTTTGCACAATCTTCGATGTACTCATTGATGACTTTCTGCTTTGTCATTAATGTTGCACTCATTTTATCCATTGCTTTTTCGGTTTCTGTATTCGTCTTCTTCAAACTATCAACTGTCCTGTTCAGTACATCGTACGACTCCTTTACATACTTCACATCGGACAATAAATCTTCTTTAATCTTCTCTAAATCAGCAATCTTCATATCTTTCTCCTCACAAACTTTGCAAGATTCTGAACACTTCGAACATGGTTTTTCAACTTCAACCAATTTTTCAACTATCTTTTCAACCTCGACAGTCTTTTCAACTTCAACAAGTTTCTCAATTTCAACAATTTTTTCTACTTCAACAATTTTTTCAACTTCGACTATTTTTTCAATTTCAACGAGTTTCTCCACCACTTTCTCCACTTCAACAACTTTCTCAACTACTTTCTCAGTTGCTGGTTCAACATTCGCTTTTCCAGCTTCTGTCTTTGCTTTTTCATTAGCTAGCATTCTTATTGCTTCCAACTCTTTCCTCAATCTTGCCATCTTCTTTTGATACAGCATCTCCATTTTATCTGCAAAAAACAAATTAAAACTAGTAGGATCAATGCCTTTTCTAGCTCTGTTGAGATGTTCTTCCTCATCATCGGTATCCACATCGCTTCCAAGATCAGGAAATATCGGGATTCTTTTCTCACTAGCCTCTTCACCTAGTATTCTTGCAACACAAGCTGAACCAGGTATGTATTTGTCCCAACTAAATCCTTCAGCAACAAATTCATCATCTTGATTGATAAGTAAAGCTTTCTTCTTTCCATCTTCAATAACATGACCATGTGCAGTTTGTGGTTGTTGAGCAATCTGATGGAAAATTGCTTTCTGATAATAGTTGTTCTTTTCTTGATTTCTGGTTGCTTCTTTACTTTTGCACTCTCTTTTAAAATGTCCTTTTCCTTTGCAACGGAAACAGGTAACTTTTGATTTGTCAAAACCCAGTTGAGAAGTAGCCATTCCTCGAAATTCATCCCTACCAGTAATCTCTTGAAACTTTTCAGCTCTCCTCCAAGCACTTGCTAAGCACCATTTGATATCCATCAATTCAAGTTCTTCAGCATCAATTTGGTCGTAATCTTCTTTGGTAAGCATCGGATTCCCAATCTTCCCACCGATCAAACTTTCATAAGATTCTAACATGGTAACCAGTGATGCCATGTGCTGCTTTGCAACTTCTGGAGACAAATTCTGGCCATTTTGAATGTTTAATGTAACATTGCATTGAAGATTTGTTGAATTCGATTGTTGAGGACTTGATGTTGTAAAGTTTGGATCAAAACTCGAGAATGATGAAGATCCACCACTTTGAGTAACATTACTCTTTGTTCCGGATGAACCATCTGCACTGAAACCAGTTTGAATCCTTGGGCTAGGACTGGAAGTAGCCTCAAACTTGTTCCCTCGGTAATACAAACTGATATCTTGTTTGGCGTTTGGATTCGTCATGATAGCTGTTTTCTGAATATCCAACTCATGCTCTTCAATCTTTTGAATAAACTTTGCTAGACTCATATTCTCAGATTTTCTCATGTGTTTGATAATCAACAAATAAGTTCCCCATTTCTGTTGTGGTAATGCCTCAGCAAGTTTATCCACCCATTCCCCATCATCCTTCTTTATATCTAATCTCCCCATTTCCAAGACAAGATGACAATATCTGTCAATTGTCTGTTTCGTTGATTTGTAATCAAAAGCTACAAACATATCGAATGATTTCTTCAGCAACGCCTTTCTGTTTTTAATCATATCCGCGCTTCCTTTGAATTTCTGAATCAATGCTTCCCAAATTGACTTAGCTGTATTATCGTGTTGAAGCAAAACAAATATATCTTCTTTGATTGCCTGTTGAAGAATACTGATCATCATTTTCTCACTAGTATACTTCAATTTGTCAGCTTCCGTAAAGTCACTGAAATCCTTTACAAGCCCACGTTCATTTTTCGGTTTCTCATAGTCTTTCTCCAACGAACACCATGCATCAAATTTGTAAGCTTGCACCCAGTTCTCAAATCGATTTTGCCATCCTTTGAAGTCTTCAATGTACATGAGTTTTGGCGGCTTTTGATGAGTGCCTGTCTCATTCTCATTATATAAATTTTCAGCAGCAGTAACCGGAGCGACTGGTGTGGCAAACGCATTGTAGAAATCCTCTTCCATGTCTTCGGCAAATACTTGACAAATACCTAACAACACAATCAAACAAAATACAATCAGTTTAACAGTTTATCAATTAACTGAAACAAACTGGTACTCGAACTGATAACAATTTTGAGCGGACTGAATGTTAACGAACTGTGCGAACTGAATGTTGACCAAATGTACGAACTTCTAGGACCCGAATCGACTTCAAGTAACTTGACCCTTTGAAATCTTTGAACTTCAAACCGTACGTACTTACAGAAACCACGACTCAAAACACGTGACCTGACAATCCGAATCAACACTACCACAAGAGTTGAAAACCTTTCTCACAAATATACAATAAACTCAAACCCTTTGTCCAACAAAATTCATAATGAGCTGAAGTCTTTTAACAAGTAATTCGATAATTGTCTATAATCAAATACCACAACTCAAAATCATTGAACCAAGCATAAATCTGAATCAAATAATCGAATAATTGGACTGCATCATTGGACTTCAACAATCAATACTTCAACATATTAGATGGGCCGATGACAACTTGGGCTAACAACAACTTGGTTGGGCTTCGAAATGTATTCAGTAAAATGATGTGATATATTTATCACATGTAAATCTTGAACAAATGACTAACATGACCAACTGACACACATCCACTTAACCGACCATCTGTTTGGAAATTGATGATATCACATGTAATCACATAAATCTTTCAATAATCATAGGACCACTTCAACTTTTAGTAGACAACAGTAATGCAAAACTGACAACTGTTTAATTGTTTAACACTTATCACATGTAATTCCGACAATCCTTAATGCTCAAAGACAATCTGATTGGACCTATTATCTATCTTGAATCAACTTTATGACTTCCAATTTACGAGACCACTTTGATTAAAGAATCACACCACCCAAAGCATTTATCACGTGAAAACTGAAATATATTCAAACAAAAATCATGCTTCAAACAGTCATGTTATGTTTCAAACTGTCAGATGATTTTCAAACTGTCAGGACTGTTCCGTTTGAAATACCAATAGTTTCAAACGATAAATGTTCAAACGATGAACTGTTCAAACGATGCACCTTTCAAACACCAGACTCAAACGATGAACTTGTTTCAAACGATAAACTTTCAAACGGCAGACATTTTTCAAACGACAGCGTCCATTTTCAAACGATAGAGTTAATTTTCAAACGATGGAGTCAAATTTCAAACGGGAGGGTCTGATTTCAAACGACAGATCTGATATTAAACGATGACGTCAGCAATTTCGTGAAACTTTCAAACGGTACACATGATTTAGATCGGTTTTAGGTCGAATTTCGTTTTCAAACTTTCAAGGATTAGTTATTAGTAGATTTCGTTTGTTATGTGATCGTTTCAAGCCATTTTAACCGTAAAAAGTATCGGTTTTAAGAAAGAAGGTGTAGAAAAATGAGATTTTCAAGCTGAATATGGCAAGAACTCCTCGTCCTGAGCTCTGATACCAATTGTAGGATCGTTTCGCGACCTAAACGAGTCGTTCGGAAGAGCTCTCGTACGTTTCAGAGGCGGAAACTAAGAAACGGACGTGTACACAGCTTGAAAAGTACTTTAAACCTCTTGTATATTAGATTGACAACTTTTACAGTGAGAGGAAATACCGGCAGCACTTCGGTATCACAAAACCTGACCGTTCCGTTTGAAATGAACCTATCACACACCTATATATAGACAATGACCCTTCCGTTTGAACTTACCCTTCCGTTTGAACTTAACATAACTTGGTTCAAACGGAACCCTCATTTCAAACAATGAGTTCAAACGGAACCCTCATTCAAACTTCCGTTTCAAACGGAACCCTCTAAAACACTTCTTAAAATCATAACTAAAACCCTAATTTGACATATAAGATCCAATTAGGACTTTCATGAACTAAGACTTGATGAAGACGCAGTCAACAGACATTCTTGTGCATCAACACAGTGCCACCGGTCCCATCCCAAACGGTGGAAACCATACACTCGCGACTACCGAGGCAAGGCCCCAATATTAATAATACTCTATTCTTTCCCGAATTTGTGTCTATGAAAGTTTTTGTGTGAGTTTATGTATATATACGATGGGTGTGTGTCTATTCGGAGGAGATACGATCAGAGCTACGATTGCTTGGATACAACGATTGCTTGAATGTTTTTTGTGACGATTGATATTTTAGTGTTGTTAGACGGTGTTATAATATGAATTAGTGCCTTTTGTGTTAGATGAGGTGATGCGATGGGTCGCCGGGAGCGGTTGTGTAACGGTGATGAGAGGTTGCTGGTGGTCGGTGTGCCGTATGGCGGTTACGGTGATGAGAGTTTTGAAGGGCGTGTCGGTTTCAATTTAAAACGCAACCCTTTAAATGGAAAGTGCAAATTTTACAAATTACATTTGAATCGGTGTGTATTTTAAATGTTTCGGTGCTTTTGAACGAAGGGATGCAAGTGCCCATCGCAACCTAAGTTACTTTTTGTATTGTATAGTAATAGTAATGTATGAAAAAAATAATTTTTTGTTTACATGTTGTGGCTAATAAAAGTTACCGAAAAATCAGTGTTTCTTTTTGAGTGGGGGCAAATATGGAGTCAATTAATATCGACATAAGGGGTTAGATTGTAAGCTAATCACTCTGGCTACTTGTAATGAAAAGTTGTTTCTCTGATCGATCTGTACGTTTCTGGCTGCTTGCTTCTGCTATAGTCAACTCACAGCTGACGCTGCTAGCGTTGAGATTTCAGTTTGGGATCTTTTGATATGCATAGTTCTATGGAGAGGAGATACAAAGAGAGCACAACCACTATTAAGACACAAATTACTCACCTGATTATCAGAATGAAAGGAAGCAATAAAAGTATAAGAACAATGGAAGCAAACAAATGAATTAAACCCCTTATGGGCATCAAGAATAGCAAAGAAAGAAGGATGAAATGCAACACCATAAAATGAACGCTTTACACTCAATGTCGTTTTTACATTAAAACCTTAAAGACTAAATTATGTTAAAGCTCGCCCTAAAGGGCTACATGTCCCCCTGTATAAGATCGAGCTTGTTCCATCTTGGTAGATACAAGTCTCTACCTTCATCTGCCACTAGCAATGGGTAACATAGTATGCTTGCTCATGCTATCGAAGGTGCTTGAGCTTACATTGCTTATGCTGCCACCATTTGTATATTCATCGTCGTTTGTTAGTCCTTTTAACAAATACTCACCTTCATTTTCATTTGTACTACTTTCCACCAATGGATGTTTTTGAATCATTGAAGCCAATATTCCTTGGAGCTCGATTGCTACTTCCTTCATGGTAGGCCTTTCGTCGCCTTTAACACGTAAGCATCTTTCAGCCAGTCTTGAGACTTGGATAATCTCGCTAGGAACATCATTTAGCTGCAAGTGTTCATCAAGAACCTGGAGGAGTTTCCCCTCTTTTAAAGAATATATAAAGTATATAGCTAGGTTCCTCTCTGCCTCTGGCCTATCAAAGCTAAGAGCCTTTTTTCCAGTTAAAAGCTCCACTAGTACGACCCCAAAACTATAAACATCGCTTTTATCCGTGAGTTGGTTTGTCTGCAAATACTCTGGATCTAAGTAGCCTAGTGTTCCTTGCACTAGAGTGGCCAATTCAATCTGGTCAATAGGAATTAGCTTAGATGCTCCAAAATCAGCCACTTTTGCTACATAGTTTTCATCCAAAAGTATATTCATTGGCTTGACATCGCGATGGATGATTGGAACAGATGCTGCAGAATGTAAGTATGAAAGTGCTTCAGCTGTCTCCGTTGCTATTCTGAGACGGATGTCCCATGTAATAGACGACGACTTGCCTTTATTGTGGATGTGATCAGAGAGTGTTCCATTTGGAATGAACTCATAAACCAATAACGGGATTTCCGCTTCCAGGCAACACCCAATCAGCTTCACCACGTTCCTATGATTTATTTGGGACAAGATAACCACTTCATTGATAAATTGCTCTATCTGAGCCTGTGTTTGATCTCCTAATTTAGACTTCTTTATTGCAACTACTCTGTTATCAGAAAGAACCCCTTTGTAAACAGTACCATAACCACCCTTACCGATAATCCTGCTCTCGTCATAGTTATTGGTTGCCCTCTTTAGCTCCTCTATCGTGAATACTCTTGCTTGATCATGAGAACCCCCATCTCCAGAAATTCGTTGCTGTAACATTACTCCACCATTTTGTTCAAATAATTTTTCTCTCAGCATCATGAGCTTTCGCCTTTTGAGCACCAAGTACAACCAGGTGACAGTTATAAGGAGAAAAACAGCAGAAGCTAAGGTGCCTGCAACAACATAAACTAACTTTTAGCACGGATGCATGCTGATTTGATTTCTAAAAGTAGGTTTAGATATAAGCGGAAAAAAATATTGCATGATTACTTACAACTATCTTTATAATGGCGGATTGATCAGCAGTACAACCTGATCCATTTTTCCTACCATCTCCAGAGTAACCTTTTGGACAGGTACGCGTATAATTTCCTGCTGTATCAGCGCATTCATGTTCGCAGTCATCATTTCCTCGTTCACGCTCATTAATATCTATTGAACAAGGTAGTGTCGATCATTTGTTTGAAGTGAAAGCAAATTAGGAAAACAAAAACAAGAGAATGTGAAATAAAAGCTTACTGTTGCAGCCATCTGCAACATAAGGGTTGCCTTCATAACCTTCAACGCAACGACAACGATATCCCGGACCTCCATAATCCTAATCACGTTTTCTGTTTCCCTTGCATAAGAAGTTATTTGTGTCCTTTGCTTTGTCACAAGTCAAGTTCCCAATTCCCCAATCCAGTAACATTGGCATCTCCCTTACGCTTCCAAAATCAACCAGGTTAGTTGTAGAAAAGTTGAACTTCACTTCTTCAACAAAAAATGCATAGCTACAAGGGTTGAAGTCCGTTATATTCTCATGGTTATTAAGGCTACCAAGAATCGTACTACTCCTATGGACGTATTTGAAATAACGACATTTCCTGTGTTTCTTCGTTGTCCAAAGATAAGCGTTGGTTCCCTAGACGATCGGTCACAAGTTACGAGGAAACTGCGACTGTAGTAGCATCCATTTCCTGAACCAAATGGGAAAGCAATAGACACATTGCCACATGAACTTTCACAAGCTGGTCCCTCTTGTGCACTTGCTGCCACCAAAGCTGCAATAGCTACTGCTAGTAGCATCTTTAAATGCATAGTTGCTTTCTTTGTGTTTTTGTGTTTATAATTATTTTTGGGCATTTGATTTGAGATGATGTGTGATTATAGACTTATATATACCCACATACATACATAACAACTTGATCATTTTATCGAGAGAAGCAGGTTCCTAATTGCAATTAATATATACCCACTACTCCACTAGTACTTAATAGTTGAAAGGTCTTTAAACACATTATTTTGGACAAAGGGTTGTATAAAATAATGAAAATCCTGTGGGCAATAGTTTTCACATTCATTCCTTATCATTCAAACATTATCATACATACGTTCATCCTTGACACATGGCTTGCTAAAAACTCATATTCAGACGTAAGATAGTGACGGGTCTTGTCATTTATAGAAGTCCGTAATTAAAATATGGGTTTTTCTCTCTACACCCTAATCTATTTTCTTTCAACACCCTCATCTTTTTTTTTTCAAAGATCAACAAAATTTTTATTCCATTCATCTAGACAACCAAACTGTTGGCCAGATGATTCACCAGAGTCATACAACAATTACATCACCCTCATACAGCAATACTAAATAAATCAAAATTACACCAGTCTCCCCATGAGATGTTAACATTCTTGACCCTGCTTTTTATCCACATATACCCAAACATCTTGATTTCCTCCTTCATCCTGTTTAAATGGGGCTGCTTACCTTCGAATACCACCTCATTTCGGCTCCTCCATAATAACCCATATGGCCGCTTGGGTCACCAAACTCACCACTTTTTTCCACCTTTGTGACCCACTGTTGCACTTGTGAATATTTGCCAAATCCTTTTAACTCTAATGCAAAAACATGTTGTATTCTACACCGTCGAGTTACAAACTCCCAAATCTGTTCCGCAATTCTACATGATGCAAATAAATGTAATGCTTATTCAGCCTCTTCACCGCACATATTGCAACAATTATCTTGAACTACTACATTACGTCTAGCCAAAGCCGCATAGGTCAGAAGCTTATCTTGAATTAATCTCCAAATAAAAAAAATAACCTTTTTGGGGGACCAATTATTCCACTCGAAGGCCAGCTCCAGATCTGAAAAAATTGACTGCTGTAGCTTCTCTTTGACGCTGCTAACGGAGAAACAACCGGAACTATCCAAAAGCCAGCTCCATTTGTCCGAACCCTGCCCGAGATGATAGCTTGTCAATGCTTCAATGGGGCTGTGCAGTTCGGATAATTCCTCTGCGCTGGACGGTGAACTGATCCACGTGAAAACCGGCTCCAAACCTTCGGATCCAACTGTCACCCTCTCCTTTATAAATGCGTTTTTATGGCTCTCCAGCTGAAACATTGATGGGAATCTATCGCACAAAGGATCATCAAGTAACCACCTCTCTTTCCAGAAGTATATTTCACTTTTGCTTCCGGGATATCCAGGAAACATAGACTCCAAGCATAAACCCACTGCACTAAACTCTATTTTTATATTGTATATTTGTTTCCACGGACTCGCCATTGACAATTTTGCTGGAATAAAACTCCATGCTCTTGCATTGTTATGAACCTCCCACACCACTTTTTTCCATAGGCTATCCCTTTCCACCTTAAACCTCCACCACCACTTAGACAACATTGCTAAATTCACCACTCGACTAGATCCAAACCCCATACCCCCAAAATCTTTAGGCGTCATCATGTTTTTCCAAGCAACCCACTTCATTTTTTCATTTTCCGTATTCGATCCCCATAAGAACTCTCTACGTATCTTTTCTAACTTCTTAATCACCCCCAATGGTGCCTTATATAAGGAAAAATAGTATGTAGGTAATGCATTAAGGACGGAGTTTACCAAAGTAATGCGACCCCCGAAGGAAATTGTATTTGCCTTCCAAAGAGACAATCTATTTTGAAACGTTTCCACCACCGGGTACCAATTTTTGATCAAGTTCATGTTAGCTCCTACTTGTAGTCCCAAATATTTAAACGGAAGCGATCCTCTTGTGCACCCCAACATATTCGCCATTAATTGAACTTGAGTATCTTCTAACCCGACCCCGTAAAGACTACGTTTTTTTAGATTCACTTTTAGACCCGAACTTAAGTAAAAACATCTAAGTAAACGCTTCAAATTTAACAAGTTAAATGTACATTCTTTCTTATATTTATTTTATAAAATTTTATAGAAAAAATGAGGTATAAAAATAAATATTATAATTCTAAATGAACATGAATGTTAATACGAAAACAAAAACAAAACCTGAAATACTTAAAAAATAGATTCTAGTACTCTTTTAGAGAAATTAATTAAGTATTAATTAATAATTAAGTAATAATTTTAATATTGTTACTACCAGTGGCGTCTCTGAGAATTCATGTACCCTGTTCGAGGTCAAAAAAATGTGCCCTTATATCTTAACGATAAACAAGACATTTACGAAATGACAAAATCGTATTATTCGATAAACAATGTGTAACATCCGCCAAAAACGGATCTCCGATACCCATCCGTTTTGAAATTACTATATTAGATGCCGCGTATTTAGATGCCGCGTATTTAGAAATTACTATAACTAGTTTTTCGGGCTAAAAATATTAATTTTATGAATGAAACTTGTTAGTCTCGTTTATAATTACAAAAGAAATAACTAACATAGTTATAAATTTTAGATTAAACCAATTTCCTAATTGATGGGACTGATTTGGTAATTCTTTAGAACTTTTAAGTGTAGGGACCAGTTGTGCAATTATTGAACACTGTTAAATGAAACTCAATAAAAAAGAAGTGAACCAAGGGACTCGAAACCGGGTCTCACCAGGCCCAAATAACTAACCAAAACACGCACGCCACTGCACCAAAGATCATTTTATGTATATTGTTTGATTCGATTTCTATTAGGGGAGGAGGGGTGGTTCACTAGTGATAGAAACTATCACTCCCATTGTCCAATCATATCATGCCATGTCATCAACCAAATTTCTATCACTAGTGATAGAAATGTAGGCGGGGTGGTATCACTAGTGATAGAATTCTATCACTCCCAAATTTTTTTAATTTTCATTTTAAAATTAGAAATTTTAAATTTTATTTAAAAACAAATTTATAAATTAACAATAAAACACTAAAATTAAAAATTTCATTAAATTTAAAACATACTACTTCAATTTAACATACTAGAAACATACAATTTAAAAAAAAAAAAAAAAAAAAAACCTACTCATCGTCCGAATCATCAAACACCAAACCTAGAGAACCTACTAGTTCGATTAAATCGAATCTTAACCGAAAGTGAGTTTCTTCGTTACGCAATTGTAGATGGATATCTTGTGGAACTTGAACTTGTGTAGGAGGATCCGGCACCCAATCCGGGGATATTGCACGTCCGTCTTTTTTTATCAGCATATTGTGCAATGTATTGATTTCTTGCTCGTCGCACGAATCGGTCGGTGTAGTATACCCCATCTACCCTTTAAAACACCAAATGCCCTCTCAACCTCTTTTCTTGCCGATTCTTGCAATTTTTTGAACGCCTTTTTTGAAACCATTCCTCGCTTGCTTCGATGTCTCCAACAATCTTTAAAAATAATTCTTTGGGTAAACGAAACCGATCTCTAAACGTTTCGGCATTGTAGAGCGGATTTTCCACAAAATAATCGTTAACCAAAACTTCGTTGGCACGTATATGATCACGGTCGACCATCTTCTTCTTTGGGCGGGACGACTAGGCATCAAGCTCGTTATACACCGACACAAAATATTTTAGCGTCTCGTTGTCGGAAGACGACTCAGTATCGCTATCGCTAGAAATCGGAAACGTCGAATCCGTAGGGAATTCCATTTGAGAAAGATATAAAAATTGTGTGAAATGGGTTTAAAAGATGTAGATTGGTGTGTGTAAAATTATTAAAAATGGAGATATAAATAGATAAATGGTTTAAAGGTTTTTTTTTAAAGAATGTAACCGTTTTAAAACGGTCAAAAAAATCAAACGGTCATAATTTTCAAAAGTTCAACGTGTTAAACAATCCACGCGTTAAACATTCCACGCGTGGAACTTATACCGGCGGCGGTGTAGCGTGATGTTTTCACGCGTGATGGGTCGAGTATAACGTACCACCCCGTCTCCCCTTAATTAATATATATATATATATATACATATATATATATATATATAGTAGGAGTTGGGTGGAAAGTCTATTGTTCCTAGAAAGTCTAGGAAGGAATAAGAATTGGACATGTGTCATTGAGGGATTTTAAGTAGAAGGGCTATCATGTAATTTCACATTTTAATTTTATTTTTGGAATGTATCCTCATTAACTAAATTTCCATGATTTTCGGAATTTTTATTATTTTCGAATTCAAATCTGGAAGTCAATGTGTTCATTAACTAAAATTCCATGTCACATTACATCGCATATTCCATTGTTCAGAAGATTACTGGAATTTAGCAGCATGTTCTTGGTGCTGTGTTTTAACAGTTTATAGGGCTAAAGTCAATTTTTTTTTATAGATCCCACAATATAAAGATGGTAAAACACAGTGTATGAATCTGATTGCTGTTAAAACACAACTGTATGAATCTGAATGCTAAAACACAACTGTATGAATCTGAATGCTAAAGCACAAGTGTATGAATCTGCTTGCTGTTAAAACACAACTGTATGAATCTGTTTGCTGTTAAAACACAACTGTATGAATCTGAATGCTAAAACACAACTGTATGAATCTGCTTGCTGTTAAAACACATTTGTATGAATCTGGATGCTAAAACACAACTGTATGAACCTGAATGCTAAAACACAACTGTATGAATCTGCTTGCTGTTAAAACACATATGCATGAATCTGCTTGCTGTTAAAACACAACTGTATGAATATGTTTGCTGTTAAAACACAACTGTATGAATCTGCTTGCTGTTAAAACACATCTGTATGAATCTGTTTGCTGTTAAAACACATCTGTATGAATCTGAATGCTAAAACACAACTGTATGAATCCGTTTGCTGTTAAAACACATCTGTATGAATCTAAATGCTAAAACACAACTGTATGAATCTGCTTGATGTTAAAACACAACTGTATGAATCTGTTTGTTGTTAAAACACATCTGTATGAATCTGAATGCCAAAACATAACTGTATGAATCTGCTTGCTGTTAAAACACATCGTCAAGAAAACGGAGATGATAAGAACAATATTTGAATGGTGATGATGAACTCGGAGATGGTGGAGATGGAGAAGTGTTTTAATTTGGTCCGGTGCTCTCCATCGTTTCTAAAGTTATCTTCTTCCATGATTGTAGTTATTTTTTGTAGGGATTGGGGTTTCCAAGATGGGTTTGGAAAGAGAGGGAAAATCGCTTGAATTTAGGAACTGGGCGGTTATCTAATTGATTTAAAACACGGCCATTGACAAAATTGCCCCTACTCATTTAAAACAATCAATTAATTAAACTCAAATATTACAAGATTGCCATTGATTTAATCTCAACCCTTAAACAAACCAATCGGATGGACCAGATCGCTTCCTAGACTTTCTAGGAAAAACACACTTTCCGTGCGAACCCTACTCTATATATATATACATATATATATATATAGGGGATGGTTCAAATCAAAACCACTTTTAACGCGAAAACTAACTAAAAAAAGCCTAAAAAACACACAAATTTTTTTTTTTCAAATTTTTTAATAAAAATCGCTGTATTTTATATATAAAAAAAAAATTTCAAAAAAAAAAAAAATTTGTGGAGTGCACATGTGTAATAATACACATGTGTATACTACACATGTGTATTATTACACATGTGCACTACACAAAAAAAAAATTTGAAATTTTTTTTATATAAAAAAACCTGCGAAATTTGGTTTGCAAAAAAAAAAAAAAATTTGTGTTTTTTTAGGTTTTTTTTAGTTAGTTTTCGAGTTTTCGCGTTAACTAGTTGTTTTCATTTGAACCTTCCCCTATATATATATATATATATATGTATGTATCAGTTTAAAAAAACACGTGCTCCTCGAAATCACGGGCCCCGTACGGCCTCACCGCACACCCTCATAGCCGCCCCTGGTTACTAGGTAATAATTACACTAAAGAGTAGATTGAGTTGTCAAAAGCAACACCCTTAAAATATTTCATTGCTCGTAGGCAATAGTCTACAAGTTATAATCAATTTCCATTCAGAAAGAAAAGCAACTTTAGAGCTACAAAGTTGACGGAAATCCTCTTTGCAATAGCCTTCAACATTTTCTTGGTTGCTTCCATTTTTGTTACGCTTAATACGGACTTTTGTCATGTTTAAGATTAATGACGACGCCAACATTTTCTTGGTTGCTTCCATTTTTGTTATTACTAATACGATTTTTTTCATGTTTAATTAATTGGTTTAAAAGAATGAAAGTGATTTCGAGGGAACTTTGAATTCTTCATCTATTTCTAATCATCCGTAATACTCATCATCTAATCCGTAATACTCAACCACCACAAGTGGCCTAGTGGTGGAGTGAATGGAGACCCAAGTTCAATTCCCATTAGTGCCACTTTGGTGGCCACCGACACCCGCTTTAAGCCCGACCGAGGACACTCGAGGTCTCGGGTTTGAAACATGTTTCTTACCCCTCTTTGATGGCTATGGGTATTTGCCGCCAGGGATCCTTGTCGGGTGGTGAACTGGGAAGGGAGATCCCTTCCGCGGTCAGGGGTACCGTGCAACTACCCTTTTTTAATCCGTAATACTCATCCACTTCTTCATCTTATCATCCGAAACCGATCCGAGTTCATCATTATCGATTCGAGACACAGTTTATAGGGTTGTTACACAAGGACTTCTAGGCAATCTCAAGTGAGTACATAGACCCCTCTTTTACTGTTTTCCAAACTGTTTTGGGTGAAACACACGTGCCTACTTGTTACTTTCATGCTTTCCATGTTTTCACATCATATACTTGCTATGCTCATTAGTACACTATTAGTACATGATTTACATTACATTGTTTCGCTATGTATGTTTACTTAGCATACTTAGTACATTGTTTTACTTTACATTTCTGCTATGTATGTTGACTGGGCATGCTAGCACATTGATTTACATTACATTAGTTGCATATGTTTACTCAACATATGGACACATTGTTTTACATTACATTTTGTTGCATATGCTCATCCAGCATATGAACACATTATATTACATTTTGAACCGTTTATAACTATTTGACTATGTGAACCGTTGTAACCATTTGATTATATGAACCGTTTGTAACTGTTGAACCGTGTGAACTGTATTTGACCATACATAAACATTTCTACAATTGATTAAACATTTCATCTTGGTGGCTGTTTGGGTAAGTGATTTAAGTAACGAGGCGACGTGTAATACGATAAAAACATGGTGGATACGCCGCTGGTACTTCCTATATATAAGTGCTTTTATGGAATTACATATCGTAGCGTTATTTAAACCATTTCAGTTTATACATATTACATCTACAATACAATCTTCACATAAACATGGTTTTATAAATAACTTAACTTATACAAACCCATTTTACATGGTTATTCACTTAACCATACAGTATTCTTTTATATACATATCATTTGATTTATTCATTGCTTTTCAAATGATTTATGAAAGAAAACACTCAACAAGATTCACGACTACTTTTTATTAAACAGTTTCTTTAAACTCAAGTCATGAATCCTATTTTCACAAAACCTATGTATCTCACATGCATTTTTATGCTGACGTACCTATTTTCACGTGTTTTTGAGGAGCTGTTGCATAGGATGATCGAGACACACTTAGGCGGACCTGTGCCTTAGTGACTTAAAACGAAGCAAGAACTAGTTAAATTATGTTATGTACTCTTTGTTTCTTGTTTTAAGACAATGTAACCCTCTTGTTTGATAAATACAACGTAACTTTAATTTCCATGGTTGTGAAACAATTAATTCTGTTACAACACTCCCCGACGTTTCCGCCACGTCTTGTTGTTCTACGTGGTCGGGGTGTGACAGAAAAAATTGGTATCAGAGCCAATGGTTATATGGAATTAGGTTATTAGTAATGCTTTGACCTAGACTATAACCTTCCTAGGACCCTAACGCAAGAAGATTTGCGTTTAGATTTAAAAAAAAAACCGTCACCTATCCTTAGGTGATAACCGCAACAAGAACATCAATTCCGATTCCGCTTTGAAAATTAATCATCTGTTCTTTGATGATTGATTACTAGGTTTTGAACCCTCTATTGTAAGGTTTTGAACCCTCTATTGTAAGGCTTTGAACCCTCTATTGTAAGGTTTTGAACCCTCAGTTATAAGGTTTTGAACCCCTTTGAGTTTTCAAAATCTCGTCAAAGTTTTGGGTCCTAAATAGTGTCACTGGCTTGGTAATTCTTTTCACACTTTTCTTGTAATACCTACGTGTGATCTCTACCCGAGACCAATATTTCTTTCATTGATAATCTATCATATCTGCATGATTAATTGCAATTCAATGCATACATTTATACAACTCGCGTATATACTATCTTGTTCCAACCCCTCTTTCCGTCGATCCTTTGGTTATAAGGGCCTACATAAGGCTTTAATCACACAACCAATATAATCGTGTGTCAATACTTACATTCATGTAACTCATATTACACCCAAGGTGTTATACGCAACTATTCACGCTACCACATTCCATAGTTATCATGCATACATCAGTTCTTCTAACACTGCAGTACATAGGCAAAAACCTAACATCGTACCACGATGGATAAGTCTACCTATATACCTACTAAAGTTCTGTTACATACGAGATTATAAGCTTATTACACATGCCATTCCATTCCACGTGTGAGTTACATAAAACTAGGTATAACCATTCATTCAATAATTTGTTTATACTTTACCTCGTAGGGTTGTCCTAAAAAACGAACCAAGAATCCTTACGCATCCAAACTCTAATTCGTGACATTTCTTGAGAGGTTTACCTTCTAATAAGTCCTCATATGTGTTAGGAAACCCAACTACGGGTAGGATTCATTCAAAAATTCATTTATTTACTCACTTAGTCCAAAATTTCTTGCCATAGCGTAATCCCGTCTTACATTCTTTGTAAGGCTCACTTTTGGCAAACTATCTTTTTTGCCCATTGCACCCAATTATTCTTTAGGTAACATTTCACCATTTCTAATAGTTATGCATTCTAATGTTTTCATTCTAACTTCCTTCAACATTAACCTTTCAAATCCTCCATACAATTCTTTCTATTAATTTTTTTTTTAAATTTGGCATTCTAAGGATTTACCCTGCTTTGTCACCAGCTCATTACTTTCCTTTCTACTACCCATTTTTCTTGATATGCGGGTTGAATCTTACAATCTTTAGTAACGATAACGCTCGTCATGAGCCTACTACTCAACCCCTCCATTATTATTATCATCATTCTTTCTAATCGCCTCCTTTGTGACGTAAAATTCTGAATCAATATATGTGTGTATATATATACATGGCACAGGCATTTAGTAACTCCATTCATATTAATTGCTTACGTTTTCAAACATTCACAATTTCTTTCATATGCGATATCTAGTTATCTACCTTACCGTGACAAGTTTAATGTTTTACTTCCTAGCCATATTACATGTTCAACTTCGTTAGTTAAAACTCCCGACTTTTGGTCATTGCCCTTTCCATCCCCACAATATGGACTAATTCGCACATTTGTACTTCCTTGTTAATTTTAGACATACTTATGTAAATGTTATTCTTGCCATGCCTTGCAAAAATTATCTTTCCTTTGTTAAAATTAAGTCACTCGTTAGGGTATCAACCTGTTAGCCATCCTGTTTTTTTTTAAAATCGTTTACTAATAAGCCCAACAGGTAATTATGCTTACATTTTGGGCCAAAATCCTTCATTCTTGTAATTTGTACATATCTTTCAAATATTCAAATCCTATCCCTTTCTTTCTTGCAATTCATGCATATATTTCAAACATTCAAAATTTATGTCTCTTTCTTAATATTTATACACAATTGTATTCTACCTTTCTTTCTTTCTAGTTATTCATCCATTGTTCTCGATTACCAGAGTGTCTTACATCCTCTTTTTCCTTCTTACACATGCTCAATAGGCATATCTGTGATGGGTTTCTACTCGTGTGCATCCTTTCGCTAAGTTTATTAGTTTTCTTCACGTCGAGATCTTTACCTCCTCATCTCATTTCAACTCGGACATACTTACTATTATTTTACCATTTCTTTCAGAAATCTCTACCATTGTTGGTACTTAAATCACCCATCAAGATCTTAGCCCATTATCCATTCTGATCCTCACGAGTCGATCACTAAATGTCTAATTCGTAACATATTCAGTGCATCATCTTTCATTAGAATCTTTTATTGCCACAACATCTTTCTATAGATATACTTACTTACACCATCATTTGCTACCACATTTGTCAAATGTTTTACGCTTACTCGTATATCCCGTTTTGGGTCTACCATGGTTAACTATCAACATACCCTATTCAACTTCAAATGTTGTATTTTAACACTACATTCTACATTATGTTTCATGTGTTGTGTCTCAACGCAACATTCTACATTATGTTTCAAGCGTTGCGTTCCATATAAATATATTCCTTTAAAATTTTCGTTCTACTAACATTTACTTTTTATTTGACCAGTTTTTCATCCTTAGAACCATACTACACTCGCAACTCTATCATACTTTCACGTTCAATACCTTCTAGGTTTGATCATACTTATCTTTCTATCATTTCAACCTTACACGTTTGGTTTGATGGGTTAGACAGCTTTACTTCATCGCATGTTATTCAATGCCATCACAATTACTTTTTAATAACTTTCGTTTCTTATTCATTATCATCATCATTTATCAATAAGAATCATACGGGGATTTAAAATCCCTAACCTTCCTTATTTACATTTCCACATCACTTATTTCTTGTAACGTAAACACGTGACATGCTTAAGCTCATACGTTCTCATTAAATATTATGTTACTTTTGGGGGTTTATTTGGGACCATCAAGGTTCGTGGATCAATTACTTGTTAATTCAAAATTTTCATTTGTTGCCTGAACTCCACCGTAAGCTACGGTTACTCTACCGTAGCTTACGATATCTCTTTTTGTATCTAGGCCTCCACCGTAAGCTACGGTAGCCACCGTAGCTTACAGTGGCAATAAAAGGGCTACGGTGACGTCCTACTGCCTTACGGTGAACACAAAATTTCAATACCTACCGTAGCTTACGGTGGCTACCGTAAGCACGGTAGGGCCCAGTACATGTTGGCTGAATTTCTCAATTGCAGCCACTTTGATCCGTTTTCGAAAATGATTTCAATCAAGCCAGCCCCCGAGGTTTCTAAATGCACTTAATGCTAACATTCCTACGTTTTCATTTCTTTCTAGTCTTTCCATAACGTCATCAATTCATATTATAATTTACTAAAATAATTCTTACAAGTTTACCTCTTCTTGCGTCTTCGAGCGAACACACACCTTCTGCGAGCTTTCGGTTTGAGTCCGAGCACTCTAACGTGCTCGAATATCTCAAACCTAGGCTCTGATACTAACTTGAAACGCCCAAAATTTCTCAATGGTCAAACATCATGTAAAAACACTAAAATTATGAACTTTCGTAACTTAATATAAATTTTGACCAATTCTAACATATTTAAAGTACAAACTTTAAACGTACTTAGAAAAGACATAAACATTTAAAACGACATTTACAATCCAAAAGTAGTTTGACCCATTGAAACTAAACATAAAACGAAAGCGCGTAACGAGCATAATGGAGTGTGCTCGTTCCGAGCGTAGCGCACCATTTAAAGTACGACTTTACCTACATCACAACAACAAGAATCAACATTATTTCTACATGTATGCACCACATATTAACTTCCAACTAATAAATTCGCATTCGTTATTTTACTTCCATAATCCTACCCATTCTCATTAATTTACTTATATAAACATTCTTTAATAACTTATTCTAGTTGTTTGGCGTATTCTTTATGTTCCGATTAGATAACATTCTGACATATATTCTATTTGTACGACCCGTTCATATGGTTCGAATACGTAGCATTCCAACATACATTCTATTAGTATGACCCGTTCATACGGTTCGACTACACAACATTCCAACATACCTTCTATTAGTGCGACCCGTTCATACGGTTCGACTACATAGCATTCCAACATACATTCTATTAGTACGACCCGTTCATACGGTTCGACTACATAACATTTCAGACATTCATTCTAGTAGTGTGACCGGTTCATACGGTTCGACTACATAACATTCCAACATACATTCTATTAGTGCGACCCGTTCATAAGGTTCGACTACATAACATTCCAACATACATTCTATTAGTGCGACCCGTTCATACGGTTCGACTACATAACGTTCCAACATACATTCTAATAGTGCGACCCATTCATACGGTTTGACTACATAACATTCCAACATACCTTCTACTAGTGCGAATCGTTCATACGGTTCGACTACATAACATTCCAACATACATTCTATTAGTGCGACCCGTTCATATGGTTCGACTACGTAGCATTTCAACATACATTCCGTTAGTGCGACCCCTTCATACGGTTCGACTACATAACATTCCTTTACTTTCTCATTTTTTTAACAATTCCTTAAATGTTCAACACATCAAATTACCATGTTTTACACTACCACTTTCGAACTAGAATTTATATAATGAGACTAACATTCATAAACTACATTAAGGATAGACAAAGTTCATAAGAACTCACCTTTGTTTTGCATTGCTTGTGAACCGGATTGACTTGTACCCTCTTCCTTCACGCCCTATGCTTTAGTGTGCTTAGATGATCATGAAATCAAAGACATGCATGAATTTTAATCAGTTTTCATCCTTCAATTGGCTGCATTTTCATTGTGCTTTCATGGGTGCTTTCCCCCTTTTTCTTCCCCTGGTCGACACCCACATTCAGCATTTTTTATTTTGTTATAACACCAAGTTTTCATGTTACACTTTCAGCCCTTCATCTTTTAAAACATGTCACTTTAGTATCAAACTATTAACTAGGTTACCTTTCACTACATTAACTTTGTTCTATAATTATCATTTTCCCTTTAAGACATCATAAGTAAAACATTATAATATAACATATATAAAAATTTGGGGTGTTACAATTAACCCCCTTTGTTTAATGTTTTCCAACTTTATGAGGCTTAATATATACTAGTTCGTTGTCACTATTGTGGTATGTGTCACAAAGTGGACCACTTAATTTAATTTAAAACCGTATATAAAAAGTTACAAATATCAGTTGTACGTAAAGTGTGAACAGATGAGTTATATGTTATTATAATATATCATAGTTATTTAAAAACCCCTCACAAGCGTACCTTTTAGGAGAGTCCCATTAATTGCGCTTATAGCTTTAAGACACTTAATGGGTTAAAAAAATACAAGTATTTTACTTAAATACCAACACGAGTACGGGTAAGTAAGGTAGTATCTGCATGAAATTTGTGATTAGTGTAGAAAGATTTAACTGATGAACTACCGTTATCTAAATTGGGATTTAGTTTGATTGTTTGAGGAAAAAAAAACGTAAATTGTTATGAAAAGTGTTTTTTTTTTCAGAACGAGAAGAAATAAACCCCACCCGGAATCCCGATTGCTAGTTTAACACAAAAACCTGTTTACCGATTCAAACACCACATAGACATGGCCTTGAAATTAATGCCATCGATTAACGGTTTGGAACAATTTTTAATAATAACTGTAACAACCTAACAATCCGTTAAATTATTCCAATTACCCACAAATTTACCAACCTGCTAACAATGCAAGGAAATCACCAATACGCTTAATAAACGATGAATAATTCAAATATAACAAACGTTTACCAAAATCAGCACAAGTTGTCAAGAATATCGGTTATAAGATTCAGAAAACAAAGTTTAAAGTGAAAAATCTAGTAATCGATCATCCGGGGGAAGTCACCAAGAGTTTAGCCTTGCAGGGTAGTTATCACAGCTTAAAAAATTTATTTGGTATGAGTTTGCATGAAGAATCTAATTGACTGGGGTGTCAGAAAATCGCCTTCGGGGTGCTCTAGAATCGTCCAAATTGTTCAAAACTGGAATGCCATTATGATTTTACGATTTAGGTTAAATCTATCTTTTCCCGACACATCTTTCCCACGTGCGCAGGAGAGTCTCCTGGTCCTTCCGCGTGGCGCAAAGGAATGGAGAGAGGCAATGAAGAATGAAATCAAAGCCCTTCAAGCAAATGGAACTTGGTCTCTTCAAAAATTGCCAAATGGGAAGCCTACTATAGGCTCGAAGTGGGTGTATAAAATCATGTAGGTCCGGCTAGGAGAGGATCTAGTCGCCTAATCCTTGTGTACAAACCAACCCGGTTGTGCGGAATCCAACCGAGATAGCAAACCGAGATAGAACACGCAAATAAACAACACACAAGACTCAACGATTAACACCACTTGTATTAATGCGTATGAAAGGTCCGTTACAAGCATAAGGTTTACAGATGTATTCTATAAACTCTCCTAACAGTGTGTGTGTTCTCTGTTTTCCTTATCTGTCCAACTGTCTAACCTTGTCGAAGTGAACACAACACACGGGTATTTATACCCAAAACAGCAGGTCTGGTCGAAGGATCAGGCAAGCTGGTCGAACGATCATCTGTCGACCAGAAACAGCTTCGAAGGATCCACATGTACCACGAAAGATGGGATCTTTCGTGGTCCATCTATCGAACGCTATCTATCGAGCTCATCATCGAAGGATATAAGTGATCCTTCGATGACACATCCTTCGACCCAAACAACTTACAAACATAAAGTTGACTGTTTGGTCAAGTCAAACCGGAGGATGGTTGACTTGGTCAAACTTACATCAAAGACATCGTTTTGTATCAAGACTAAATACAGACAAAGTACAGACACAAGTGCACCAACAAACTCCCCCTTGGCTGTAGCTTTGTCTGGCTGTAGCTTGGTCTCGATCTTTGTGACTTCAAGTCTTTGACATCTTTTCAAGTCTTCAATGTCGGAGGATCTTTAAAGTCTTCACGTCTTGAAAGCAGAAAGTGTATCAACAAACTCCCCGTTTCATGTAGGAAGTGTGTTGACAAACTCCCCCTTAACATAAGCTCCCCCTTGAGTTATGCTCGTGAAGTACTTGTTCTTTATGAAGTGAGATCCATGTGGTGTTGATGATGGTCAGCGGCAGCTCGATCATCTTCATCATTTGAGTGCCTTCACGTCGTGTCCTCATTCCGAAGCTTGTCATCGACCATGTTCTCCTTGCCTTTAGAATCTGCACATGCAAGAAATCTAAACGCGTAATGAGAACAACCGCTTGGAATATCATAAACAAACGACACACATGTGACCATTGTTTAAACAAACACCGTCCGACAGTTTGAAAGTTTAAAGTATTTTATCAATTTCAATTTTAACTTTCAAAACTTGCAAATTTCGACCGTTTATGAAGATTCAGTCGTTTCGGTTTTCGTTCAGGTTTCAGGTAACGAAGACTCGAGCTCCAACATCGTACGATCGAAAATAAAATAGAAATAAAATCTTTTTGGCTTTTATAAAGTTTATATTAAAACAGATTTTAGGTGTGTTTTAATATTAGAAATGTAAGGACTGAAAGCAGTAAATAAATATATACAAAGATGCAGAGACTGAAAGCATTAAATAAATATTTACAGACATTCTTTTTGCGAGTTTCGAGGGTAAGAGAATCATATCAGTGTACGGTCATGCCAAAACACTCTCTTTGTTCAATTAGATAACATTAAAATAAGCATCCTATAACAATTATCGGTATTGTTGTCCACATAAGCTCAGCTTATCATTTGTAATCATGGCGAGGGGATACGTTAAGGTATGATTTATACTTACCGACCGGTGTTCATCCACATCACGACACATTCCCGTATCAAGGTATGCACGAGGGTTCATCTTACCGGTGAGTATACCGATTATCATCTGTTTGACCATATATGATGTGAGAAACTCACTTATTTTGATTTGAAAACAAGCCCTATGTGATATAATCACTTATTGATGAGGAACTTGATTTTCGATGCATGAGGGCACAGGAGCAAGTCCGTGAACAGGTCAGTACTTTCGTACAGCAGAGAGACGAACTTGACTCCCGGAAAGAATTTGTGATATTTTATCACTTATTTGTTTGGACATGTGATTGTTGATCACTTATTGAGGTCGTATGCAGTATGTACACGTATGTATAGTATCATGGAAGATCTAGACTTGCGTCCCCGTTATTTTTCGGTAAAAGATACAACCATGATACCCAGATGATAAGCAGCATAAAGACCGAATATCTCAGAACCTCGGCAATCTCTCAAACGAAATTTCGGTACTAAGACCATATGCCAATGAATGGTTCCCACCCAGTCTTCAGTCGATTTAAGTTTATATCACCCTGCACACTTTAAAATGATTGTGAGCCTACCGATACAACTTATATAGAGCTGCTTATCATTTTTCATTTAAGGTTTAAAGAGGTTTAGACAGACCACTGATGTACTATCATTTTCTCTTTTGCTCGCCAGGAAACTCATTTTTGATTTTCTATTGTTTTTGTGTTTTTGAAATTTTTCGATGTTTTTGGATTTTCAAATTTTTGGATTTACTCCCCCAAAAATCAATAAACTAAGACAAATTTAAAACACAAAGGTATTTACAAAAATGATTTTCCGATGTTGGTTTACTCTTGCTTGACCTTAACGCCGTTTACCAGTAATAAATAGTCAAATCTAGATTTGTCAAATGCTTTGGTAAAAAGGTCGGCACGTTGGTCATCGGTGTGGACATAAGCAACATCGATTAGCCTTTTCTCAAAGCAATCACGTATGAAGTGATACTTAATGTCGATGTGCTTAGTCTTTGAATGCTGCACATGATTTTTGGTGATCTGTAAGGCAGCAGAATTATCAACGTAAATAGGAGTAGTTAGGAATTCAAAACCGTAATCACGCATTTGTTGTTGGATCCATAGGACTTGGGAGCAACAACTTGAGGCAGCAATGTATTCAGCTTCGCATGTTGATGTCGCGACGCATGTCTGCTTCTTGCACTGCCATATGACTAGGCGATTTCCCAAAAACTGACATCCAGCCGTTGTGGATTTGCCGTCGATTTTGCATCCGCCAAAATCAGAATCACTGAAAGCGATCAAGTCAAAGTTATTATCCCTAGGGTACCATAGACCGGTGTCAGGGCAACCCTTCAAATAACGAAAAATCCTTTTTACAGCTGCAAGATGTGAGGCCTTCGGGTTGACTTGATATCTGGCAAGCAGGCACGTTGGGTACATTATATCTGGTCTTGATGCTGTGAGGTACATAAGAGATCCGATCATCGCGCGGTAGTATGAAGGGCTCGTAGCTTCACCCTTCAAGTCTGGAGTAATTCCGTGATTTTGTGGCAATGGGGTACCGATGGGCGTTGCATCTGACATCTGGAACCGGCTCAAGATGTCACCAAGATATTTAGTCTGATGGATGAATATCCCAGACTCAGTTTGTTGTACTTGTAGGCCCAAAAAGAAAGTCATTTCCCCCATAGCACTCATCTCGAATTTATCCTGCATTACACGCTCGAAATCCCTACACAAAACATCATTAGTAGAACCAAAAATAATATCATCAACGTATACCTGTACCAGTAGAAGATCTCCATCTTGTTCTTTGATGAAAAGAGTACAGTCGATAAGACCTCTGTGAAATCCATTCTCCAGCAAATAATTAGATAAGGTTGCGTACCAAGCTCGCGGTGCTTGATGAAGACCATAGAGAGCTTTGTTGAGCAACCAAACCCGATCGGGATGGATAGGATCTTCAAAACCTGGAGGCTGTTCGACGTAGACCTCTTCTTCTACCACACCATGTAAGAATGCACTTTTCACGTCCATTTGGTATACCTTGAAACCTTTGAATGAGGCATAAGCCAGAAAAATCCGAATTGCCTCAAGACGTGCAATAGGTACATACACTTCGTTGTAGTCGATCCCTTCTATCTGACAAAAACCTTGAACGACTAGCCTTGCTTTGTTCCGAATAACAACTCCACGGTCGTCCTTCTTGCATTTAAACACCCAACGGGTACCAATCTTCTTGTAACCAGCAGGTTTCTCTACGAGTTTCCAGACACCTAGCTTCTGGAATTGTTGCAGTTCTTCCTGCATCGCTTCAACCCATGAGCTATCTTTCAAATCATCTTTCCAAGTTCTTGGCTCTTCCTGTGATACATAACACGCGAAAGACCAATCATTTTGTTGACCAGATTCTCGGATAGTTGCATACAAGCCTGCATTGTTGTTGTTTCGCAACATGTTTCTTGTTTGAACGCCACTTTGTACATTTCCGATGATGTTTTGTTGAGGATGGGTATTATGAATCCTTGTTTCTGGATTATCTTGAACTGGAATATTTGTACCCAGATTGTTGAGATTCAGATCAACAATCAATTCAAGGCCCGGAATTGACGAAGAGGATGATGCAGAAGTTTCAGCTGTTCTAGGGACATCCACTGGAGGTGTACCTTCTGAAATACCACGTACTGCTGCTGACGCTGTTGGTCCTTGATCTGCATCGAGAAATTCGTCATCCTCTGAAGATTCGTTCAATTCGGAAGCATCTTGAAAATCCTCATTGCCGAGAGCATTATTGTTCACTGAAGATGGTTCTTGATTGACAATAATGGGACGAACCAACGGTGAATCTGTTGCATTATCACTCTCGAAAAACATCCTTGCTGCAGCATTTTCTTCAACTGCTTCAACACTAATCGAATTGAAAAAGTCATCGTACTCAAACATCCAAGGCTGACCAGGATTTCTAACTGGCAAAGTGTGCCTTTGTACTCTGACTTCAGACCATTCCTCGACCCTTTTAGTCTCTAGATTCCAGACTCTTAAGTTAGGGGTGGAATACCCAAGAAAGTATCCCTCAATTGCTCTTGCCCCAAACTTTCCATTAGGATCGATTATTGTGCATGGAGCTCCAAACGGTTCGAGATATGACAAGTCTGGTTTCCGTTTGTTGATAAGCTCAAAGCAGGTCTTGTTGTGTCTTTTGACTGTAAGGACTCGGTTCAACGTGTAGCATGCAGAGGACACAGCTTCAGTCCAGAATGGAATGGGCAGCTGCGACTCTACTAACATAGTCCTAGCAGTCTCGATCAATGTGCGGTTTTTACGTTCAGCGACGCCATTCTGCTGAGGAGTGTAAGCTGCACTAAATTCGTGAAGAATACCTTTTGAAGTGCAAAACTCCGCCATGGCATGATTTTTGAATTCAGTACCATTGTCGCTACGTATCCGCCTAACCTTCAAGTTATAAAGATTCTCAATCTGAATGATCAAGTTTTTGATAATACCGAAGGTTTCACTCTTATGTGCCATGAACGCCACCCAAGAAAATCTTGAATAATCATCAGTAATCACGAGGCAATATTGATCATTACTAATGCTTTTGTGCTTGACAGGACCGAACAAATCCATGTGCAAACGTTCAAGAGGAACAACCACCGTGTTGACTTTCTTTGTGGGGTGTCGTTTCTTCGTTTGTTTTCCTTTCTGGCACGAAACACAGACGTCTTGAAGATGGAAATTTTTAAGAGGAACACCATTCACCAATTCATTTGACACCAAATGATTCATTTTGCGTAAGTGAATGTGACCCATTCGTCTGTGCCAAGAGATTGTGTCTTTTTCTGTGGCTTTAGAAACGAAACAAGTTGCTTGTGCAGACGTTGTGATAGCTTGGCTCATATCAAGGACATACCGATCATTTATCCTTGGAGCCGACAAGAGAATCCATTCTTTTGGAATTTTGAAGCCGGGTTTCAGCACATAACATCCATTAGCATCAAAGTGTACTGAGAACTGCTTATCACAAATTTGAGAAACACTAAGAAGATTGTGATCAAGTTGTTGTACGAAGTTGATCTTATCAAAGCTAACAACCCCGTTGGAAATCATTCCTTCACCCGTAATATATCCACCCTTATCTCCAGCAAAAGCAACATAACCTCCTCTAATAGATTTGACGTCGTAGAGAAGCTTCATGTCGCCTGTCATGTGCCTGGATGCCCCACTATCAACAATCCAATGACTACTGATAGTTCCTCCTGGAACACCCTGCACATGAACTCACATAATTAGTTGGAGATGGGGACCCAAGCCATTGTGGTCTTGGGTCTTCCATTTTTATCAACAACAATAACTTCCACCTTTTGATGATTCGGAAATTGTGATGGTCCCCCTGATTCAGTAACCGTTTTTGGTTTCCAGGTCTGTTGAGTTTTACCAGTTTGATTGTTTGAAGTTTTTGAAAACTTTGAATTATCTGGTTTAACTGAAACAGATGGTTTGTGAACCACATCGGTTTTAATTGCCTTTTCAATTTTCTTGACCTGTTGGCGTTTCTGTTTCTTTTCCCTTTCTCTTATGAGTCGGGGATCTTGTTTTACAGAAACAGATCGCCTGCGGTCAGTTGGGCCACGGGGATAATCAACTATGCCTTTTTGTTTATGAAGATACGGGCAATTTCGAACGATATGCCCGATTGTTCCACATTCAAAACATGATCTTCGTTCAACAAACCCCGAAGTATCATGTGATCGTCTTGCCGATGATGAACTTTGTGATCCCGAGGTACTAGGTTTTGAACTACTTGGTTCATTCCTTTTCATCACAGTTGCTTTTTGGACAAAATCTAAATTAGATTGATTTTCAAACTTTGCAATTTTGTCCGTTCCCTTCGATTTCACAAAGTTCACATTCTTCTTCTTCTTCTGATTCGGCTTCTTTTGACTCTGAGTCGTTGGCTTACCTCTTGGTTTGGTATGACTTTGCTGTTTTTCAACCGTTGGTAATTTCTTGTTCCCAAATTGTTTTCTAATTTCAGCCTTTGGGATAGGAGGACACTGTGTGACTGTAACATGTGGTCCTTTCTTACCCAAAAACTTACTTGTAGAATTTTCAAAGACTTTACTGATTAAAGATTGATTAACATTTTTAATAGGAAAATCTTTGTCTGAATAGATTTTATCATCACCAACAAGAGTGTACAGCAAATCCACACTCTCCGACTCTTTTGCTGATGTGGACTCGGTTGGAACAGTCTTAGCAGGTTTTGTGGGAGGATCACATAGGATATGATTCTCAAGAGGTATGTCCTCTTCTTTGATTACTGCATCAGACTTTTCCGAATCAGTATCATCAGACTCATCATCAGAAGAATCAGCATCCTCAACCACAACGGGAGGATCCTGACTCTGTTCAGCAGTTACAAAAGTATCTGCTGACACATCTGAATCTGACGATACTTCTTTCTTGTATCCGAGCCCTGTAGCAAATTCTTCAACATCCAAAGGAACAGATGGCTCAAAGTGAGTCCTATACTCCTCATCAGGCAAAGCATCAAAATTGTTTCTCACGGGTGGTGGACATTTCTTGTAACCTATGCATGTGACATCCCGTTTCTCTTTCTGAACATCAATGATGTGATCCAACACATAACTAGAACTCAAATAACTGTCTAACTTGAGTCGGATCGCCTCACTTTCTGTTTTAACACAAGCCATTTCTTTTTGCATAACCTCAAGACGAGTTATATAAAGGTTAATGTCAGTTTGTTTTCTGGAAACCATTTTTGTCAGTTCTGTTTTATCTTTCTTTAACGTTTCAATCATTGACTTAAATTCCTTCTCATGGTTTTCATAAAACATATTGGCTTCAGTGCACTTCGAAAGATCAACGGTCAATTTCTGATTGTGGATGAATGTCACATCATATTTCTCTTGCAAAGCCTCGTGTTTGCTTTGCAATTCACACCACCTATCATTCACAGAAACATGTTTGTCTTGCAAGTCAAACAAACTAGCTTGTAAAGCATCATGTTTGCCTTGCAACTCAGACATGTTTGCTTCCAAATCAGCACATCTAACATTCAACCTATCACAATTATCACAGCTAACAGAAGTGGGTTCATCGACAAATACCTGACTTGATGAACTGTCGACATTAGCCATAAAGGCTGAATGGAGAGAAGACGAAGAATAAGCAGCTTGGTCCACCAAAATAGATCTTCTTTGAATTCCTGCTACAGCTTCATCCAAAAGCTCATCAATATTTGCATCGACTGACGCACTTGATGTGTCATCCACATGATCATCGCCTGAAGCGGAGGACTCTTCATCTGAACTTCCACTATACCCGGAAGAGTCTTCATCCTCAGAAGATTCACTACCATTGGTGGAAGATTCTCCACCACTGGCGTGCTTAAGATCATTAACCACTTCAGCAAAACAAGCTGTTCCATCTGGTGCATCATTTCCCAACTGGATTGACCAATCACAGCCTTCATCTACTTGAACCACAAGTGCCTGATTGGCATTAGATGGTCCTGCTTGAGTCTGGTTGTTGACAGGCACCCGTGTGCGATCATTGTTCCTCGCTTGGTTCTGATTGGCCCTGTTTCCTTGACCTCTGAAGGGATTTTGGTTCCCATGTTGAGATGGCCTTGTACATTCACGCTTGAAATGACCACGTTCACCACAATTGAAGCATTTAACAGCTTGCTTATCAAACCCATACTTGGTGTCTTTCTTGCTTTCCAAGCTGGTTCGGCCTGTTCTTTCCATAAAATCCTTTGCTCGCCTAACAGCACTGGCAAAGGCCCACTTAATATCTATCTGCTGATAGTCTTCTTGAGTCAGATTAATGTTGCCAATCTGACCTTCCACTAATCCACAGTATGCGCTCACCACAGTGTTTAGCAGCTCCATGTGTTCCTTTGCTACTTCCACACTGACTTTAGAAAAGCTTGAGGTGTCGAGCCGTACTGTATTTGGCTTTGATTGTTGACCAGCAGATGATGTGCTTCCATAACACGCTTTCTGTTGAGGAGGAAGTGGATTCCCGAACATATCAGTTGTTCTGATTTGCTGTTGCTGTTGTGGTGCTGGTTGAGGAGCTGGATTAAGCGGATTTCCAAACATATCTGTTGTTGGAGGAGGAGTGCCATACAAGCTCGTGCTAGAAACAAATGCTGTTTGAGTTGGAGCGTGTGAAGAAGGTTTTGTAGAAGTGCTAGAAGTTCCATAATAAATTTCAGGATTTTGTGGCACTGCAACTCTTTTTTCCTTGAGAGTTTCTTCCTGATTCTTGTTTTCCAGGAGTTGAGCAAAATCAGTGAAGCTTGTTGTATCCAAGGTGCCATTGTACTTCATGATTTCTAAGAAATTACTCCATTGAGGTGGCAGTGCATCTGCAAACTTCTTCACTATCTCTGCTAAAGTTGTTACAACCCCAGTATTTGCCAATTTAGTCAGCAAATGAGTAAATCGACTTGTCAAATCTCCTAGAGATTCATTCTGCATACAAACAAAACCATCAAACTCTTTCTTTAGCAGATCTTTTCTTAATTGACGTGTTGCTTCATTTCCTATGCCCCTTATCTTCAATGCGTCCCACAACTTCTTCGTTGTCTTGAAACTGACGAACTGATGATAAATATCTTTACTCAACGCCTGAGTAAGAATGGCATATGCTTTCTTCTCCAAATCATAGATTTTCTTTTGATCTTTGGTAAGATCTGCAAATGTAGCAGCAGATGATGCAGCAACCTCTATTGTTTGATCAAAATCTGTGATGAACCGCAACCACAACTCTGTATTTTGACCAAGGACATATGTATGAAATCTGTCAAACCATCCCGGATATTCACTTAAATGCATCAACTTTGGAGGCCTATTCAAACTTCCCGTTTCACTTTCGCTTAGTAAAATGCTTTGAACACTTGGAGCTTGATTTGATACGAATGCCCATTGACCGGTAGATGTAGCATTGGCTTGCGAACCCGAATCCGGAGCTGGAGTACCAAAATACATCTCTGCATTTACCGGAACACCCCACATCGAATTCATTTTTGATCAGCCGAAGGATAATACCAGCCGAAGGATCCTGATCGAAAGATGAGAAAAACACAAACTGTTAAACACAAACAGACTAAGGATCGAAAGATCAACACCTGTTCGAAGGATCAACAGGGTTCGAAAGATCTCTGTTGAATTTCGAACAATGTTTTTCGAAAGATTCTCCAACGAAGGATCCTTATCCTTCGAAAACGTACTGTAGACCGAAAGATGAATCACGAAAGATGACTTCGAAAGACTCCCCAATCGAAGGATCCTAGTCTTTCGAAAATGAGCAGAAGACCGAAAGTTGTATGTTTCGAAAATATTCCTTGGAACGAAAGATAAGTCTCACACTTCGAAGGATGCTCGAAGGATGACTATCTGTCGAACCTCCTTTGGTCGAAAGATGATCTTTCGACTTCGAAGGATATCTTTCGATCGGTTCTGACACAGTTGACAACGGGTGACAGGTTGGTGAAAAGTTGACGGGTTGGTGAGAACTTTCGGCAGAAAGTATGTTCAGACCATATCTTTCAGGTCTGAACATGCAGGTTTTTCACCAACCGGGTAATGATCCCAATATTTTAATCAAAATACTCTTTCCAATGCACAAACACTTAGTAATTTAAAATTTTAAGATCAAAAGTGTAGTTTATCAAGAACACTATGAATATACCAAGAACACTTCCCAGAAAAACAAGAATTTCGGTGAACCGAAATTCTCCAAACACACGATTTTGCTAAAATGTTTACCAAAAACCAACAACTAACATGTAATCATGAAGAATAACAAGGTTTTTTTTTTTTTTTTTTTTAACAAAACACCAAGCAAAAACAGCCCGGTTTTCCAGAAAATATAAACTTCACACACCCGGAAAACACCCGAAAACACTCGGTTTTAACAAGGAGAAGAGCCAAGGCTCTGATACCACTTGTAGGTCCGGCTAGGGGAGGATCTAGTCGCCTAATCCTTGTGTACAAACCAACCCGGTTGTGCGGAATCCAACCGAGATAGCAAACCGAGATAGAACACGCAAATAAACAACACACAAGACTCAACGATTAACACCACTTGTATTAATGCGTATGAAAGGTCCGTTACAAGCATAAGGTTTACAGATGTATTCTATAAACTCTCCTAACAGTGTGTGTGTTCTCTGTTTTCCTTATCTGTCCAACTGTCTAACCTTGTCGAAGTGAACACAACACACGGGTATTTATACCCAAAACAGCAGGTCTGGTCGAAGGATCAGGCAGGCTGGTCGAACGATCATCTGTCGACCAGAAACAGCTTCGAAGGATCCACATGTACCACGAAAGATGGGATCTTTCGTGGTCCATCTATCGAACGCTATCTATCGAGCTCATCATCGAAGGATATAAGTGATCCTTCGATGACACATCCTTCGACCCAAACAACTTACAAACACAAAGTTGACTGTTTGGTCAAGTCAAACCGGAGGATGGTTGACTTGGTCAAACTTACATCAAAGACATCGTTTTGTATCAAGACTAAATACAGACAAAGTACAGACACAAGTGCACCAACAAATCAAATACAAACCAAACGGGGAGGTAGAATGATACAAGGCACGCCTTGTAGCCAAAGATTTCACCTAAATGGAAGGAATAGACTTCCACGAAACTTTTACGCGAGTGACAAAAATCGTGACTGTTCGAACCCTTTTAGCCGTGGCTTTAAAAAGGGATGGCACATCCACCAACTTGATGTCAACAACGCCTTTCTACATGCAGATCTACACGAGGATGTCTATATAAAAATACCCCAAGGATTTGGAAAACCAGATGATGACAGAGTTTGTAAGCTCAAGAAATCACGATATGGGCTCAAACAAGTGTCATGGAATTGGTATAAAATATTCACCACTTTCTTGCTTGAATTCGGTTCCAAACAAACCGGAGCCGGCCCTTCTCTCTTCATTTTTAAGGAACAAGATATTTTTGTTGTTGCGCTTATTTACGTCGATGATGTTATCATCATGGGTAACGACTCAAACAAAATTAAGAACACAAAGGTTTTCCTTGACAACAAATTCAGTATCAAAGATCTTGGTCCACTAAAATTTCTTCTTTGTATAGAAGTGGCTCGGACAAACGAAGGCTTGGTTCTAAGTCAATGTACATACATCCTTGACATTCTAGAAGACACAGGTATTATAGGTTGTCGTGCAGGCCCATATCCAATGGAACAAAACTTAAAGTTGGATAAATGTGAGGAAGAACAACGGGTTGATGTCCAACTATACCGAAGAGCTGTTGGAAGACTTCTATACTTACAGGCCACACGACCCGATGTTACCTATGTATTCGACATTCACACAATTATCAAAATACACAAACCCATCTTTCTTTGATTTATTTCTTTTACCAATATAAAATTATTACTTTCTTAAAGATCTAGCTCTTGATTGCCTTTCGTCTTCTTTCAAGAAGCAAATTCTTGATTACCTAATACCTTCTTTCAAGAAAGGAACTTGGCAACCTTCTTTCCAAAAAACGTTTATGTTTACCTTCTTTACCTACTTAACCTCTTTAGTTCATCATGAAAATGTTCTTGATGACTTACTCAGCTAAACTTCTTCTCGGATGCAAATAACACCACGCAATAAACACATTCTTTTTTTCCGAGATCGTCTGAGACTACCTACTGCCTCCATACTGCCTTGATTTTTCTTTCGGCTGACTCTTACCACTTTCAGCCTTGTGATCGTAATACCTTCTTAAACCAAAACTACATTCCTTAGTTACTTTCTCGGTCAAACCACTTGTGCATTTTTTTCTTCTCCATCGCTGTACATTAAACAGAAAATACCTATTACGATCAATAGACTTGCTTCTCCGCTGCAACTTAATAACCGAGCCTCCTGCCTTCCAACAACCTTCTACCTGCTTGTGTGCAACTTAATAACTGAGCCTCCTGCCTTCTAATAATCTTCTACCTGCTTGTGTGCTTGTTCAAATTAATCAAGCTTCCTTGTTGGTTGCTAGCTTCACCACTCTACCTGCATGCTTCTTTTTCTTTGTTGTTGATGGTGAGAGAATTCACCTAGTTGCTTAATTAATTCAGTAATCAGCTAGCAACCATCGAATAGCTGCTGCCCTTTTTTTCCTATTGACTTTCTCAGTTCGTTCTTATTGATTTGCGTTTCCAAGTTTTGGGGATGAAAGGCGTTGCTAGCATTGGAGCATAGCAGTCTTGAGTCTACTTGTCTAGGCATTGGGCATTCCCCCCAAAATCCCTGAATTTTCATCACCAAAATTTGAAATTGCTCCACATCTTACATCTTCAAGCCTCAGCTCTCTAGTTGGATTTTCTCTCCCCCAACTCGACCATCTTATTTAGACCTGCAACCTATTCGCTTGACTGAACGACACCTGTACCACTCGTCTACACCAACCGACCTATTCGCTCGACTGAACGACACCTGTTACCCGAATATCTCCTCATATCACCTCACTTGTACACGGTTTGGTATGTTATTAAATTTTGGTGTTTATTTTTGATGTACGATTCTTTCTATGTCAAAGCCAGGGGCGGACCCACTCCCAGAGCCGGGGTGGCGGGTGCACACCTTGAAATTATTTTTAGTGTACTAATTACATACTGATGCTACTACTTTTGGTCACCAAGGTGGATTCTTGTGTTGTGTGATTATTGAAGCGTTTTATGAATTTGAGTTATGACTAGCTAATAAATAGGCCAACTTTTACCCGGTTCCGAAAAATGGAATTGAAACGAAGCCGCAAAGGAATGCTTTGAGTGTTCTTCAACCAACTGGTCATGAAAATGACGATGAGTATGAATATGATATTTCAAGCACTGGCTCTAGACTTTTACCTAATTTTACTGTGTTGAGTCCTAATTGAAAAAAAGATGGGGCTGGGAAGTCACAGAATATTATAATTTGTTAGGTCTGAAAAAGGTTTATATGTAGAAGTTACTAATTTATAGAATATATAATATAGAATAGATATCAATAGCTCTAAAATGAGTATATGCAAAACTGCAACTTATTTGTTATTTAAGACATGTAGGGTTATTTTGATCCTCTATTATTACAAGTTTGATATAGACAACAGCCAAATTTGGATGGCTTTGTGTGAGCACTAGTCTTTAGGCCCAAACATGCTTATAGATAGTAACATTACCGAATTTGGTCATTTTTTTCAGCTGTTCTTTCTTCTCTTTTGAAAATCGGGCTTTTGTTAATTGTACTTAAACAAGTTAACGTCAACCCGCGCGTTGCGGCGGGATGCTGATTAGGAATGTAAACCAATTATTTGATTCAAAATCATTGAAACAAACTTGACTACTCGTACAATTGAAACAAAATTCAAATTTTCTCAAATGAAATTCTATCTATATGAATGTTTTCAAAGATTTTGTTTAAATTTTCCTATGATTAAAAGCACACACAACCATGAGTCATCACATAAACTCACACCAACTCAACAAAGGCCTTCTTGCTTCTTCATCTTTCTAAAAAACCCACACAATAATCACATACATGCTCTTTTAAATAAAAGGTATTTAATTGTTGTAACGGGACATGAAGGTTGAAGTATAACAATCATGGGGACGCTAAACCCATTCTAGAATTTCACAAATTAAATCATCAATAATCAAAGATATATTTGATTATCATCGATCGAAAATTGAATGAACCACACAAACAAAAAAACAAATTAACTATGACTTTGCAAAAGTCAAAATGGTTTTAACATCCTAAATAGCACTTAAGTGATTAAAACAGAGATCATGGTTCGCGTAAAAACATTTGAAATGGATCAAAAATTTTAATAACAAAAGGGAACGTGAATAAAATTCTGAAATTGTATTTTATTGATCTCACAAAATAAAATTCAAAATATTAAAAGCTAAGAAAAGGTTGCTGTTTATTCAACCCAAATAGAAGCATTTTATTTACGTATTAAAAAAAGGTTGTTGTTTAAAGATCTCGTGACACGCAAAACCCAACAAAACCGGCCCACTGTAAAATTGCTTTGGGTAATGGTTTTTAATAACACAATTTATTTATCCTCAAACCCTAAATTTCTCATCTCTTTTTTTTTTTTTTTTTTTTAAAGGGAACTTCATTAACAACACCGAACCCGAAAACCGGGACGGCCGAACAAACCAAAACTTACATATTTACAAATTTACACCAATCTCCCCAATCGAAATTGCCTTTCTTAGCTCTATACTTAAACCAAAAGAAAGAAACTATCATAACTTCACTAAACACCTCTTCGACACTACTTCTTTTGCCATTGAACCTCAAATTGTTTCTAGCCTTCCATAAGATCCAACACGTAGTATAAACGATACCTTGGATAGCACTCCTTTCCGTCTTCCTTCTATCCCCTACCTTATGGATTTCTATAAGATCTCTAAAAGAAAAAAATAAAGAACTTTGGAAAAATTTCTCTTCTCTCTAAACACCACCATCGCCACCACCCAGTGACCACGACCATCCTGACATCAAACCACGGGTCACTAAAATCCAGGCTCTTCTATGTCACGCACGTCTACACATCGCCATCCTAGGTGAGTTTGTTGATCGGTTGACCAATTTTAGTCTGAATCTGGTCGTCGAAGGGTCACCCACTGATGATATAAATGATTCGCGTTGGAAGGAAGTAGAGAAAGATGCTAACTCCCACCAACAACGCTGGAACCAAAATAATCTTTGGAATCGACGGTGGTGCCTGTCGGAAAGAAGAAAAAAATAGTGTAGGGGCTAATGTGTAATATGGGGTTCTATATAAACTCCATCTTTGGAAACCTCGTTACCTGGAGAAGTAAGAAACAGAAGGTGGTCGCTCTGTCGAGTGTAGAAGCTGAGTTCAGAGGTATAGCCCGAGGGCTAAGTGAAGTTCTTTGGATCAGGAAGCTCCTAGAAGACATTGGTTTCTCCCAAAGGGCGAAACCCAGTAAAATTATGTGCGACAATACGGCTGCAATACAAATCTCAGAAAACCCAGTTCAGCATGATCGAACAAAACACGTGGAGGTAGATCGACATTTCATCAAGGAAAAACTCGAGGAAAGAATCATAGAGCTCCCGTATATATCAACAAAAGATCAACTCGCAGATATTCTCACAAAAGCAGTCAACGGAAACGCTTTTAGTAGCTGTTTGAGCAAGTTAAGTATTGGTGACCCCACTACTGAACTTGAGGGGGAGTGTCGGTGTTAGTGCACTTGTGTCTGTACTTTGTCTGTATTTCGTCATGATACAAAACGATGTCTTTAATGTAAGGTTGATGTAAGTTTGACCAAGTCAACCATCCTCCTGGTTTGACTTGACCAAACAGTTAGAGAAATGTTGTAAGCTGGTTGTGTCGAAGGATGTGTCATCGAAGGATTGTTTTATATCCTTCGATGAGCTCGAAAGATGAACATTCGATAGATGAGTTCGAAACATAAACCTTCGATAGATGAACTCGAAGGATATCTCGAAGGATATCATCCTTCGAGGTATTTGTGAATCTTTCGATGGCGTTCTGGTCGACAGATGATCTTTCGATCAATCTGTCTGATCCTTCGACCAGACCTGCTGTGTCGGGTATATATACCCATGTAGTGTGTTGTGTAAAGTAGGCAAGTAAGAGAGTTGAGAGCACACACACGAGAGAACTTTGAGAGTTTGCAGAATACATCTGTGAACATTGGACTTGTAACCGAACCTTTCATACGCATTAATACAAGTGGTGTTAATCGTTGAATGTTGTGTGTTGTGTTTGTGCTTGTTCTCGTTTAAAGTCTCGGTTGCATGCTAGCTTGGATTCCGCACTCGCTAGTGTGTTTGATATAACAAGGATAAGGTTTTATCTCATCCTCGAGAGGGACCTACAAGTGGTATCAGAGCTTTGGCTCTTCTCCTTGTTAAAACCGAGTGTTTTCGGGTGTTTTCCGGGTGTTTGTAGTTTATATTTTCTGGAAAAACTTGTTAAAATCGGGTTTCGGATTGTTGTCGGTTTGCAGAAATATTCATATTTCTGGGTTTGTTCTTCTTATCTTCAACCGATATCTTAAGTGTTCTTGGTATTTTACACTTTTGATCTTAAAATTTTTATATTTCAAAGTGTTTGTGTGTTGGAAGTTGTATTTTGATTAAAAAAAAAATATTGGACATTACCCGGTTGGTGAAAACCTGCATGTTCAGACCTGAAAGATATGGTCTGAACATACTTTCTGCCGAAAGTTCTCACCAACCCATCAACTTTTCACCAACCTGTCACCCGTTGTCAACTGTGTCAGAACCGATCGAAAGATATCCTTCGAAGTCGAAAGATCATCTTTCGACCAAAGGAGGTTCGACAGATAGTCATCATTCGAGCATCCTTCGAAGTGTGAGACTTATCTTTCGTTCCAAGGAATATTTTCGAAACATACATCTTTCGGTCTTCTGCTCATTTTCGAAAGACTAGGATCCTTCGATTGGGGAGTCTTTCGAAGTCATCTTTCGTGTTCATCTTTCGGTCTACAGTCCTTTTTCGAAAGATAAGGATCCTTCGTTTGGAGAATCTTTCGAAAAACATTGTTCGACACTCAACAGTGATCTTTCGAACACTGTTGATCCTTCGAACAGGTGTTGATCTTTCGATCCTTGTTTGTTTACGTTTAACAGGTTGTGCTTTTCAGGTCTTTCGATTCTTGATCCTTCGACTGGTTGTTTATCCTTCGAGTTTTTAACATAGTTTGTGAAAATTAAATTTTTAAAAGGAGAAAACTTTTTTTCAAATTTTAAATCAATTTTCACTTAATATATTAATTTTCATAAAATGGGAACAAACGGTCAGTGGGATCCAACCGCGTGGACTCAAATAACTTCGACTCCACAATCATCAGCTATGCAATCTACGCAATCTACGTCTGATTTCGACAAAACGGCATGGATGCGAGCTATTGCCCCACCTCAAGCTGCAATGATAACTGCAAATCAATGGGCTTTGGTCACAAATCAAAGCAACAGCATTCAATCTATGATGCAGAACGACAGTGAAACTGGTACAAGCACAAAACCGCCAAAGTTAAATCACATCAATGATTGGGGATGGTGGAAAGAAAGGCTGAGAACTTATGTTCAGGGACAAGGTCAAGATCTATGGATGTGCTTCTTCACAGCTTTTGAAAATGAGTTGGAAGTTGCAGGATCTAATCCACAAACTTACAGCACTTTGTCTGAAGAAGATAAAAAGAAGTTTGAGTTAGAAAAGAAGGCATTCATGATTCTCACACAAGCTCTCCATAAAGACATTTACCACCAGTTTGTTTACTGCACGACTACTAAAAGCTTGTGGGATATGCTCACGTTACGGTGTGAAGGAAATGCTCAATCTAGAAAGATCAAGCAAGAATTACTGAAGAAAGAGTTTGAAGGATTCACGTGTTTGGAGAATGAGACTTTGGCAGACTTATCTACAAGGTTCCATCACTTGTTGAGCGAGATGTTTGCTTTTAAAGTCACTGCCACTCCACAAGAATTGGTGAAGAGATTCGCTGATAGCTTACCAGCAAAGTGGAGCAGTTATCTTGAAATTCTCAAAGAAAATGGTGTTTTAGAAACAATCACCGTTTATGAATTAATTCAAAGATTGGAGAATAAGGATGTAGAAGAAAAGCTGAAGGCAAAAAGAACACAAACTCCTCAAAATCCAGAAATGTACTTTGGGATTGCAGGAGGTATCAGTGGAGAAAAACCAGCTTCTCAACACGCGAAGCTTCAAACAGCTTTCATCTCAAGCACCGGACCTTCGACAACAGATCAGTTTGATCCTTCAGCATACACGATGATGTATTCAGGACCGAATGTGCAACCGACAGCTCAGCAACAACAACCACAACAGCAAGGGTTTTATGGAAACTCATCAAACTTTCAAGCCACTTCCAATCCTAACACAGTCAGATTAGACACTTCCAACTTTTCCAAAGTCAGTGTCGAAGTAGCCAAGGAGCATATGGAGATGTTGAATACCTTGGTTAGTGCTTATAGTGGATTGATCGCAGGTCAGATTGGGAATATCAATCTAACGAATGAAGATTATCAGCAAGTGGATAAAGAAGAGTTTGAAATGATGGATATCAAATGGGCTCTTGCTAGTGCAATTCGAAGAGCAAAGGAGTTTATGGAAAGGACGGGAAGAACCAACTTGCAACACAAGAAAGACACCAAGTATGGGTTCGACAAGAAAGCTGTCAAGTGCTTTAACTGTGGCGAACGGGGTCATTTCAAAAGGGAATGCACAAGACCAGCTCATCATGGAAATCAAAATCCGTTCAGAAATCAAGGCAACCAGTAGAACCAGAACGGGAACAATGTTCGTACGTTGATACCTGTCAACAACCAAGGCCAAGCAGGGTCATCAAATGCCAACCGGGGGCTGGTGGTTCAAATAGATGAGGGTTGTGATTGGTCGCTTCAGCTTGGAGAAGGAGGAAATGGTGGAACAGCATGTTTTGCTGAAGTCGTAAAGGATTTAAAGCACGCCAGTGGTGGAGAATCTTCCACCAATGGTGTTGCATCTTCTGAAGATGAAGACAGTTCTGGTTATAGTGGAAGCTCAGATAAAGAATCCTCCACTTCAGGAAATGATCATGTGGATGAGACATCAAGTGCGTCAATCGATGCAAATATTGATGAGCTTTTGAAAGAAGCTGCAGCAGGAACTGAAAGAAGATCTAATTTGATGGATCAAGCTGCTTACTCTTCGTCTTCTCTCCATTCAGCCTTTATGGCTAATGTCGACAGTTCATCAGGTCAGGTATGTGTCGATGAACCCACTGTTGTTAGCTGTGAAAAGTGTGATAGTTTAAATGTTAAATATGCAGAAAAGGAAAGTCAGTTTGAAATCACACACAAACACAATCAACAATTGATTGTAGATCTTGCCAAAGCAACTGAAGCTAACGTGTTTTTAACCAGAAATGAAAAAGAATTTAAAACAACAATTGCGTCATTAAGACAAGATGTTTCAGAATTACAAAAAGCTGTTTTGCGAAAACAACATGCTAACAATGATCTTATAGACACAATTGAAAAGCAGATGGTAGAGTTGGCAACCGCTCGATGAAAATGTGAAACAATCAAGCAGAAATTGGAAAGTTATTCCAATTCCCGCTATGTATTGGATCACATTATTGATGTTCAAAAGAAAAAGGGGGATAAGAAGTGTATGGGATTCAAATCATGTCCTCCCCCAATGAATCACAATTTCTCCAAATTGCCTGATGATGAGGATATGCCCCGTTTTGAACCTACTGTGCCACTCGGTCTAGATGACTTTGCAGCAGGCCTCGGGTTCACAACGGGTACATCATCCTCGGGTCAATCTGAATCTGAGAATGAGACTGATTCATCGTGTGTTAAGGAACAGAGTCCTCCCGTTGTTGAGGATACTGATTCTTCGGATGATGAATCTGATGAAATTGTGAACCGACAGTCTAACTCGGTTACAACAGATATTCCAATCGAGAATCACATCCTGTGTGATCCACCAGTGAAACCGAGTAAGACTGAAATGTCTAAAGCAATGGAGTCCCTTGTTTCTACCAGTGAAGAGAATAACTTGTTGTACACGCTCAAAGGAGATAGCAAAATCTACTCCAACAAAGATTTTCCAATTAAAAATGTAAATCAAGATTTAATTGAGCAAATTTTTGAAGGATGCACTGATAAGTTTTTGGGGAACAAAAGTGGCAAAGTTACCGTCACTCAATGTGATCCAATTCCGTGTGAACAAGTTAGAAAACAATACGGAAACCAAAAACTACAAGTTGAGCGAAAACAACAAGTCAATTCCGGAAAAGGTAAGGTACAGGGAAAGAAGGCTCAGAACAAGAATGTTCAAGCACCTAAGGTTCAACAACAATGGGTGCAAAACAAAAGAGCTCATGTTAAGAAAAGAGAACCGAGAGTGAACTTTGTTGGATCCACGGGTTCAGATAAACTTGAAACATTTCAGGATAAATCTAACATTGATTTTGTAAAACAAGTTAGAATTTTAAAACGAAATGATCAGAATAACTACACCCAACACACCAACGAAGGTGATTTAGGTCCAAGCACGTCTAGATCACAAAGTTCATTGTCTGGTTCTCCGTCTGATCATCAACATGTTTCTCCGAGGTTTGTAGAGCGGAGAATGTGTTTTGAGTGTGGCACAATTGGGCATATTGTAAGATACTGCCCATACCTGCAAAAGTTGAAGGCAAAAACAAGTGCTCCCCAAGAAACCAATTACCAAAAACGATCATTTTCCCCGAAACAAGACCCACGTGTCTTGAAAGAAAGGGAAAAGAAATTAAAACAAAAGAATCAAAAGGTAATTGAAAAGGCCTTAAAATCAGAGGTCAAAGAAGAAAAACCTGTTCAAGCAAAACCTAAAACTGTAAAACCAGTAAATGCTAAAACAATTAATACAAATACTGGTAAAGGACAAACAGCTTGGAAACAAAAACAGGTAATTCAGTCAGGGGGAGCACCACAGGTTCTTTTTCCTAATCATCAAGTGATTGAAATCACTTTTCTTGATGATCAAGGACGACCCAAGTCCACAAAGGCTTGGTTCCCTCTCTCCAACTAATTTTTGAGTGAGTGTGTAGGATATTCCAGGAGGAACTTTCGATAGTCGTAAGATTGTTGATAGTGGAGCATCCTTGCACAAAATAGGCAACAGAAGAAATTGCTGCCTTTGATGGAGAGAAAAAGTAAAGGGAAACAGAAATGTCTGTTGAAAGAGATTGAAAAGCTTCGACAAAAATGAAAATCATTTCAAAATGTGAATGTTCAAGGCTTTGATCGGGTCCCCAGGGTAGATTCAAATCAAAATGTACGCACCTGCAGCACGTCTGAAGTTCAACAATCTACAAGATGAACGTGCAGTGTACATTTCTTTGTGGTGTGATTGAAGAAAATGTGTTTGTTGAACAAACCAACCGGGTGTGCGGATGCCTTGGCATGGGTTGAACAACCGCACACTACTTCACAAGAGAAAGACAAAAACCTTCGCTGGTGCAATGTGGAAGACCAGCCGGACCCAAAGGCTTTTGATCTTGTTGCTGTGAAAGGATTTCAGTAGCTGCAAAATCGACTTTGAAATCCACACCGGGTGGATATCCAGTTTGGGAGAGCACTCAGATTCCTGGCAATGCACGAAGCAGTTGCAGGATACGGTTTTAAATTTCTAATCTCTCCTATACTTGTCGATATTTAAGCTGCTTTGTGAATTATTATCTCGTAAAAGCACTCTTTGACCAGACAATGTCGTTATGGTCCGCACCGCTTACCGACATGCCAACTGATTTTTCCAAAATTCGATAAATCTTTTCAGATTAAAATTTATTTTGGTAAACGGCATTGAGGTAAAACATGAGTTAACCGACATCGGAAAATCATTTTTTTTTTTTGTAAATACCTTTGTGTTTAAATTTTGTCTTAGTTTATTGATTTTAAGGGGAGTAATCCAAACTTTGAAAAATCCAAAAACATTGAAAAATTTCAAAAACACAAAAACATAGAAAAACAAAAATGAGTTTCCTGGCGAGCAAAAGAGAAAATGATAGTACATCAGTGGTCTGTCCAAACCTCTTTAAACCTTAAATGAAAAACGATAAGCAGCTCTATATAAGATGTATCGGTAGGCTCACAATCATTTTAAAGTGTGCAGGGTGATATAAACTTTAATCCGACTGAAGACTGGGTGGGAACCATTCATTGGCATATGGTCTTAGTACCGAAATTTCGTTTGAGAGATTGCCGAGGTTCTGAAATATTCGGTCTTTATGCTGCTTATCATCTGGGTATCATGGTTGTATCTTTTACCGAAAAATAACGGGGACGCAAGTCTAGATCTTCCATGATACTATACATACGTGTACATATTGCATACGACCTCAATAAGTGATCAAGAATCACATGTCCAAACAAATAAGTGATAATATATCACATTTATCCGGGAGTCAAGTTCGTCTCTCTGCTGTACGAAAGTACTGACCTGTTCACGGACTTGCTCCTGTGCCCTTCATGCATATGAAAATCAAGTTCCTCATCAATAAGTGATTATATCACACAGGGCTTGTTTTCAAATCAAAATAAGTGAGAATCTCACATCATATACGGTCAAACAGATGATAATCGGTATACTCACCGGTAAGATGAACCCTCGTGCATACCTTGATACGGGAATGTGTCGTGATGTGGATGAACACCGGTCGGTAAGTATAAATTATACCTTAACGTATCCCCTCGCCATGATTACAAATGATAAGTTGAGCTTATGTGGACAACAATACCGATAATTGTTATAGGATGCTTATCTTAATGTTAATTAACTGAACAAAGAGAGTGTTTTTGGCATGACCGTACACTGATATGATTCTCTTACCCTCGAAACTCGCAAAAAGAATGTCTGTAAATATTTATTTAATGTTTCCTGTTTATGCATCGTTGTAAATATCTATTTGTTGCTTTCCGTCTTTACTTTTGAAGAATGAAAAATTCCAAAAAGATTTTAGGTGTGTTTTTATATAAACTTTTTAAAATCCAAAAAGATTTTCCTTCTAGATTATTTTTGATTGACCGATGTTGGAACTCGAGTCTATCCTACCCAAATTCCTGATCGTAAGCTGGAAAACAATTGCATCTTCATAAACAGTCGAAGTTAACGAGTTTTGAAAGTTAAAGGATTAAAATGAATATTTTTCTAAACTTTCAAACTGCTGTCGGTTGGTGTTTGATTGAGATTTGATCTCATATGTGTCGTTAGTTTAAATGTTAACTATATTCCAAGCGGTTGTTCTCATTATGCGTTTAGCTTTCTTGCATGTGCAGATGCTAAAGGCGAGGAGAACATGTTCGATGAAAAGCTTTGGAATGAAGACACGAAGTGGAGGCACTCAAAGGATTAAATGATCGAGTTGCCGCTGTCCCTTCATCAACACCACAAGGATCTGAAGAATTGACAAGTCAAAAGATTCACGAGGATGACTCAATGGAGAGTTCAATCTAAGGGGGAGTTTATTGACACACTACCTAAGTTAAATGGGGAGTTTGTTGATACACTTTCTACTTATGACGCGTGAAGACTTTGAAGATCCTCCGACTTGAATGTGACAGAAGACGAACCATCACGAGTAGCGTCCAAGGGGGAGTTTGTTGATGCACTTTGTGTGGACGCGACTCGGCTCGGTTCGACTCGGCCTTGAAGACTTGAAGACACGAAGATCGAGACAAAGCTACAGCCAAGGGGGAGTTTGTTGGTGCACTTGTGTCTGTACTTTGTCTGTATTTCGTCATGATACAAAACGATGTCTTTAATGTAAGGTTGATGTAAGTTTGACCAAGTCAACCATCCTCCTGGTTTGACTTGACCAAACAGTTAGAGAAATGTTGTAAGCTGGTTGTGTCGAAAGATGTGTCATCGAAGGATTGTTTTATATCCTTCGATGAGCTCGAAAGATGAACATTCGATAGATGATTTCGAAACATAAACCTTCGATAGATGAACTCGAAGGATATCTCGAAGGATATCATCCTTCGAGGTATTTGTGAATCTTTCGATGGCGTTCTGGTCGACAGATGATCTTTCGATCAATCTGTCTGATCCTTCGACCAGACCTGCTGTGTCGGGTATATATACCCATGTAGTGTGTTGTGTAAAGTAGGCAAGTAAGAGAGTTGAGAGCACACACACGAGAGAACTTTGAGAGTTTGCAGAATACATCTGTGAACATTGGACTTGTAACCGAACCTTTCATACGCATTAATACAAGTCGTGTTAATCGTTGAATGTTGTGTGTTGTGTTTGTGCTTGTTCTCGTTTAAAGTCTCGGTTGCATGCTAGCTTGGATTCCGCACTCGCTAGTGTGTTTGATATAACAAGGATAAGGTTTTATCTCATCCTCGAGAGGGACCTACAGTCGGAAAGAAGAAAAAATAGTGTAGGGGCTAATGTGTAATATGGGGTTCTATATAAACTCCATCTTTGTGTAACCCTACTCTAGTACAACTTCAATACAATTTTTCTCTAAATACAATTCAAACCCTATTCAGAGATCATTCTCTATACCAAACAACAGTGCCACCGGTCCCATCCCAAACGGTGGAAACCATACACTCGCGACTACCGAGGCAAGGCCCCAATATTAATAATTGCTTGAATGTGTCTATTCGGAGGAGATACGATCAGAGCTACGATTGCTTGGATACAACGATTGCTTGAATGTTTTTTGTGACGATTGATATTTTAGTGTTGTTAGACGGTGTTATAATATGAATTAGTGCCTTTTGTGTTAGATGAGGTGATGCGATGGGTCGCCGGGAGCGGTTGTGTAACGGTGATGAGAGGTTGCTGGTGGTCGGTGTGCCGTATGGCGGTTACGGTGATGAGAGTTTTGAAGGGCGTGTCGGTTTCAATTTAAAACGCAACCCTTTAAATGGAAAGTGCAAATTTTACAAATTACATTTGAATCGGTGTGTATTTTAAATGATTCGGTGCTTTTGAACGAAGGGATGCAAGTGCCCATCGCAACCTAAGTTACTTTTTGTATTGTATAGTAATAGTAATGTATGAAAAAAATAATTTTTTGTTTACATGTTGTGGCTAATAAAAGTTACCGAAAAATCAGTGTTTCTTTTTGAGTGGGGGCAAATATGGAGTCAATTAATATCGACATAAGGGGTTAGATTGTAAGCTAATCACTCTGGCTACTTGTAATGAAAAGTTGTTTCTCTGATCGATCTGTACGTTTCTGGCTGCTTGCTTCTGCTATAGTCAACTCACAGCTGACGCTGCTAGCGTTGAGATTTCAGTTTGGGATCTTTTGATATGCATAGTTCTATGGAGAGGAGATACAAAGAGAGCACAACCACTATTAAGACACAAATTACTCACCTGATTATCAGAATGAAAGGAAGCAATAAAAGTATAAGAACAATGGAAGCAAACAAATGAATTAAACCCCTTATGGGCATCAAGAATAGCAAAGAAAGAAGGATGAAATGCAACACCATAAAATGAACGCTTTACACTCAATGTCATTTTTACATTAAAACCTTAAAGACTGAATTATGTTAAAGCTCGCCCTAAAGGGCTACATGTCCCCCTGTATAAGATCGAGCTTGTTCCATCTTGGTAGATACAAGTCTCTACCTTCATCTGCCACTAGCAATGGGTAACATAGTATGCTTGCTCATGCTATCGAAGGTGCTTGAGCTTACATTGCTTATGCTGCCACCATTTGTATATTCATCGTCGTTTGTTAGTCCTTTTAACAAATACTCACCTTCATTTTCATTTGTACTACTTTCCACCAATGGATGTTTTTGAATCATTGAAGCCAATATTCCTTGGAGCGCGATTGCTACTTCCTTCATGGTAGGCCTTTCGTCGCCTTTAACACGTAAGCATCTTTCAGCCAGTCTTGAGACTTGGATAATCTCGCTAGGAACATCATTTAGCTGCAAGTGTTCATCAAGAACCTGGAGGAGTTTCCCCTCTTTTAAAGAATATATAAAGTATATAGCTAGGTTCCTCTCTGCCTCTGGCCTATCAAAGCTAAGAGCCTTTTTTCCAGTTAAAAGCTCCACTAGTACGACCCCAAAACTATAAACATCGCTTTTATCCGTGAGTTGGTTTGTCTGCAAATACTCTGGATCTAAGTAGCCTAGTGTTCCTTGCACTATAGTGGCCAATTCAATCTGGTCAATAGGAATTAGCTTAGATGCTCCAAAATCAGCCACTTTTGCTACATAGTTTTCATCCAAAAGTATATTCATTGGCTTGACATCGCGATGGATGATTGGAACAGATGCTGCAGAATGTAAGTATGAAAGTGCTTCAGCTGTCTCCGTTGCTATTCTGAGACGGATGTCCCATGTAATAGACGACGACTTGCCTTTATTGTGGATGTGATCAGAGAGTGTTCCATTTGGAATGAACTCATAAACCAATAACGGGATTTCTGCTTCCAGGCAACACCCAATCAGCTTCACCACGTTCCTATGATTTATTTGGGACAAGATAACCACTTCATTGATAAATTGCTCTATCTGAGCCTGTGTTTGATCTCCTAATTTAGACTTCTTTATTGCAACTACTCTGTTATCAGAAAGAACCCCTTTGTAAACAGTACCATAACCACCCTTACCGATAATCCTGCTCTCGTCATAGTTATTGGTTGCCCTCTTTAGCTCCTCTATCGTGAATACTCTTGCTTGATCATGAGAACCCCCATCTCCAGAAATTCGTTGCTGTAACATTACTCCACCATTTTGTTCAAAGAATTTTTCTCTCAGCATCATGAGCTTTCGCCTTTTGAGCACCAAGTACAACCAGGTGACAGTTATAAGGAGAAAAACAGCAGAAGCTAAGGTGCCTGCAACAACATAAACTAACTTTTAGCACGGATGCATGCTGATTTGATTTCTAAAAGTAGGTTTAGATATAAGCGGAAAAAAATATTGCATGATTACTTACAACTATCTTTATAATGGCGGATTGATCAGCAGTACAACATGATCCATTTTTCCTACCATCTCCAGAGTAACCTTTTGGACAGGTACGCGTATAATTTCCTGCTGTATCAGCGCATTCATGTTCGCAATCATCATTTCCTCGTTCACACTCATTAATATCTATTGAACAAGGTAGTGTCGATCATTTGTTTGAAGTGAAAGCAAATTAGGAAAACAAAAACAAGAGAATGTGAAATAAAAGCTTACTCTTGCAGCCATCTGCAACATAAGGGTTGCCTTCATAACCTTCAACGCAACGACAACGATATCCCGGACCTCCATAATCCTGATCACATTTGCTCTTTCCCTTGCATAAGAAGTTATTTGTGTCCTTTGCTTTGTCACAAGTCAAGTTCCCAATTCCCCAATCCGGTAACATTGGCATCTCCCTTACGCTTCCAAAATCAACCAGGTTAGTTGTAGAAAAGTTGAACTTCCCTTCTTCAACAAAAAATGCATAGCTACAAGGGTTGAAGTCCGTTATATTCTCATGGTTATTAAGGCTACCAAGAATCGTACTACTCCTATGGACGTATTTGAAATAACGACATTTCCTGTGTTTCTTCGTTGTCCAAAGATAAGCGTTGGTTCCCTAGACGATCGGTCACAACTTACGAGGAAACTGCGACTGTAGTAGCATCCATTTCCTGAACCAAATGGGAAAGCAATAGACACATTGCCACATGAACTTTCACAAGCTGGTCCCTCTTGTGCACTTGCTGCCACCAAAGCTGCAATAGCTACTGCTAGTAGCATCTTTAAATGCATAGTTGCTTTCTTTGTGTTTTTGTGTTTATAATTATTTTTGGGCATTTGATTTGAGATGATGTGTGATTATAGACTTATATATACCCACATACATACATAACAACTTGATCATTTTATCGAGAGAAGCAGGTTCCTAATTGCAATTAATATATACCCACTACTCCACTAGTACTTAATAGTTGAAAGGTCTTTAAACACATTATTTTGGACAAAGGGTTGTATAAAATAATGAAAATCCTGTGGGCAATAGTTTTCACATTCATTCCTTATCATTCAAACATTATCATACATACGTTCATCCTTGACACATGGCTTGCTAAAAACTCATATTCAGACGTAAGATAGTGACGGGTCTTGTCATTTATAGAAGTCCGTAATTAAAATATGGGTTTTTCTCTCTACACCCTAATCTATTTTCTTTCAACATCCTCATCTTTTTTTTTTCAAAGATCAACAAAATTTTTATTCCATTCATCTAGACAACCAAACTGTTGGCCAGATGATTCACCAGAGTCATACAACAATTACATCACCCTCATACAGCAATACTAAATAAATCAAAATTACACCAGTCTCCCCATGAGATGTTAACATTCTTGACCCTGCTTTTTATCCACATATACCCAAACATCTTGATTTCCTCCTTCATCCTGTTTAAATGGGGCTGCTTACCTTCGAATACCGCCTCATTTCGGCTCCTCCAAATAACCCATATGGCCGCTTGGGTCACCAAACTCACCACTTTTTTCCACCTTTGTGACCCACTGTTGCACTTGTGAATATTTGCCAAATCCTTTTAACTCTAATGCAAAAACATGTTGTATTCTACACCGTCGAGTTACAAACTCCCAAATCTGTTCCGCAATTCTACATGATGCAAATAAATGTAATGCTTATTCAGCCTCTTCACCGCACATATTGCAACAATTATCTTGAACTACTACATTACGTCTAGCCAAAGCCGCATAGGTCAGAAGCTTATCTTGAATTAATCTCCAAATAAAAAAAATAACCTTTTTGGGGGACCAATTATTCCACTCGAAGGCCAGCTCCAGATCTGAAAAAATTGACTGCTGTAGCTTCTCTTTGACGCTGCTAACGGAGAAACAACCGGAACTATCCAAAAGCCAGCTCCATTTGTCCGAACCCTGCCCGAGATGATAGCTTGTCAATGCTTCAATGGGGCTGTGCAGTTCGGATAATTCCTCTGCGCTGGACGGTGAACTGATCCACGTGAAAACCGGCTCCAAACCTTCGGATCCAACTGTCACCCTCTCCTTTATAAATGCGTTTTTATGGCTCTCCAGCTGAAACATTGATGGGAATCTATCGCACAAAGGATCATCAAGTAACCACCTCTCTTTCCAGAAGTATATTTCACTTTTGCTTCCGGGATATCCAGGAAACATAGACTCCAAGCATAAACCCACTGCACTAAACTCTATTTTTATATTGTATATTTGTTTCCACGGACTCGCCATTGACAATTTTGCTGGAATAAAACTCCATGCTCTTGCATTGTTATGAACCTCCCACACCACTTTTTTCCATAGGCTATCCCTTTCCACCTTAAACCTCCACCACCACTTAGACAACATTGCTAAATTCTGTATGTCCCTCGGAGGTTGAGGTTTAACCTATTCCTTGTTATGTCTAACACACTAGCAAGTGCGGAATCCAAGCTAGCATGCAAACCGAGATAGAACAAGCACAAACACAACACACAAACTTCACCGATTAACACCACTTGTATTAATACGTATGAAAGGTTCGGTTACAATGCAATGTTTACAAATTCGTTTTGCAAACTCTCTCAGTGTGTGTGTTCTCTCTGTCTCACTCTGTGTCTTACTATCTATCTGTCTGTCTTACGAAGTGAACACAACACATGGGTATTTATACCCAATACAGATCGTCTGGTCGAAGGATCAGACAGACTGATCGTAAGATCATCTGTCGACCAGAAACAGCTCGAAGGATCCACATATACCTCGAAGGATGATATCCTTCGAGGTCTATCCATCGAAGGTTATCTTTTGAGCTCATCGAAGGATATAAACAATCCTTCGATGACACATCCTTCGACACAGACAAATTACAACAATTGTTAACTGTTTGGCCAAATCAAACCGGAGGATGGTTGACTTGGTCAAACTTACAAGACTAACAAAGACATCGTTTCGTATCATGACAAAATACGGACAAAGTACAGACACAAGTGCACCAACAAACTCCCCCTTGGCTGTAGCTTTGTCTCGATCTCGATCTTAAATCTTGTAGGTCCCTCGTGTCTTCAAGTCTTTGACGTCTTTTCAAGTCTTCAATGTCGGAGGATCTTTAAAGTCTTCACGTCTTGAAAGCAGAAAGTGTACCAACAAACTCCCAGTTTTATGTAGGAAGTGTGTTGACAAACTCCCCCTTAACATAAGTTCCCCCTTGAGTTATGCTCGTGAAAGTCTTGATCTTTATGAATTGAGATCCTTGTGGTGTTGATGATGGTCAGCGGCAACTCGATCATCTTCATCATTTGAGTGCTTTCACGTCGTGTCTTCATTCCGAAGCTTGTCATCGACCATGTTCTCCTTGCCTTTAGAATCTGCACATGCAAGAAATCTAAACGCGTAATGAGAACAACTGCTTGGAATATAGTAAACATAAACAAACGACACACGTGTGACCATTGTTTAAACAAACACCGTCCGACAGTTTGAAAGTTTTAACAAATTTTATCAATTTCAATTTTTAACTTTCTACAACTTTGCAAATTTCGACCGTTTATGAAGTATCAGTCGTTTTGGTTTTCAATCAGGTTTCAGGTAACGAAGATTCGAGATCAAACATCGTACGATCGAAAATAAAATTGAAATAAAATCTTTTTGGCTTTTATAAAGTTTAAATTAAAACACACCTAAAATCTTTTTGGTATTTTTGAATATTTCAAAAGTAAAGACTGAAAGCAGTAAATAAATATATACAAAGATGCAGAAACTGAAAGCATTAAGTAAATATTTACAGACATTCTTTTTGCGAGTTTCGAGGGTAAGAGAATCATATCAGTGTACGGTCATGCCAAAACGCTCTTGTTGTTCAATTAGTTAACATTAAGATAAGCATCCTATAACGATTATCGGTATTGTTGTCCACATAAGCTCAACTTATCAGATGTAATCATGGCGAGGGGATACGTTAAGGTATGATTTATACTTACCGACCGGTGTTCATCCACATCACGACACATTCCCGTATCAAGGTATGCACGAGGGTTCATCTTACCGGTCAGTATACCGATTATCATCTGTTTGACCGTATATGATGTGAGAAACTCACTTATTTTGATTGAAAACAAGCCCTATGTGATAGAATCACTTATTGATGAGGAACTTGATTTTCAGATGCATGAGGGCACATGAGCAAGTCCGTGAACAGGTCAGTACTTTCGTACAGCAGAGAGACGAACTTGACTCCCGGATAAATGTGATATATTATCACTTATTTTGTGGACATGTGATTCTTGATCACTTATTGAGGTCGAATGCAGTATGTACACGTATGTATAGTATCATAGAAGATCTAGACTTGCGTCCCCGTTATTTTTCGGTAAAAGATACAACCATGATACCCAGATGATAAGCAGCATAAAGACCGAATATCTCAGAACCTCGGCAATCTCTCAAACGAAATTTCGGTACTAAGACCATATGCCAATGAATGGTTCCCACCTGGTCTTCAGTCGGATTAAGTTTATATCACCCTGCACACTTTAAAATGATTGTGAGCCTACCGATACATCTTATATAGAGCTGCTTATCGTTTTTCAGTTTAGGTTTAAAGAGGTTTAGACAGACCACTGATGTACTATCATTTTCTCTTTTGCTCGCCAGGAAACTCATTTTTATTTTTCTATTGTTTTTGTGTTTTTGAAATTTTTCAATGTTTTTGGAATTTTCAAATTTTGGATTTACTCCCCCTAAAATCAATAAACTAAGACAAATGTAAAACACAAAGGTATTTACAAAAATGATTTTCCGATGTTGGTTTTACTCTTGCTTGACCTTAACGCCGTTTACCAGTAATAAGTAGTCAAATCTTGATTTGTCAAATGCTTTGGTAAAAAGGTCGGCACGTTGGTCATCGGTGTGGACATAAGCAACATCGATTAGCCTTTTCTCAAAGCAATCACGTATGAAGTGATACTTAATTTCGATGTGCTTAGTCTTTGAATGCTGCACAGGATTTTTAGTGATCTGTAAGGCAGCAGAATTATCAACGTAAATAGGAGTAGTTAGGAATTCAAAACCGTAGTCACGCATTTGTTGTTGGATCCATAGGACTTGGGAGCAACAACTTGAGGCAGCAATGTATTCAGCTTCGCATGTTGATGTAGCGACGCACGTCTGCTTCTTGCACTGCCATGTGACTAGGCGATTTCCCAAAAACTGACATCCAGCCGTTGTGGATTTGCCGTCGATTTTGCATCCGCCAAAATCAGAATCACTGAATGCGATCAAGTCAAAGTTATTATCCCTAGGGTACCATAGACCGGTGTCAGGGTAACCCTTCAAATAACGAAAAATCCTTTTTACAGCTGCAAGATGTGAGGCCTTCGGGTTGACTTGATATCTGGCAAGCAGGCACGTTGGGTACATTATATCTGGTCTTGATGCTGTGAGGTACATAAGAGATCCGATCATCGCGCGGTAGTATGAGGGGCTAGTAGCTTCACCCTTCAAGTCTGGAGTAATTCCGTGATTTTGTGGCAATGGGGTACCGATGGGCGTTGCATCAGACATCTGGAACCGGCTCAAGATGTCACCAACATATTTAGTCTGATGGATGAATATCCCAGACTCGGTTTGTTGTACTTGTAGGCCCAAAAAGAAAGTCATTTCTCCCATAGCACTCATCTCGAATTTATCCTGCATTACACGCTCGAAATCCCTACACAAAACATCATTAGTAGAACCAAAAATAATATCATCAACGTATACCTGTACCAGTAGAAGATCCCCATCTTGTTCTTTGATGAAAAGAGTACAATCGATAAGACCTCTGCGAAATCCATTTTCCAGCAAATAATTAGATAAGGTTGCGTACCAAGCTCGCGGTGCTTGATGTAGACCATAGAGAGCTTTGTTGAGCAACCAAACCCGATCGGGATGGATAGGATCTTCAAAACCTGGAGGCTGTTCGACGTACACCTCTTCTTTCATCACACCATGTAAGAATGCACTTTTCACGTCCATCTGGTATACCTTGAAACCTTTGAATGAGGCATAAGCCAGAAAAATCCGAATTGCTTCCAGACGTGCAACAGGTGCATACACTTCGTTGTAGTCGATCCCTTCTATCTGACGAAAACCTTGAACGACTAGCCTTGCTTTGTTTCGAATAACGACTCCACGGTCATCCTTTTTGCATTTAAACACCCAACGGGTACCAATCTTCTTGTAACCAGCAGGTTTCTCTACGAGTTTCCAGACACCAAGCTTCTGGAATTGTTGCAGTTCTTCCTGCATTGCTTCAACCCATGAGTTATCTTTCAAGGCATCTTTCCAAGTTCTTGGCTCTTCCTGTGAGACATAACACGCGAAAGACCAATCATTTTGTTGACCAGATTCTCGGATATCTGCATACAAGCCTGCATTGTTGTTGTTTCGCAACATGTTTCTTGTTTAAACGCCACTTTGTACATTTCCGATGATGTTTTGTTGAGGATGGGTATTGTGAATCCTTGTTTCTGGATTATCTTGAACTGGAATATTTGTACCCAAATTGTTGAGATTGAGATCAACAATCAATTCAAGGCCCGGAATTGACGAAGAGGATGATGCAGTAGCTTCAGCTGTTCTAGCAACATCCACTGGAGGTGTACCTTCTGAAGTACCATGTACTGCTGTTGTTGGAGCTTCTTGATCTGCATCGAGAAATTCATCATCCTCTGAAGGTTCGTTCAATTCGGTAGCATCGTGAAAATCCTCATTGTCGAGAGCATTATTGTTCACCGAAGATGGTTCTTGATTGACAAGAATTGGACGAACCAACGGTGAATCTGTTGCATTATCACTCTCGAAAAACATCCTTGCTGCAGCATTTTCTTCAACTGCTTCAACATTGATCGAATTGAAAAAGTCATCGTACTCAAACATCCAAGGCTGACCAGGACATTTGACTGGTAAAGTGTGCCTTTGTACTCTGACTTCAGACCATTCCTCGACCCTTTTAGTCTCTAGATTCCAGACTCTTAAGTTCGGGGTGGCATACCCAAGAAAGTATCCATCAATTGCTTTTGCCCCAAACTTTCCATTAGGATCGATTATTGTGCACGGAGCTCCAAATGGTTCAAGATATGACAAATCTGGTTTCCGTTTGTTAATAAGCTCAAAGCAGGTCTTGTTGTGCCTTTTGACTGTAAGGACTCGGTTCAACGTATAACATGCAGATGCCACAGCTTCAGTCCAAAAAGGAATCGGCAGTTGTGACTCTACCAACATAGTCCTAGCAGTCTCGATCAATGTGCGGTTCTTACGTTCAGCGACGCCATTCTGTTGAGGAGTATAAGCTGCACTAAATTCGTGAAGAATACCTTTTGAGGTGCAAAACTCCGCCATGGCATGATTTTTAAATTCAGTACCATTGTCGCTACGTATCCGCCTAACCTTCAAGTTATATAGATTCTCAATCTGAATGATCAAGTTTTTGATAATACCGAAGGTTTCACTCTTATGTGCCATGAACGCCACCCAAGAAAATCTTGAATAATCATCAGTTATCACGAGGCAATATTGATCATTTCTAATGCTTTTGTGCTTGACAGGACCGAACAAATCCATGTGCAAACGTTCAAGAGGAACAGCCACCGTGTTGATTTTCTTTGTAGGGTGTCGCTTCTTCGTTTGTTTTCCTTTCTGGCACGAGACACAGACGTCTTGAAGATGGAAGTTTTTAAGAGGAACACCATTCACCAATTCATTTGACACCAAATGATTCATTTTGCGTAAGTGAATGTGACCCATTCGTCTGTGCCAAGAGATTGTGTCTTTTTCTGTGGCTTTGGAAACGAAACAAGTTGCTTGTGCAGACGTTGTGATAGCTTGGCTCATATCAAGGACATACAAATCATTTATCCTTGGAGCCGACAAGAGAATCCATTCTTTTGGAATTTTGAAGCCGGGTTTCAGCACATAACATCCATTTGCATCAAAGTGTACTGAGAACTGCTTATCACAAATTTGAGAAACACTAAGAAGATTGTGATCAAGTTGTTGTACGAAGTTGATCTTATCAAAACTAACAACCCCGTTGGAAATCATTCCTTCACCCGTAATATATCCGCCTTTATCTCCAGCAAAAGCAACATAACCTCCTCTAATAGATTTGACGTCGTAGAGAAGCTTCATGTCGCCTGTCATGTGCCTGGATGCCCCACTATCAACAATCCAATGACTACTGATAGTTCCTCCTGGAACACCCTGCACATGAACTCACATAATTAGTTGGAGATGGGGACCCAAGCCATTGTGGTCTTGGGTCTTCCATTTTCATCAACAACAATAACTTCTATTCTTTGATGGTTTGAAAATTGTGATGGTCCCCCTGATTCAATAACCGTTTTTGGTTTCCAGGTCTGTTTTGTTATACCAGTTTGATTGTTTGAAAATTTAACTTCGTGTTTGTTTGAAGTTTTTGAAAATCTTGAGTTTTCTTGCTTAACTGAAACCGATTGTTTTTGAACCACTTCATTTTTAAGTGCCTTTTCAACCACCTTGACTTGTTGGCGTTTCTGTTTCTTTTCCCTTTCTCTTACAAGTCTGGGATTTTGTTTTACAGAAACAGATCGCTTTTGGTGATTGCGTTCACGGGGATCATCTTCTTTGGCTTTCAACTTATGAAGATACGGGCAGTTTCGAATGATATGCCCAATTGTACCACATTCAAAACATGATCTTCGTTCAACAAACCCCGAAGTATCATGTGATCGTCTTGCCGATGATGAACTTTGTGATCCCGAGGTACTAGGTTTTGAACTACTTGGTTCATTCCTTTTCATCACTGTTGCTTTCTTGACAAAATCTAAGTTAGATTTGTTTTCAAACGTTGCGATTTTGTCCGTTCCCTTAGATCTCACAAAGTTCACATTCTTCTTCTTCTTCTGATTCGGCTTCCTTTGAATTTGAGTCGGTGTTTTACCTTTTGGTTTGGTATGATTTTGCTGTTTTTGCACTGTTGGTAATTTCTGATTGCCATATTGTTTTCGAACTTCGGCCTTTGGGATAGGAGGGCACTGTGTTACTGTAACACGTGATCCTGTCTTTCCTAAAAACTTACTTGTTGAATTTTCAAAGACTTTACTGATTAATGATTGATTAACGTTCTTAATAGGAAAATCTTTGTCAGAATAAATTTTATCATTACCAACAAGAGTGTACAGCAAATCCACACTCTCCGACTCTTTTTCAGACGAGGACTCGATTGCAACAGTCTTAGTGGGTTTTGCAGGAGGATCACACAGAATATGATTCTCAAGAGGTATGTCCTCTTCGTTTATCACCGCATCAGACTTTGCTGAATCAGTATCATCGGATTCATCATCAGAAGAATCAGCATCCTCAATCACAACTGGAGGATCCTGATTCTGTTCAGCAGTTACAAATGTATCTGCTGACACATCCGAATCTGATGATACTTCCTTCTTGTATCCGAGTCCTGCTGCAAATTCCTCAACGTCCAAAGGAACAAATGGTTCAAAATGAGTTCTATACTCCTCATCAGGCATGGCATCATAATTGTTTCTCACGGGTGGTGGACATTTCTTGTAACCTATGCATGTGACATCCCGTTTCTCTTTCTGAACATCAATGATGTGATCCAACACATAGCTAGAGCTCAAATAACTGTCTAACTTGAGTCGGATCGCCTCACTTTCAGTTTTAACACAAGCCATTTCCTTTTGCATTACCTCAAGACGAGTTATATACAAATTAATGTCAGTTTGTTTTCTGGAAACCATTTTTGTCAGCTCTGTTTTATCTTTCTTTAATGTTTCAATCATCGATTTAAATTCCTTTTCATGGTTTTCATAAAACATGTTGGCTTCTGTGCACTTGGAAAGATCAACGGTCAACTTCTGGTTGTGAATGAATGTCACATCATATTTCTCTTGCAAAGCCTCGTGTTTTCTTTGCAATTCACACCACTTATCATTCAACGAAACATGTTTGTCTTGCAAGTCAAACAAACTAGCTTGTAAAGCATCATGTTTGCCTTGCAACTCAGACATGTTTGCATCCAAATCAGCACATCTAACATGCAATCTATCACAATTATCACAAATAGCAGCAGTGGGTTCATCGACACATACCTGACTTGATGAACTGTCGACATTAGCCATAAAGGCTGAATGGAGAGAAGACGAAGAATAAGCAGCTTGATCCACCAAAATAGATCTTCTTTGAGTTCCTGCTGCAGCTTCTTCCAAAATCTCATCAATGTCCGCATCGACTGATGCACTCGATGTCTCATCCACCTGATCATTGCCTGAAGTGAAGGATTCTTCATCTGAGCTTCCACTATAACCAGAACTGTCTTCATCCTCAGAAGATTCATCACCATTGGTGGAAGATTCTCCACCACTGGCGTGATTTAAATCCTTAACGACTTCAGCAAAACACGCTGTTCCATCTGGAGTATCATTTCCCAACTGGATTGACCAATCACAGCCTTCATCTACTTGAACCACAAGTGCCTGGTTGGCATTAGATGGTCCTGCTTGACTCTGGTTGTTGACAGGCACCAGTGTGCGCTCGTTGTTCCTTACTTGGTTCTGATTTGCCCTGTTGCCTTGACCTCTGAAAGGATTTTGGTTTCCATGTTGAGATGGCCTCGTACATTCATGTTTGAAATGACCACGTTCACCACAATTGAAATACTTAACAGCCTGCTTATCAAACCCATACTTGGTGTCTTTCTTGCTCTCCAAGCTGGTTCTGCTAGTTCTTTCCATGAAATCCTTTGCTCGCCTAACAGCACTGGCAAAGGCCCACTTGATGTCCATCATCTCCATCTCCTCTTTATCGATCTGCTGATAGTCTTCTTGTGTCAGATTAATGTTACCAATCTGACCTTCCACTAATCCACAGTATGCGCTCACCAAAGTGTTTAGCAGCTCCATATGTTCCTTTGCTACTTCCACACTGACTTTAGAAAAGCTTGAGGTGTCGAGCCGTACTGTATTTGGCTTTGATTGTTGACCAGCAGATGATGTGCTTCCATAACAAGCTTGCTGTTGAGGAGGAAGTGGATTCCCATACATGTCTGTTGGTACGGTAGATTGAGGAGGAAGTGGATTCCCATACATGTCTGTTGGTCCGGTAGATCGAACAGGTAATGGATTTCCGAACATATCAGTTGCTCTGATAGGTCGTTGGCTTTGCTATTGTGGTGCTGGTTGGGGAACTGGTTCAAGCGGATTTCCATACATGTCTGTTGCAGGAGGCTTGACCGGAACTTGGATAATATTGCCATACATGTCAGTGCTAGACACAAACGTTGTTTGAATTGGAGCGAGTGAAGAAGGCTTTGTAGAAGTACTAGAAGTTCCATAATACATTTTAGGATTCTGTGGCACGGGAACTCTTTTCGCCTTGAGAGTTTCTTCCTGATTCTTGTTTTCCAGGAGTTGAACAAAGTCGTTGAAGCTTGTTGTAGCTAAAGTACCATTGTACTTCATGATTTCCAAGAAAGTATTCCATTGAGGTGGCAACGCATCTGCAAACCTTTTTACAATCTCTGCAGAAGTTGTAACAACCCCAAAATTTGCCAATTCAGTCAGCAAATGATTAAATCGACTTGTCAAATCACCTAACGACTCATTCTCCATACAAGTAAAACCATCAAACTCTTTCTTTAGCAGGTCTTTTCTCAATTGACGTGTCGCTTCATTTCCTACGCCCCTTGTCTTCAACGCGTCCCACAACCTCTTTGTCGTCTTGTAACTGACAAATTGATGATAAATATCTTTACTTAACGCCTGAGTAAGAATGGCATATGCCTTCTTTTCCAAATCATAGACCTTCTTCTGATCTTCCGTAAGATCTGCAAACGTAGAAGCAGATGATGCGGCAACCTCTATTGTTTGATCGAAATCTGTAATGAACCGCAACCACAATTCTGTATTTTGACCAAGAACGTATGTATGAAATCTGTCAATCCATCCTGGATATTCGTATAAGTGCATCAACTTTGGAGGCCGATTCAAACTTCCGGTTTCGCTCTCGCTTAAGAGAATGCTTTGAATACTTGGAGTTTGATTTGATACGAATGCCCATTGACCGGTAGAAGTTGCATTAGAAGATACCGGTGCGGGAGACAGAGTACCAAAATACATGTCTGTATTTACCGGAGTATTCCATCTTGGATTCATTTTTGATCAAAAATAATAAAACCTGAAAATCACAAACTTGTTAAACAAAAACAGACTAAGTTCGAAAGATCAACACATGTTCGAAGGATCAACAGTGTTCGAAAGATTACTGTTGAGTTTCGAACAATGATTTCGAAAGACTCCCCAATCGTAGGATCCTTGTCTTTCGAAAAAGAGCAGTAAAACGAAAGATGTATCCTTCGAAAATATTCCTTGGATCGAAGGATAAGTCACAGACTTCGAAGGATGTTCGAAGGATGATTATCTATCGAACCTCCTTGATCGAAAGATGATCTTTCGACTTCGAAGGATATCTTTCGAACTCCCCTGACACAGTTGACAAATGTGACAGGTTGGTGAAAAAGGTGATGGGTTGGTAGAAACTTTCGGCAGAAGGTATGTTCAGACCATACTTTCTGCCAAAGCAGATTTTGAACCAATAAAATATTATCGAAAATCGAAGTAACAACCCAGAAACCGGTCACCGGAGTAGCCGGAATTTTGGCCGGAAATTACCAAACACCTCAAAAACAATTATTTAAGTTACCCAACCCGTTCCTTAACACACCCGGTTAGTTTAGAACACGTTTTAACGTAAAGATAAGCGAGAAAAACAGTAAAAACGGCTGCAAAAACCAAGTGAGTTTTGTCCAAACACTCCAAAGTCTTGTAAACTCGGTTTTTAACAAGGAAAAGAGCCACGGCTCTGATACCACTTGTAGGTCCCTCGGAGGTTGAGGTTTAACCTATTCCTTGTTATGTCTAACACACTAGCAAGTGCGGAATCCAAGCTAGCATGCAAACCGAGATAGAACAAGCACAAACACAACACACAAACTTCACCGATTAACACCACTTGTATTAATACGTATGAAAGGTTCGGTTACAATGCAATGTTTACAAATCAGTTTTGCAAACTCTCTCAGTGTGTGTGTGTTCTCTCTTTGTGTCTAACTATCTGTCTATATCTGAAGTGAACACAACACATGAGTATTTATACCCAATACAGATCGTCTGGTCGAAGGATCAGACAGACTGATCGTAAGATCATCTGTCGAGCAGAAACCCATCGAAGGATCACATATACCTCGAAGGATGATATCCTTCGTGATACATCCATCGAAGGTTTATCTTTCGAGTTCATCGAAGGATCAAAACAATCCTTCGATGACACATCCTTCGACACAGACAGATTACAACCATTTTGTTAACTGTTCGGCCAAGTCAAACCGGAGGATGGTTGATTTGGTCAAACTTACAAGACTAACAAAGACATCGTTTCGTATCATGACAAAATACGGACAAAGTACAGACACAAGTGCACCAACAAACTCCCCCTTGGCTGTAGCTTTGTCTCGATCTCGATCTTAAATCTTGTAGGTCCCTCGTGTCTTCAAGTCTTTGACGTCTTTTCAAGTCTTCAATGTCGGAGGATCTTTAAAGTCTTCACGTCTTGAAAGCAGAAAGTGTCCAACAAACTCCCAGTTTTATGTAGGAAGTGTGTTGACAAACTCCCCCTTAACATAAGCTCCCCCTTGAGTTATGCTCGTGAAAGTCTTGATCTTTATGAATTGAGATCCTTGTGGTGTTGATGATGGTCAGCGGCAACTCGATCATCTTCATCATTTGAGTGCTTTCACGTCATGTCTTCATTCCGAAGCTTGTCATCGACCATGTTCTCCTTGCCTTTAGAATCTGCACATGCAAGAAATCTAAACGCGTAATGAGAACAACTGCTTGGAATATAGTAAACATAAACAAACGACACACGTGTGACCATTGTTTAAACAAACACCGTCCGACAGTTTGAAAGTTTTAACAAATTTTATCAATTTCAATTTTTAACTTTCAACAACTTTGCAAATTTCGACCGTTTATGAAGTATCAGTCGTTTTGGTTTTCAATCAGGTTTCAGGTAACGAAGACTCGAGATCCAACATCGTACGATCGAAAATAAAATTGAAATAAAATCTTTTTGGCTTTTATAAAGTTTAAATTAAAACACACCTAAAATCTTTTTGGTATTTTTGAATATTTGAAAAGTAAAGACTGAAAGCAGTAAATAAATATATACAAAGATGCAGAAACTGAAAGCATTAAGTAAATATTTACAGACATTCTTTTTGCGAGTTTCGAGGGTAAGAGAATCATATCAGTGTACGGTCATGCCAAAACGCTCTTGTTGTTCAATTAGTTAACATTAAGATAAGCATCCTATAACGATTATCGGTATTGTTGTCCACATAAGCTCAACTTATCAGATGTAATCATGGCGAGGGGATACGTTAAGGTATGATTTATACTTACCGACCGATGTTCATCCACATCACGACACATTCCCGTATCAAGGTATGCAGGAGGGTTCATCTTACCGGTGAGTATACCGATTATCATCTGTTTGACCGTATATGATGTGAGAAACTCACTTATTTTGATTGAAAACAAGCCCTATGTGATAGAATCACTTATTGATGAGGAACTTGATTTTCAGATGCATGAGGGCACAGGAGCAAGTCCGTGAACAGGTCAGTACTTTCGTACAGCAGAGAGACGAACTTGACTCCCGGATAAATGTGATATATTATCACTTATTTTGTGGACATGTGATTGTTGATCACTTATTGAGGTCGAATGCAGTATGTACACGTATGTATAGTATCATAGAAGATCTAGACTTGCGTCCCCGTTATTTTTCGGTAAAAGATACAACCATGATACCCAGGTGATAAGTAGCATAAAGACCGAATATCTCAGAACCTCGGCAATCTCTCAAACGAAATTTCGGTACTAAGACCATATGCCAATGAATGGTTCCCACCTGGTCTTCAGTCGGATTAAGTTTATATCACCCTACACACTTTAAAATGATTGTGAGCCTACCGATACATCTTATATAGAGCTGCTTATCGTTTTTCAGTTTAGGTTTAAAGAGGTTTAGACAGACCACTGATGTACTATCATTTTCTCTTTTGCTCGCCAGGAAACTCATTTTTGTTTTTCTATTGTTTTTGTGTTTTTGAAATTTTTCAATGTTTTTGGAATTTTCAAATTTTGGATTTACTCCCTTAAAAACAGTAAAAACGGCTGCAAAAACCAAGTGAGTTTTGTCCAAACACTCCAAAGTCTTGTAAACTCGGTTTTTAACAAGGAAAAGAGCCACGGCTCTGATACCACTTGTAGGTCCCTCGGAGGTTGAGGTTTAACCTATTCCTTGTTATGTCTAACACACTAGCAAGTGCGGAATCCAAGCTAGCATGCAAACCGAGATAGAACAAGCACAAACACAACACACAAACTTCACCGATTAACACCATTTGTATTAATACGTATGAAAGGTTCGGTTACAATGCAATGTTTACAAATCAGTTTTGCAAACTCTCTCAGTGTGTGTGTTCTCTCTGTCTCACTCTGTGTCTTACTATCTATCTGTCTGTCTTACGAAGTGAACACAACACATGGGTATTTATACCCAATACAGATCGTCTGGTCGAAGGATCAGACAGACTGATCGTAAGATCATCTGTCGACCAGAAACAGCTCGAAGGATCCACATATACGTCGAAGGATGATATCCTTCGAGGTCTATCCATCGAAGGTTATCTTTTGAGCTCATCGAAGGATATAAACAATCCTTCGATGACACATTCTTCGACACGGACAAATTACAACAATTGTTAACTGTTTGGCCAAATCAAACCGGAGGATGGTTGACTTGGTCAAACTTACAAGACTAACAAAGACATCGTTTCGTATCATGACAAAATACGGACAAAGTACAGACACAAGTGCACCAACAAATTCACCACTCGACTAGATCCAAACCCCATACCCCCAAAATCTTTAGGCGTCATCATGTTTTTCCAAGCAACCCACTTCATTTTTTCATTTTCCGTATTCGATCCCCATAAGAACTCTCTACGTATCTTTTCTAACTTCTTAATCACCCCCAATGGTGCCTTATATAAGGAAAAATAGTATGTAGGTAATGCATTAAGGACGGAGTTTACCAAAGTAATGCGACCCCCGAAGGAAATTGTATTTGCCTTCCAAAGAGACAATCTATTTTGAAACGTTTCCACCACCGGGTACCAATTTTTGATCAAGTTCATGTTATCTCCTACTTGTAGTCCCAAATATTTAAACGGAAGCGATCCTCTTGTGCACCCCAACATATTCGCCATTAATTGAACTTGAGTATCTTCTAACCCGACCCCGTAAAGACTACGTTTTTTTAGATTCACTTTTAGACCCGAACTTAAGTAAAAACATCTAAGTAAACGCTTCAAATTTAACAAGTTAAATGTACATTCTTTCTTATATTTATTTTATAAAATTTTATAGAAAAAATGAGGTATAAAAATAAATATTATAATTCTAAATGAACATGAATGTTAATAAGAAAACAAAAACAAAACCTGAAATACTTAAAAAATAGATTCTAGTACTCTTTTAGAGAAATTAATTAAGTATTAATTAATAATTAAGTAATAATTTTATTATTGTTACTACCAGTGGCGTCTCTGAGAATTCATGTACCCTGTTCGAGGTCAAAAAAATGTGCCCTTATATCTTAACGATAAACAAGACATTTACGAAATGACAAAATCGTATTATTCGATAAACAATGTGTAACATCCGCCAAAAACGGATCTCCGATACCCATCCGTTTTGAAATTACTATATTAGATGCCGCGTATTTAGATGCCGCGTATTTAGAAATTACTATAACTAGTTTTTCGGGATAAAAATATTAATTTTATGAATGAAACTTGTTAGTCTCGTTTATAATTACAAAAGAAATAACTAACATAGTTATAAATTTTAGATTAAACCAATTTCCTAATTGATGGGACTGATTTGGTAATTCTTTAGAACTTTTAAGTGTAGGGACCAGTTGTGCAATTATTGAACACTGTTAAATGAAACTCAATAAAAAAGAAGTGAACCAAGGGACGCGAAACCGGGTCTCACCAGGCGCAAATAACTAACCAAAACACGCACGCCACTGCACCAAAGATCATTTTATGTATATTGTTTGATTCGATTTCTATTAGGGGAGGAGGGGTGGTTCACTAGTGATAGAAACTATCACTCCCATTGTCCAATCATATCATGCCATGTCATCAACCAAATTTCTATCACTAGTGATAGAAATGTAGGCGGGGTGGTATCACTAGTGATAGAATTCTATCACTCCCAAATTTTTTTAATTTTCATTTTAAAATTAGAAATTTTAAATTTTATTTAAAAACAAATTTATAAATTAACAATAAAACACTAAAATTAAAAATTTCATTAAATTTAAAACATACTACTTCAATTTAACATACTAGAAACATACAATTTAAAAAAAAAAAAAAAAAACCTACTCCTCGTCCGAATCATCAAACACCAAACCTAGAGAACCTACTAATTCGATTAAATCGAATCTTAACCGAAAGTGAGTTTCTTCGTTACGCAATTGTAGATGGATATCTTGTGGAACTTGAACTTGTGTAGGAGGATCCGGCACCCAATCCGGGGATATTGCACGTCCGTCTTTTTTTATCAGCATATTGTGCAATATGATACATGCATACACTATGCTATGTATTGATTTCTTGCTCGTCGCACGAATCGGTCGGTATAGTATACCCCATCTACCCTTTAAAACACCAAATGCCCTCTCAACCTCTTTTCTTGTCGATTCTTGCAATTTTTTGAACGCCTTTTTTGAAACCATTCCTCGCTTGCTTCGATGTCTCCAACAATCTTTAAAAATAATTCTTTGGGTAAACGAAACCGATCTCTAAACGTTTCGGCATTGTAGAGCAGATTTTCCACAAAATAATCGTTAATCAAAACTTCGTTGGCACGTATACGATCACGGTCGACCATCTTCTTCTTTGGGCGGGACGACTAGGCATCAAGCTCGTTATACACCGACACAAAATATTTTAGCGTCTCGTTGTCGGAAGACGACTCAGTATCGCTATCGCTAGACATCGGAAACGTCGAATCCGTAGGGAATTCCATTTGAGAAAGATATAAAAATTGTGTGAAATGGGTTTAAAAGATGTAGATTGGTGTGTGTAAAATTATTAAAAATGGACATATAAATAGATAAATGGTTTAAAGGTTTTTTTTTTTAAAGAATGTAACCGTTTTAAAACGGTCAAAAAAATCAAACGGTCATAATTTTCAAAAGTTCAACGTTATAAACAATCCACGCGTTAAACATTCCACGCGTGGAACTTATACCGGCGGCGGTGTAGCGTGATGTTTTCACGCGTGATGGGTCGAGTATAACATACCACCCCGTCTCCACTTAATTAATATATATATATATATAGTAGGAGTTGGGTGGAAAGTCTATTGTTCCTAGAAAGTCTAGGAAGGAATAAGAATTGGACATGTGTCATTGAGGGATTTTAAGTAGAAGGGCTATCATGTAATTTCACATTTTAATTTTATTTTTGGAATGTATCCTCATTAACTAAATTTCCATGATTTTCGGAATTTTTATTATTTTCGAATTCAAATCTGGAAGTCAATGTGTTCATTAACTAAAATTCCATGTCACATTACATCGCATATTCCATTGTTCAGAAGATTACTGGAATTTAGCAGCATGTTCTTGGTGCTGTGTTTTAACAGTTTATAGGGCTAAAGTCAATTTTTTTTATAGATCCCACAATATAAAGATGGTAAAACACAGTGTATGAATCTGATTGCTGTTAAAACACAACTGTATGAATCTGAATGCTAAAACACAAATGTATGAATCTGAATGCTAAAACACAAGTGTATGAATCTGCTTGCTGTTAAAACACAACTGTATGAATCTGTTTGCTGTTAAAACACAACTGTATGAATCTGAATGCTAAAACACAACTGTATGAATCTGCTTGCTGTTAAAACACATCTGTATGAATCTGGATGCTAAAACACAACTGTATGAACCTGAATGCTAAAACACAACTGTATGAATCTGCTTGCTGTTAAAACACATATGTATGAATCTGCTTGCTGTTAAAACACAACTGTATGAATCTGTTTGCTGTTAAAACACAACTGTATGAATCTGCTTGCTAAAACACAACTGTATGAATCTGCTTGCTGTTAAAACACATCTGTATGAATCTGTTTGCTGTTAAAACACATCTGTATGAATCTGAATGCTAAAACACAACTGTATGAATCCGTTTGCTGTTAAAACACATCTGTATGAATCTAAATGCTAAAACACAACTGTATGAATCTGCTTGATGTTAAAACACAACTGTATGAATCTGTTTGTTGTTAAAACACATCTGTATGAATCTGAATGCCAAAACATAACTATATGAATATGCTTGCTGTTAAAACACATCGTCAAGAAAACAGAGATGATAAGAACAATATTTGAATGGTGATGATGAACTCGGAGATGGTGGAGATGGAGAAGTGTTTTAATTTGATCCGGTGCTCTCCATCGTTTCTAAAGTTATCTTCTTCCATGATTGTAGTTATTTTTTGTAGGGATTGGGGTTTCCAAGATGGGTTTGGAGAGAGATAGAGGGAAAATCGCTTGAATTTAGGAACTGGGCGGTTATCTAATTGATTTAAAACACGGGCATTGACAAAATTGCCCCTACTCATTTAAAACAATCAATTAATTAAACTCAAATATTACAAGATTGCCATTTGTTGGTGCACACATCTGTCGTCTTCGTCTTGTATCGAGTCTCAGTTCAGTGCGGATCTAAACAAGACATGATGTCATGATGACATCATCTAGATGACATCATCAATGACATCATATCACATGTTCACGTGAGATTGCATGCAAAAGGACAAAACAGATTTCTAGTTTGCATGAAGATTTCGCTTCAAGACAAAATGAAATTGTCAATTTCGCTTCAAGAGTTGTAGTGGATTTCGCTTGAATGTCTTCAAGCGAAATCATAGCTTCTATAAATAGGCTTGTAGACATTTCATTTGTAACAGTTTTCTACCAAGTGTACCGAGGTTCTGCCGGTTTCTCTTTCGACTGTAAAGGTTGTAATATCAATATAAAAGAGGATTAAAGAGTGAAACAAGCTGTTTACACGTCCGTTTCTCTGTTTCCGCCTTTGAAACGGACTAGAACTCTTCCGAACGACTCGTTGAGGTCGCAATCCGATCCTACAATTGGTATCAGAGCTCAGGACGAGGAGTTCTTGCCAAAAACAGCCGGTTTTCACCACGATTTATGTTTCTACATCATTCTTTTTCGAAAACAAAACTTTTTACGGATAAAATCGGACAAAATTCACATATATTGTGCACATACATGGTTTAATCAATCCTTGAAAGTTTCAAGTTTAAAATCAGCCTAAATCTTGTAGTTTTGTGTGTTTTCGCTTCAACTGCTCGTTAATATGATGACATCAGCAACATTTTGTACATGATTTCGCTTCAAGTTGATGTATTTCTGTTGATCTCGCTTGAAAACATGACAGTCTTGATGATTTCGCTTGAATAGTTGAAGCGAAACTGATCTGATTGCATTTCGCTTGAAAATACGTTGATATCTGTTTGAAACCTGCTGTTCATCGAAACCTGCTGTTCATTGAAAACTGTTTGTCTGCTACGCTGAGAAACTGTTCTGAGTTGTGTGAATATATCGGTTTATAAAGCTCATTTAAGTGTATACGTTGAATTGTGTGACATATTCTGATCGAGGATTGTTAGTTAATTGAGAAAAAGGAAATCACGTGTTTGTGTTAAACTGCATCGATTTATGTGTATTGCATATGATGTTCATCGATTAAATCACTTTTAAGTTTGTCTGTTCTAAAATTCTTGAATATGATAATCCATGTTGTCAGCCAAAGCATGTGTTTGCATGTGTATAAGATTTACATGTGAGTTCTATCAATTTGCATGTGAGATTGTCAGACCACGTATTGCGTTTGATCATATTGTTCAGTATGTTGTCGGTTGCTATGTGTTGCTTTGAAACTGAAGATTGTATGTGAACTTTGTGTAATTGTGACTATTTCGATTTATGTGCACATGTGATGATATCGGAATTGCATATGAGTTGATCAGTTGTTGCATGAAAACAAGAAAAGTCCTATCAGATTCGGTTCATTAAAAATGTACATGTGATCATCGGTTCATGTGTTTGAATTTTAATCACTTCACAAAGTTTGGTAATCAGGTTACAAGGTTTGGAGTTTAGTCGGTTCGCACGGTTCAATCAGTACATTTGATCAGTCAGGTCGTTTTGTCAGTCTAGTCGCGTATTAACGTCATTGACTCACTTGTCAGTTCGTACTGTTTGGAATTCGAAGGTGTCAAAGGGTCAAGTCACTTGATTTCAATTCGGGTCCTAGAAGTCCGCACAGTTGGTCAACGTTCAGTCCGTACAGAAAATCATCAGTTCGAGTACTAGTTTGTTTTAGTTTATTGAAAAATCTTTAAATTGATTGTGTTTGTGTTTGTTGATTGTAAAGGTGTTTGCCGAAGACATGGAAGAGGATTTCTACAACGCGTTTGCCACACCAGTCGCTCCGATTACTGCTGCTGAAAATTTATATAGTGAGAATGAAACGGGAACACATCAAAAACCACCAAAGCTTATGTACATTGAAGAATTTAAAGGATGGCAGAATCGATTTGAGAACTGGGTACAAGCTTACAAATTTGATGCATGGTGTTCATTGTTGAAAGACTATGAGAAACCAAAGAATGACCGTGGGATGGAAAAAGCATTTGAGGACTACTCAGAGATTGACAAATTAAAATTCACAAGTGAGAAAATGATGATCAGTATTCTTCAGCAAGCAATAAAAGAAGATATATTTGTTTTGCTCCAACATAATGGTACAGCTAAATCAATTTGGGAAGCATTGATTCAGAAATTCCAAGGAAGCGCAGATATGATCAAGAACAGAAAGGCTTTACTGAAAAAATCATTTGATATGTTTTCAGCCTTTGATCATGAAACTACAAAGCATACCATTGATAGATATTGTCATCTAGTCTTAGAAATGAAAAGATTTAACATTGAGAAAGAGGATGATGAGTGGGTTGATAAACTTGCTGAAGCATTACCACAACAGAAATGGGGAACGTATTTGCTGATTTTAAAACATACAAGAAAGTCTGAAAATATGAATTTGGCTCAGTTTATTCAGAGGATTGAAGAGCATGAGTTAGATATTCAGAAAACGGCTATCATGACAAATCCAAATGCCAAACAAGATGTCAGTTTGTATTACCGAGGGAACAAGTTTGAGACTACTGCCAGCCAGAGCCCAAAGATCCAAACTGGTTTCAGTGCTGACAGTTCATCTGGAACAAAGAGTAGTAGTGTGACACAAAGTGGTGGATCTTCACCTTCGTTCTCAAGTTTTGATCCAAACAGCACAACATCAAGTTATCAACGACAAAACTCAACAAATCTTCAGTGCAATGTTACTTTAAACATTCAAAATGGTCAGAATTTGTCTCCGGAAGTTGCCAAGCAACACATGGCATCACTGGTTACTATGTTAGAATCTTACGAAAGTTTGATCGGTGGGAAGATTGGGAATCCGATGCTTACCAAAGAAGATTACGACCAAATTGATGCTGAAGAACTTGAAGTGATGGATATCAAATGGTGCTTAGCAAGTGCTTGGAGGAGAGCTGAGAAGTTTCAAGAGATTACTGGTAGGGATGAATTTCGAGGAATGGCTACCTCTCCATTGGGATTTGATAAATCAAAGGTTACCTGTTTCCGTTGTAAAGGAAAAGGTCATTTTAAACGAGAGTGCAAAAGTAAAGAAACTACCGGGAATCAAGATAGAAACAATTATTATCAGAAATCAATCTTCCATCAGACTACTCAACAACCTCAAATTGTACATGCTCATGCTACTGATGATGGAAAGAAGAAAGCTTTAATTATTCATCAAGATGACGAAAAAGTTGCCGATGGATTTAGTTGGGATAAATACAATCCATCAGAATCAGGCTTTGTTGCTCGAATTCTAGGTGAAGATGAGGTTAATCAGAAAAGAATCCCGATTTTTCCAGATCTTGGAAGCGATGTAGATACCGATGACGAGGAAGAATATCTTAACAAATGTAGAAAAAGCATTGAGCCTGACAGTTTTAATTTTTTCTATGCAGATAAAGTTGAGATGCTGAATCAGAAGAAGATTGCCCGCTTAAAGAGGGAACTGGAAGCAGCAAAGTTACTTGCTAATGAAAAGGTGAAGACAAAAGCTGGAAAAGCGAATGTTGAACCAGCAACTGAGAAAGTTGTTGAGAAAGTTGTTGAAGTGGAGAAAGTGGTGGAGAAACTCGTTGAAATTGAGAAAATAGTCGAAGTTGAAAAATTGGTCGAAGTAGAGAAGATTGTTGAGATTGAAAAGATAGTTGAAAAAGTGGTTGAAGTTGAAAAACCATGTTTGAAGTGTTCAGAATCTTGCAAAGCTTGTGAAGAGAAAGATAAGAAGATTGCTGAGTTGGAGAAGATTAAAGAAGACTTACTGTCTGATGTGAAGTACATTAAGGAGTCGTACGATGTGCTCAACAACACAGTTGATCGTCTGAAAAAGACGAATACTGAAACCGAAAAAGCAATGGATAAAATGAGTGCAACATTAATGACAAAGCAAAAAGTCATTAATGAGTATATTGAAGATTGTGCACAGTTAAAGAAAGAAGTGGAACTTGAGAAGATTGAAAGTGAAAGGATTAAACGATTACTGTTGAGTTATACTACATGTGATTATTTGATTGATCGTGTTTATCCTACTGTTGCAGGTCTGGAAGCGTTCATGGACAAAAAGACTGAAGATACTGATACTGGTAAGAAACCAAGTGTCAAGTATAACAGATGTCCGCCCCCGATCCATGAAACTTATTCTCCCAGGAATCCAAATGAAGAGCGTCTAAAAAAGGCAGTCAACATCAAGTTAAAGTCTGAAATCATTGATGAATTACCAGACAATATTGATGTTACATTCACAGCGTCTGACACTGATCATGAGTCTGAGTTATTAAAGAAAGTTGTCGATCAGGTGTTGGATACGGATGAGGAGTCAAAACCGGAGTCTAAGTCTGAAAGTCAGAGTTCGTCAGAAAAGAGTCAGAGTTCACCGGTTAATAGGGTTTACAATAGAGAATTCCTGTTATCAAAATCTAATTTGAATGACGGATCAATCAAAGTGGCTTATACTTTGAATGATTCAGACAAATTATATTCTGATGAGGAATTTCCAATCAGAAGTGTAAAAACTGAAATGATCAAACAGGTTTTCAAATTAACAGAAATTAATATTTCTGATATAAAAGATTTAAATCTTGATGAAAAACCTAAAAAGTACACTTCAAGAGTTCAACAAAGATTGAACAAGAAAAAGGGTTATAGTTCTGGTTATGGTTATCGAAAGAAACCAAACTACAACGGTAATCTCAAAAAGAAAGGTTTAGGATTTATTCCTCCTGAAAATTATCAAAATCAGAAAACTTATAAACCAAATACAAAATTTGTTGTAGGTGGAAGTTGTGAAGATGAGCAGAAGAAACCATTCTGGAAACAATCCAATCAAGAGTTTCTTGCTGAAGTGAAGAAGAATGTGAGAAAGTTTGCTCAAAGAGTTGATCGAAGAACTTGTTTTAAATGCCAGGAAGTTGGACACATAGCTTGGAATTGCCCCAAGACCAACTACAAAGAACAGGGAGTTTCTTCTAACTCTGAAATGAAAAAGAAAAATGTTGATAAATCGACTTTGGAAGTTGGTGAAACTTCAAAACGGTTTTACAAAAGAAGTGTCGATTTAACCAAACAAAAATGGATTGTAAAGTCTGAAAGAAGTTCTGACAATGAATCTGATTCCATAAAATCAGAGGAGTCATTTGTTGAGAAAAAGATTGTGAATTCCGTTCCTGAGGTGAACGATGAAAATTTTCCTTCATTGTCAAAGGAAAATTGGAAGTCGAAAGTTGGGAAGGTAGAGATCTCAAATCAATTCTTCGCTGATAAGGGAGAATTTGATGTTGAGAAGGCTTTCAATGGGAAAGTCAAACATATTTTCGGTAAGATGGTTGATAGGAAGGTAAAAGGTGCTCAAGAATTTTATAAATCAAAATGTTGGTGGGACAGATGTTTGCCACCAAAGTCACCCAAGGCTGGTGAGGCTTGGGTGGATGTTATTTTTGAGTAAAAACCGGACTTGCCGGAGCTCCCAGGTGGGTAAAAGTGGAGCAGGAATCGGCACATTTCTTGAGAAATTCACGAAAGTGATTTCGACTTACAAGTGGTAAATCATGGACATTAAGTTGTACTTGATTTTCTACAAGTGGTTTTTGATATGACAACAATGTGATGAAACCCCTAACCTACAAGTGGTAAAATCAACTAAACTAATTTTCCGGAAAAACCATTTGATTAAAACAAACTTAAGTGTTTTGAAATCACAATGGGAAAATAGTTTGTTGTGAGGGGGAGTTCTGATTGTTTATGCCAAGTGGATGGCGATCTGAAGTGATTTGATATCAGTTGTCAAGTTTATTGTACAGTTTGATTTCAAATTTTCTAAAATGTGTTTGCATTTTAGGGGGAGTAAAAATTTCAGAAAATCCAAAAACATTTGAAAATTTGAAAAAAACCAAAAACATGATAAAATGAAAAAGAGTTTTGTTGTGCAAAAGAGGAAATGATAGTACATCAGTGGACGATCACGGCATGCTAAAGAAATGAAAAGAAAAATGTGATAAACAATCTCACTGTGGATATGTCAGTAGGTTTTTACACATTTAGTAAATTGTGACGAGATATAAACATAAAATTTACTTGCGTCTACGTGGGGAACACCTCCAGGATATATAGGTAACCCCTGAAATCTTGTTTGAAGGGTCCCGTATTCTGAGATACTAGGTCTTTATACTCAGTGATATCTGGGGTATTATCCCGGGACTTCTGATTTTGCGGAAGCAATGGCCTAGTCCCCGGAGAATACTTTCTGCTTGCTTTAAAAATAGCACCACCCTCAGCTAAAAAAATGATGAAACATTGAAAAATGCTAATCATGGCTGTTGTAATTCAAAAGATCCTCTAAAGGGGACACACCTAAAAGTCAACTAGGCTCTCTGCTGAACGGAAGTTCTGACCTGAGCTATCACGGTTGCATAATTTATTCCCCTTACAGATATCATCTAGGTATACTCACCTGTAAGACTGAATACTGGGGTCTGGATACGGGAGTATATACTGAGGTGGGACACATGTAGATGTTTAAGTCCTAAAACACTAATTCGTATCTCGAAGCAGTTGAACTTTGTGTGAAAATTTAAGTGGATCAGTATACTGACAATCTAAGTGAATTGTTTAGAACTTAAAATGTTTAAAGCTTAACGGTGTTGGTGATTGGTCTTAAAAACTGATATGATCCTCTTACACAAACTCACAAAAATATTGTTTGTTAAATATTTTATTCTTGTGAATCTTATTTTTGGGTAGAGGATGTGCAGGATAGCAGATAGAGTGCCAGGTTCCGATACCTGAGGAGTCTAAAATTCTGTAAAAGCCAGACTACGATCCCATCATGTTTTGAGGGGGAGTCTGTTAGAGGGAGAGAGAATTGGAGATAGGATAGAGCCAGATAGAGATCCTGAAGAAAGTTCAAAGACTGATAAAGACTGAAGATTGAGAAGACTCAACACTTAAGACTCGTCAACATCTGAGGGGGAGTCTGTTGGTTTTTTAAGACGCTCTTCATTTGGATTCCTGGGAGAATAAGTTTCATGGATCGGGGGCGGACATCTGTTATACTTGACATTTGGTTTCTTACCAGTATCAGTATCTTCAGTCTTTTTGTCCATGAACGCTTCTAGACCTGCAACAGTAGGATAAACACTATCAATCAAGTAATCACATGTAGTGTAACTCAACAGTAATCGTTTAATCCTTTCACTCTCAATCTTCTCAAGTTCCACTTCTTTCTTTAACTGTGCACAATCTTCAATATACTCATTAATGACTTTTTTCTTTGTCATTAATGTTGCACTCATTTTATCCATTGCTTTTTCGGTTTCAGTATTCGTCTTTTTCAGACGATCAACTGTGTTGTTGAGCACATCGTACGACTCCTTAATGTACTTCACATCAGACAGTAAGTCTTCTTTAATCTTCTCCAACTCAGCAATCTTCTTATCTTTCTCTTCACAAGCTTTGCAAGATTCTGAACACTTCAAACATGGTTTTTCAACTTCAACCACTTTTTCAACTTCGTCTTGTATCGAGTCTCGGGTACGGTGCGGATCTAAACAAGACATGATGTCATGATGACATCATCTAGGTGACATCATCAATGACATCACATCATATAAAGACAAAAGTTATTACACATGAAGTACAAATCAGATTGTTAATATGTTGATTTCGCTTCAAGAAGTCAACATTTCTTGAAGATTTCGCTTGAGAGGTGTCGCTTGAAGCCTTCATGTTTGCTTCAAGCGAAATCATGTGCTCTATAAATAGGCTTGTTGTCATTTCATTTGTAACAGTTTTTTGGCTAAGTGTACCGAAGTGCTGCCGGTTTCTCTTCTGATTGTAAAGGTTGTAATATCAATATATAAGAGGGTTAAAGTGTATATCAAGCTGTTTACACGTTCGTTTCTTAGTTTCCGCCTCTGAAACGGACTAGAACTCTGATCTGTCGACTTCGTCTTGTATCGAGTCTTACACTAGTTAGAAAAGATCAGGGCATGTAAAACTAGAAAATGTGATAGATTTAAAGATGAGGATTTCGCTTGAGAGGTGTCGCTTGAAGCCTTCATGTTTGCTTCAAGCGAAATCATGTGCTCTATAAATAGGCTTGTTGTCATTTCATTTGTAACAGTTTTTGGCCAAGTGTACCGAAGTGCTGCCGGTTTTCCTTCTGATTGTAAAGGTTGTAAAATCAATATACAAGAGGATTAAAGTGTATTTCAAGCTGTTATCACGTCCGTTTCTTAGGTTCCGCCTCTGAAACAGACTAGAACTCTTCCGAACGACTCGTTTAGGTCGCAATCCGATCCTACACCATTGATTTAATCTCAACCCTTAAACAAACCAATCGGATGGACCAGATCGCTTCCTAGACTTTCTAGGAAAAACACACTTTCCGTGCGAACCCTACTCTATATATATATACATATATATATATATAGGGGATGGTTCAAATGAAAACCACTTTTAACGCGAAAACTCGAAAACTAACTAAAAAAAGCCTAAAACACACAAATTTTTTTTTTCAATTTTTTAATAAAAATCGCTGGTTTTTATATATAAAAAAAAACTTTTTTTCAAAAAAAAAAAAAATTTGTGGAGTGCACATGTGTAATAATACACATGTGTAGTATTACACATGTGCACTACACAAAAAAAAAATTTTGAATTTTTTTTATATAAAAAAACCTGCGAAATTTGGTTTGCAAAAAAAAAAAAATAATAATTTGTGTGTTTTTTTAGGTTTTTTTTAGTTAGTTTTCGAGTTTTCGCGTTAACTAGTTGTTTTCATTTGAACCCTCCCCTATATATATATATATATGTATCAGTTTAAAAAAAACACGTGCCCCTTGAAATCACGGGCCCCGTACGGCCTCACCGCACACCCTCATAGCCGCCCCTGGTTACTAGGTAATAATTACACTAAAGAGTAGATTGAGTTGTCAAAAGCAACACCCTTAAAATATTTCATTGCTCGTAGGCAATAGTCTACAAGTTATAATCAATTGCCATTCAGAAAGAAAAGCAACTTTAGAGCTACAAAGTTGACGGAAATCCTCTTTGCAATAGCCTTCAACATTTTCTTGGTTGCTTCCATTTTTGTTACGCTTAATACGGACTTTTGTCATGTTTAAGATTAATGACGACGCCAACATTTTCTTGGTTGCTTCCATTTTTGTTATGCTTAATACGATTTTTTTCATGTTTAATTAATTGGTTTAAAAGAATGAAAGTGATTTCGAGGGAACTTTGAATTCTTCATCTATTTCTAATCATCCGTAATACTCATCATCTAATCCGTAATACTCAACCACCACAAGTGGCCTAGTGGTGGAGTGACTTGGGTTCTCCAATGGAGACCCAAGTTCAATTCCCATTAGTGCCACTTTGGTGGCCACCGACACCCGCTTTAAGCCGGACCGAGGACACTCGAGGTCTCGGGTTTGAAACATGTTTCTTACCCCTCTTTGATGGCTATGGGTATTTGCCGCCAGGGATCCTTGTCGGGTGGTGAACTGGGAAGGGAGATCCCTTCCGCGGTCAGGGGTACCGTGCAACTACCCTTTTTTAATCCGTAATACTCATCCACTTCTTCATCTTATCATCCGAAACCGATCCGACTTCATCATTATCGATTCGAGACACAGTTTATAGGGTTGTTACACAAGGACTTCTAGGCAATCTCAAGTGAGTACATAGACCCCTCTTTTACTGTTTTCCAAACTGTTTTGGGGTGAAACACATGTGCCTACTTGTTACTTTCATGCTTTCCATGTTTTCACATCATATACTTGCTATGCTCATTAGTACACTATTAGTACATGATTTACATTACATTGTTTCGCTATGTATGTTTACTTAGCATACTTAGTACATTGTTTTACTTTACGTTTCTGCTATGTATGTTGACTGGGCATGCTAGCACATTGATTTACATTACATTAGTTGCATATGTTTACTCAACATATGGACACATTGTTTTACATTACATTTTGTTGCATATGCTCATCCAGCATATGAACACATTATATTACATTTTGAACCGTTTATAACTATTTGACTATGTGAACCGTTGTAACCATTTGATTATATGAACCGTTTGTAACTGTTGAACCGTGTGAACTGTATTTGACCATACATAAACATTTCTACAATTGATTAAACATTTCATCTTGGTGGCTGTTTGGGTAAGTGATTTAAGTAACGAGGCGACGTGTAATACGATAAAAACATGGTGGATACGCCGCTGGTACTTCCTATATATAAGTGCTTTTATGGAATTACATATCGTAGCGTTATTTAAACCATTTCAGTTTATACATATTACATCTACAATACAATCTTCACATAAACATCGTTTTATAAATAACTTAACTTATACAAACCCATTTTACATGGTTATTCACTTAACCATACAGTATTCTTTTATATATATATCATTTGATTTATTCATTGCTTTTCAAATGATTTATGAAAGAAAACACTCAACAAGATTCACGACTACTTTTTATTAAACAGTTTCTTTAAACTCAAGTCATGAATCCTATTTTCACAAAACCTATGTATCTCACATGCATTTTTATGCTGACGTACCTATTTTCACGTGTGTTTTCAGGAGCTGTTGCATAGGATGATCGAGACACACTTAGGCGGACCTGTGCCTTAGTGACTTAAAACGAAGCAAGAACTAGTTAAATTATGTTACGTACTCTTTGTTTCTTGTTTTAAGACAATGTAACCCTCTTGTTTGATAAATACAACGTAACTTTAATTTCCATGGTTGTGAAACAATTAATTCTGTTACAACACTCCCCGACGTTTCCGCCACGTCTTGTTGTTCTACGTGGTCGGGGTGTGACAGAAAAAATTGGTATCAGAGCCAATGGTTATATGGAATTAGGTTATTAGTAATGCTTTGACCTAGACTATAACCTTCCTAGGACTCTAACGCAAGAAGATTTGCGTTTAGATTTAAAAAAAAAAAAACCGTCACCTATCCTTAGGTGATAACCGCAACAAGAACATCAATTCCGATTCTGCTTTGAAAATTAATCATCTGTTCTTGGATGATTGATTACTAGGTTTTGAACCCTCTATTGTAAGGTTTTGAACCCTCTATTGTAAGGCTTGGAACCCTCTATTGTAAGGTTTTGAACCCTCAGTTATAAGGTTTTGAACCCCTTTGAGTTTTCAAAATCTCGTCAAAGTTTTGGGTCCTAAATAGTGTGAACACATGCAAACTGGAAGAGTGAATGCCTGTACCCTGGGTTTTCTGTCTAAGGCTAGAGTGTTCGTACAAATCCACATAATCGGACCAGTCACTCTTACCTGGGAACTCTTGGGGTGAGTGTTCACTTATAGGCGAGCATGTCTTCGCGATGCATTATTTTTAACCCATTTACTTTGATTAGTCACAATGTGTCGTTTGTTTGCCTTGTGGTAACAAACAAATGACCACCATCTTTGCTTTTGTCAAATTTTGTATCACCTCATCCTTTTCATCTAATCATCTCGCTCGTTTCCTTTCATGTTTCCCTCCTTTTAGAATGCCTCCTCGACGCGACAATCAGATAGCGAATGCCGAACTGGCAGAAATCATTGCGCAGCAAATGGGTGCTGCTTTCCCGAATCTTATTGCTCAACTGAACCAAGCCAACAACAACAATAATGCTCCATGCAATTTCAAGAGTTTCAATTCGGCTAAGCCACTCAAGTTTAGTGGTTCTGAAGGAGCAACTGGGCTCCTACAATGGTTCGAGAGAACTGAGAGTACATTTCGTCACGTTCAGTGTCCTGATAATCGCAAGGTCGAGTTTGCTTCCAGTGTGTTTCTGAAGAGGGCTCTTACATGGTGGAACGGGGTGATGAGAGACCGTGGTGCCGAGGTTGCTTTAGCACAGACTTGGGCCGAGCTTAGGGCTCTTATGATGAAGGAATTATGTCCTCGTCATGAGCTAAGGGCTCTAGAAAGGGAATTTGATGATCTTAAGCAAGATAGCGGTGAGCATCGAGCCTACACAGACCGTTATGAGGAGTTAAGTCTGTTATGCCCAAACATGGTCACGCCTTTGGATAAGGCAATCGAAAAGTACATTGATGGCCTCCCTGACTCAATACAAGACATTGTGACTGGTAGCAACCCTACTACAGTTAGACAGGCCATTGAGCTAGCTGCAACCTTGACTGAATCTCAGATCAGGAAAGGTAAACTTTTTCGAAAGGGTGACAAGAAACCAATCGTGGAATCAAAGACCATGGATGAACAGACTGGATCCCCTAAGAAGTCAAAGAAGCGAAAGGCTTCTCGGAACTTCTCCATGGTCGCTCACAGTGATCAAGCCGTCCCCAACCAACCAGCGCAACCCCCTGCTAGGAAGCCCTACAACGGAACTGCACCCTTCTGCAACCAATGTAACCTTCATCATCATGCTGGTGTGAAGTGCCGCAAATGCCAAGTTTGTGAACTTATAGGTCATACAGCAAGGGTTTGCCCAACCGTAGCAGCACCAAATCAAGCTGGCAACAATCCTACTCAAGCTCGTTTTCCACCGAGGTCTTGCTACAACTGTGGCGAGATGGGCCATTTCCGCAGAAATTGCCCAAAGCTTGCTAATGCGAATCCAGCACTGGGATAAGCATCTGACAGAATGGAAGACAACGCTGTTTAGAAATAATCACGTCTTATGTATTATTTTCTTTTATTGTCAAGGTCCATGAAACAGTTGTTGATGTTGTTTATAAATAAATCTTTTACATACATTGCAATATGTTTATTGTGGTTGCATGAATAAACAAACATATCCCCTACGATACCGACAATCAAGGAACCGTATTCCTTGAAGAACAGACTACCTCCAAATTTCTTCCACTTTATGATCTCTTGCGTTTTCCACGAAAATCCTAAGTAACTGTTTCCTCCAAGGAAAACGACGTACAAGGCGCAAGTTACAACTCTGGACGAATACCCACTCTTTAATGGGGTACCTAAGGATATTTCCGTAAGTCCTTAATTATTATATACCTTAATTCGAATGTGGTGATTCCTTGTAATCAAAAATCGAATTTTTGGAAGATCATCCTATCTTTTTCAGATAGATTCTTGAGGACGTTGAAGTCCATCAACTGGGTTCCTGGTATGCCTTGAATACCCATGTTCAAATCAATGCCAAGTTAATAACAATCAATAACAAGATAACAACAATTAATAACCAAGAAAACAATTATGTGATTAAGTGCTTATGTGTTCCCTTTTATGTTTTTGTGTGATCCAAAAATCTGGTTAGGAATATCATGTGATGATATAACTGAAAGGACTCCTTGGTGGCCTAATTAAAAAGATCATCTGTCGATCTAATTAAAAGGACCCTATGGTAGTCTAGTCACCCTCATCACAGGTTTGATTTTCTTCCCCTAAACAATTACAAAACAAACTGTGCATACTGTGCAAGGAATTACGTAATTATGGATGCATACATAATTATGGAATTTAGTGCACAAGAATCACAGCAAGTTCTGTCATGTATCTAGAGTTAACCCAATTCATTTCCGTTTCTGAGGAAGCAACCGTTGAAGATGACTCCGTCTGTTCATTTTCGTTTCTAAAGATTATCCGTTGAGGAAATGAATATCCGTTTGTCTAATCCTTCTCATTTCCGTTTCTGGGGAAGCAACCGTTGAAGATGACTCCGTCTGTTCATTTTCGTTTCTAAAGATTATCGGTTGAGGAAATGAATATCCGTTTGTTTACTCCTTCATTTCCAATTCTGAAGAATACCCGTTGAGGAAAATGACTCTGTTTGTTCATTTTCGTTCTGAAGAATATCCGTTGGGGGAAATGAATATCCGTTTGTTTAATCCTTCATTTCCAATTCTGAAGAATACCCGTTGAGGAAAATGACTCCGTTTGTTCATTTTCGTTCTGAAGAGTATCCGTCGAGGGAAATGAATATCCGTTGATTATTCTTTCATTTCCGTTTTTGACGAAGAACCCGTTGAGGAAAATGAATTATCCATTCATTTTCACTTCTGAAGAATATCCGTTGAGGGAAAAGAATATCCGTTTAGTTAACTCCTTCATTTTCCATTTCCGAAGAACCCGTTGAGGAAAATGACTCCGTTCGATCATTTTCGCTTCTGAAGAATATCCGTTGAGGAAAATGACAGGATTATGCCTTGCGTATCGCTGATGATCATTTAACAAAAAGTCACAGACAGACTCCTACGAATAAATTTCGGGACGAAATTTCCTGAAGTAGGGGAGACTGTGACACCTGGGTCACTGCGACTAGCAAACAAATACCAAATCAATGAAATATTGTGTTTCATACCTGGAATTTGTATAAATATGTGTGATCTTTGCACATATCAATTCAAATTTGATTTCAAACTTTAAATCGCTTTCTGGAAGGTTATACGCAATCTAATGCGTAAATATAACCAGTTTAATACAACAAACACTCTGGAACAGTGACATATGCTTAACATACCTTAAATAACCTTTACATAACTTAGAAATGAGTTTTGAAGGTTTTGGTATGGCAAAATCAAGTTTCATCGCCTACATGGACTAAATTCGACAAACTGCGAAAGTATGATGATTCGTACTAGAACAAACATTCCGAAAACATGACCATAAGTTAACCATACCATAAATATCCTCTACATAGCTTAGAAATAGGGTTTAAGGGGTTCGGTGTGCTAAAATAAACTTTTGGGTCATTCAGGGACTAAAAGCGTCAAAAAGTGCACTAGTTTGCATTTTCGTGCATAACTTACGTTCTGAATACATCCGGACATCCAAAAATTTATGTAAGCACTAAAATATTTTATTTTAGTGTTTGGCATGAGAAAAATCCATTCGTCGCGCAATTTGGATCGTTTTTCTCGCTTATGCGCATTCCGTGGTAATTAAGCGAACATCGCGATCATACGATCAAACGAACCGACATCCGGCATAATTTTGAGCATGTTTTGAGTTCCCTATACTTTAACTTTATTTTAGAGCCTTGAAATGGGGTTAACGGGGCTTAAATGTGCAAAAAAATCAAGTTTTACAAGTGCAGCGACCATTTTTGAAATTTTTGACCAGATTCAATGAACCTAGTCCATTTTGAAGTGTTGGTGGTTTTAACCCATGGTTTTGCAAAACCATGGGCTGGTATTCAATGAACCTATTCCATTATTAGGGGCTCCCATGGTTTTAGAAAACCATGGGCACACATGTAAGGTCCAGATCAAAGCTCAGTTTTCGATGAACGATCTTAACGGTTCTTGAATTCCTATAAATACCCACCCTCACTTCCTCCCAAAGCGCACTTGAATCTGATTTTTTCTCTCTAAGTTAAAGTTTATGCTTCATACCTGAGAGTAAATCGGATCAAGAGCTTGCGGGGACCTTCTGTAAGTATTCTTTCATTCTTTTCATTCGTTTTTGTCGTTAAAGTCAAACTGCGTTTGACTTTCTGCTTTGACCAGTTTATGGTCAACGCGAAGTTCGTTTGAACTTCATAACGTGAGCGTAATCACGATGGTTATAGTCCCTAGTGACTATACCTACTGATTACCACATTATCTAGGCTCAGTGACGAGTCGTAGTTTCGGCCAAAATGCGTTTTCTCGCGTATTTTGTAACCAAACTACTCTAGGATATCAAAACCATTTGTTTTGATATCAAAACCTGTTTTCTAACTTAACTAAACATGTTCTAGCATGTTTAGCTCGTCATTTTTTTAGATTAGTGCTTGTGTGGAGCCGAAAGTCAAGCGGACTAAACACCTGCTTAGACTTTCGAACACGACCCGTTTGGTCGATCATTAGGATCTGACCAAACATGTTAAGTGACCATAGTAGCGTAGGGAATAACCTTCCAAGGTTATACCTTATGGTCACTTAGGTTTGATTAGTCGCATGATAGGTAGTTTATATGCCTTAGGTAAATTACCAAAATGCCCTTTTTCGCCAAAATTCATTTTAAGCATATGTAACATAATTTTTGATATCTAAACTGATTTAGCAACAATATTAGACATGTTAAGGCATATTTTACTTATCATAGGGCTAGTTAGGCATTCCGAACGCGTTTTACGCGAACGACGCGTTAAAGTAGCATAAGCTACCTAAACGGGTCGTAATGGGTCGTAAGCACTTAGGTTAGGTTTCATTTTAGTATGTAGTCTTTGTTAAACCATATTAAACGAGTTCCCATACTCGTTTGGTTTACGAACCATCATTCTATCTGATCCTCCGATTTAGGTCCGGTTTCTTAACATAGTTACCTATATTAGGTGCCGTTTGATTTCCGTGATCTCTAGCATTGTTTGGTTGCTACACAAGGACTTCTAGACAATCTCAAGTGAGTACATAGACCCCTCTTTTACTGTTTTCCAAACTGTTTTGGGGTGAAACACATGTGCCTACTTGTTAGTTTCATGCTTTCCATGTTTTCACATCATATACTTGCTATGCTCATTAGTACACTATTAGTACATGATTTACATTACATTGTTTCGCTATGTATGTTTACTTAGCATACTTAGTACATTGTTTTACTTTACATTTCTGCTATGTATGTTGACTGGGCATGCTAGCATATTGATTTACATTACATTAGTTGCATATGTTTACTCAACATATGGACACATTGTTTTACATTACATTTTGTTGCATATGCTCATCCAGCATATGAACACATTATATTACATTTTGAACCGTTTATAACTATTTGACTATGTGAACCGTTGTAACCATTTGATTATATGAACCGTTTGTAACTGTTGAACCGTGTGAACTGTATTTGACCATACATAAACATTTCTACAATTGATTAAACATTTCATCTTGGTGGCTGTTTGGGTAAGTGATTTAAGTAACGAGGCGACGTGTAATACGATAAAAACATGGTGGATACGCCGCTGGTACTTCCTATATATAAGTGTTTTATGGTATTACATATCATAGCGTTATTTAAACCATTTCAGTTTATACATATTACATCTACAATACAATCTTCACATAAACATCGTTTTACAAATAACTTAACTTATACAAACCCATTTTACATGGTTATTCACTTAACCATACAGTATTCTTTTATATACATATCATTTGATTTATTCATTGCTTTTCAAATGATTTATGAAAGAAAACACTCAACAAGATTCACGACTACTTTTTATTAAACAGTTTCTTTAAACTCAAGTCATGAATCCTATTTTCACAAAACCTATGTATCTCACAGGCATTTTTATGCTGACGTACCTATTTTCACGTGTGTTTTCAGGAGCTGTTGCATAGGATGATCGAGACACACTTAGGCGGACCTGTGCCTTAGTGACTTAAAACGAAGCAAGAACTAGTTAAATTATGTTATGTACTCTTTGTTTCTTGTTTTAAGACAATGTAACCCTCTTGTTTGATAAATAAAACATAACCTTAATTTCCATGGTTGTGAAACAATTAATTCTGTTACAACACTCCCCGACGTTTCCGCCACGTCTTGTTGTTCTACGTGGTCGAGGTGTGACACAAGCACTCTTATTTATAGCTGAAATCAGAAGCTTCAACACGGCCCGTGCCCGCCTGGCACGGCCCCGTGGCCATCTCTCTCTCTCTCTCTCTCTTCCTCATTAACTGTAGTGTCAGGTCTTGTACTAACACGACCTCCTGTGTCAACGGCACGGCCCGTGGCCAATGTACTTGTTTTACTATATCAGATTCTGTGAATCCTAAAGTTGACCACGCCTCGTGTTGCCTTAGCACGACCCCGTGTTGGCTGTTAGTTTTGTCCTTTGCTGTTGTCTTTTCTTCTGCAGAGATTCCAGTCTTGGACACAACCCCGTGTCAGGTCTTCTGATCTTGCCATTTTCTTGGTTTAGATGTGGATCGGTGTAACAACCCGATCTTTCGGTTGTTCCTATTCTCGGTTATTCTTTTATAATCGCTTATACTCCGAGATTCAATTAACGCAATGGGTTTGGCTATAATTTAAACTATATTTTAAACGCATACTATATCGCTTATTGAAATCATTTATCACATTCTATCACATTTGAACGCTTATCAGAACGCTCATCACAAGGCAAACTCAAAACGCGGATTGGTTATTTATTTATTTACTTGTGTTAATTGTGTGTTTACTTGTTTATTTGGTTACTTGTGGGTGTTTATTATGTGTATGTTTACTCGCAAACGCTATCGCAACAAAAACTCAAACGCTATTCGCATAACTCGAATTATCACACCAAAACGCTACACTCAAACTCTCACTAAAATAATTAAAGTATACATATTAACTAACACAACCAAACGCATTAAATGAGCATCCTACACGCGAAACGATAGGTTGATTCACAAAAACGCGGGTGCCGTCCAAATGGCCATCCGTCCGGATGGATTTCATCCAGACAGACGCCATCCGAACGCAACCCATACGAATACCGCCACTCATGCACCGCCTCAACTCCCTCCCTCACCTATAAATAGAAGACTTGTGTCTTCATTTCAACATTTCCAACTCTCAAACGCTCCCAACCTTTCAGACGCAATTCAAGACCGATTTGTAAGCTATTTCCCTCAAATCTTCTTCAATCTTCACCTCTAATCACTTCTAGTTCATCTTTCTCATCAAAATCACATAAACACTTCAACCTTTTCTCAAAACCCTTGATTCCGGCCGTTTCGGAGATGGTACCTACTCGGTTTGCTTAGGCAACTATTGTGGAACATCATTCAATCGAGATTGGCCTAGAATCCAAAGGATTTTCACACTTTTCAACTCGTTTATGAAAGATTGCAACACATTTTCAACTTATTTTGAAACTTCTCTTCTATTTTCACAAATCCCTGGTGAAATCGGACTCGGTCAGATCTCAACTCGTTCCTTAGTCTAGAGCGGACTTGAAAAAACTGATTTCCACCAAAGAGATGGACCGATTAATGGGTCAAACATGAATCTTCATCCAGAACCGCACTTCTATCTGTATGGGCAAGGCCCACCCGGATGGACTGGACTTGGTGAAGACCAGTTGGTTGATTCCGTCGTCACGCCGTCTCCGTTAACTTGAAACTTTTACAAAAAATCGAACCACAGACCCTCCGACTGGATGACCCTCCATCCGGATGGGACCCATCCGTCCGGATGGTCTGAGCTCGATAATATCCGTTGTTTAAATTTTGATAAACATTTTCCCGCAATTAAACACAAACACTAAGAATATCCATCCGTACGAATGGCCATCCGTCGGGATGACCATCCTTCCGGATGGGACCCATCCGTTCGGATGTACTGTTTCAAAACTTAACCCGCTCGACATTCTGTTTCCTTTTACAGGCTAACTCAGCGCTCCCTTCAATCCAACCGACTGTGTTTATCTGTTAAACACACACCGTGAGTATACTCAAACCCTTTTTCGCTTAACACACTTTTAGGTGTTACATACGTTCTCTATATCAAAACACAACACACACAATACTAAATGCTTCGTAAACGCTAATCGCTCTCGCATGTTATATGTGATTCAATGAATGCTTGTATGTTATCTTTACACAATGATTACTGCTTGCCACCCTTAGCAACGATAGTACTTGTCACACCCCCCGAATTCCACCATGCGGAGTATCACCGCTTAGAGGCGTGACATGACCAGGATCGAGCCACCAATCATATTGAACAACGTATTTGTAACAACCCTCAAGAAAACCGACACCCTCGAATATTTTCCGACACCCTAATATATTTTGCATACCCCAATATGTTTTAAAATACACCCCGTATGTGAAAACCGAGCCCGAAATATAGTATAGCATTAAAAATAAATAAAATCTGAAATATAGGGCTGAGGCGGGACGCGTAGAACCCAACTTAACTCTTACGCGGGCGGTATCAAGGCTTAAACCTGATTTCATTGATTTCTTAAGTTTAAGCGGGTCGCGTAAGATCCCCTTTAAGTTAACGCGGGCTGTGAGAGCCCCTAGCTGCCCTGGCGGGCCATGTAAGCCCAACCCATATGTTACGCGGGCCGCGTGAAGATCAAGATCAGCACCTATATAAGAGCGCAATGGGTTTTCACTTTCCGTCGTTCATTCTTTCTTTCTCAATCTCAATTTCTGTACTAGGCTTATTATACGCGGGTATAATACCCCCTAAATAGCGAGGTTCTGCTCCGTTGTAAGTATTATAACCCCTGGATACGTATTAGATACGCTGCCCGATTGATCTAGGGTTCCGTAACGGCTGTCGTGGTTCTGCCCGACGTAGTCGTTGGAATGCCGTCTCGGGGAGGGTATTACTAATGTCAAAATGGGTTATTATACTAACAAATGTGCATTTGTGTAAATTATAGATTTTCACCAGGAAACCCTTACGGAAAATCTAAGATAGCAAAGTGAGTAATCTCCTTTTTGTGTCAACTATTTTTATAAAACCTCAATTGTTTATATTATATTACCAGTATGTGAGTCGTGTAATTCTTCAATTATCGCCGGTATTATGGGGTTTTGTATACACTACTTGATAATCTTCACAATTGGACAACGGGTTGCCAATGTGTGATATGACCATAGCCATAGATACGTCGAGTGGCAAGTACTGAATGGGTAATTGTGTAGATATAAACATTGTAATCGCTCTCAATACTGTGGTAATTGATAAAACTCTTTTTGATTAAATTGGGATTCACTCACCAGTATTTCCCACTGACAAATATTTTTAAAACATGTTTCAGGTAATACAATGTGAAAGCCAACTGGGAAAAAGCCAGCTCGAGAGCACTGACGGCTTGGAAAATAAGTGGCTATAAAAGTTATCTAAAACACGATGTTTTAAAATTCAATAAAATAGGGTTTATCCCTATGTTGTAATAAGAAACTTGGGTTTTACCCATGTGGTTATTAATATAAAATATGGTGGATTTTACTCTGATAAACATTTCCTAACTACGGTCCTGATGTAATTTCCGCTGCCAAATTAATCGACTGATACCACCATAACTCTGAGTTCGCGTCCGCCCGTTCCCGGGACAGATAAGGGATCGGGGGTTGCGACAGAAGGTGGTATCAGAGCCTAGCCACTGGTCTAAGCCAAAGATGTGTTCTGCTGACACTTAAAGTTATGTTTTGTGTTAGGAAATAAATTATGGAAATACGTGCATAACTATAATTATTGTTATGTGTTATTTGATTATTTGTTAGTTTACAGTAAGAGTAAGAAAAGAATTTCGGACATCTATCGTCAATTAGGTAGATTACCAAAAGATAAGGAAACCTCATTTTAACCAAATCCCTTAGAACCAAATTACGACCCTGGTGGGATTATAATAGGGACTATGTGCAACGTTACCCAATACATGAAGACATACCCATGCAAAACTTAGGAGCCTACCCAGGTTTGAATCCTCTAGATCCATATTACCATGATGTATACCTTAGGGAAGTTTTAGAAGATCCTTATCGAATCCAGGCACCTACACCCCATATCAGTAACCTGCACCCAAGATTCTGAACCCAGTCCTAGAACCTGCAACCCCAATGAGTGCAGAAAACGTACAAGAACTTAGGACTTTTGGGGAATAAATTTTAGAAAGCAGTAAGAGAATGAGACAGGTGGGAGAGCGACTCGTATGGAAATACGATGCGCAATATGAATTTCTGAATAAATCCATATCCGTAGATGTGATGGCAGAAACGGTAATAGTAATAATAATAATAAAATAAATGTGTGTACGATTGCTTATTATTATTTATTTCATTCGGTATTGTAATTTTTAATTTCAATACTAATGTGTAATAGATGAATAGAGTAAAGTCGCAATGATCAACGCTTTTGGCTAAATTGCGTATCATGTGATTTGCTATATTTAATATTATTCTATGATATTAATATTTGGTAGATGTTTAAAAATTCAGATGGCCGACGAAGTCAATCAAAGAAATCTGAATAATGATAACCAGAGTAACATTAACTTGGTTAATGAGAATCCTAACCTCAATAACAATAGAAACCAAGTGGATAATAGTGCTATCCAACACATAGTAGCACAATGAATTATAGATGCAATGCCATTTATTCTTCAAACTGTTAAGGATGCTGATAACAAGAGTAAACATAGCAGTAAGCGACCAATTGAACCAGAACACAACGTGAACAATGGACCCATACTTCAAGTGCCCATTCCCAAAAGAAGAAGAACCATGCCTTGTGGTTGTTCTTACAAAGAATTCTGGTCCTGCAAACCAATTGAATTCTCGGGCAACGAAGAGGCCATTGCAACCCTATGCTGGATAGAAAAGACTGAGGCAGTCTTAAGAATTAGCAAGTGCGCAGAAGAAGATAAAATATTGTTTGCTTCTAATCTGTTTAAGAACTCAGCCTTAGAATGGTGGAACACTATCCTCCGAAGTAAGGGAATTGATAAAACTTATAATATGGAATGGGAAGAGTTTAAGGACAAGGTGGAAAGGAAATTATGCCCACCCAATTAAAAGGAACAGATAGCAAACAAATTCCTAAACCTTAGGATGACTGGTGTAGATAGTAAGGGATACACTAAAATATTCTTCGAATATGCTAGAATAGTGCCAACTCTTGCTTCACCTGAACCAGTGTTAATCTTCCGTTATATCTGGGGATTAATTGGAGAAATAAGACATGTAGTCAAGGAAGCTAGACCTCAAACCATAGAAGAAACTGTAGAACTAGCGAATACCTTGACTGATGAGTTAGTCCGTACCCGAGAGGAAGATCAGAGAAGGAACCTAACCCAGAAGCTCACACAAGAATTTCGTTCTGGAAATTTTAATTGTGAGAAACATAGAGGTTCTACCTCTGCACCCTACTGTAGGTATTGCAAAAGAAAGCACTTGGGAAGATGCTCCATACACTGTAACTTCTGCAAAATATCGGGACACAAGGAAGAAGAATGCAGGAAGAAAAACAGCAGGATATGCTATAACTGCGGAGAACAAGGTCACATCAAGCCAAACTGTCCAAAATTAGCTCCAACTATGAACAACAAGAACACTAGAAATGCTAGAGCATTTGTTCTAACGACAGAAGAAGCAAAGATGATCCCGGATGTGATCACTGGTACGTTTTTAGTTAAATGATATTTTTGCTAAAGTGTTATTTGACTCTGGTGCAAACCAAAGTTTTATTAATACTTCGTTTTGAAAATTTCTATATCAGTCATTAACTAAACTACCACAAGTATGTCTGGTAGAGACAGCCAATGGAGAAATCATTAGGATTTCTGAAATCTTGTAGGGAGCAAGAATAGAAATTCTAAACCATAAGTTTATTACAAATCTTTACCCAATGAATCTGGTATGATTTGATATTGTATTAGGAATGGATTGGTTAATAGCCAATAAAAGCCAGTATTTTATGTGATCAAAAGTCAATTCAAGTAAATTCACCAAAAGGTCAAACGATCACAATTAAAGGAGATAAGCCCTCTAGGTCCACGAAATTCATCTCTGTGATGAAAACTGCAAGCTATATAAGAAAAGGTTCTACAGTGTATTTGATTTCCATAATCACTAACACTAAAGGAAAGGATTGAAAAGATATTCCAGTAGTGTCTCAGTTTTTAGATGTATTTCCAGAAGAATTACCAGGACTACCGCCAGACAGAGAAGTTGAATTCAGAATTCACCTACTGCCAAGGACAGCATCTATTGCCAAAGCACCCTACCGTTTGGCACCCGCAGAAATGCAGGAACTGAAGAAACAGTTAAGACGAATTATTGGAGAAAGGATTCATACAGCCGAGTTCGTCGCCGTGGGGAGCGCCGATCTTATTCGTTAAAAATAAGGACGGATCAATGCGTATGTGCATTAACTACCGTGAATTGAACAGGGTCACGATTAAGAATCGGTACCCATTACCGAGAATCGATGATCTGTTTGATCAACTACAAGGAGCTCGATTTTTCTCTAAAATCGATTTAAGATCAGGATATCATCAATTAAAGATACAGGAATAGGATATTCCTAAAACCGTATTTAGAACAAGGTATGGTCATTATGAAATTACTGTCATGCCATTTGGTTTAACCAATGCCCCAGCCGCATTTATGGACATGATGAACTGAATATGTAAGCCATATTTGGAAAAATTCATAATTATTTTTATAGATGATATTCTAATTTACTCTAAGAGTAAAGAGGATCATGCAAAGCAATTGCATGCACTTTTAAGTCTATTAAGAAAGTAAAAGCTTTATGCTAAGTTTTCAAAATGCTAGTTTTGGTTAGAGCAAGTACAGTTTCTTGGACACTTAGTAAATCATGAAGGAATTCATGTGGATACCTAAATTAGGAAATCTACGTCATCATATATTAGAAGAAGCCCATAAGTCTAAGTATACAATACATCCAGGAAGTGATAAGATATACCAGGATTTAAGGAAAAATTTTTGGTGAATAGGAGTGAAAAAGGACATAGCAGCCTATGTTTCTAAATGTTTAACTTGTTCACAAGTTAAAGCTGAATACCAGAAACCCTCAGGTTTGTTACAACAGTTAGAAATGCCAGTTGATAACAATGGATTTTGTTACTAAATTACCCAAAACAAAGAAAGGAAATAATACAATCTGGGTGATTGTAGATAGGCTAACCAAATCAGCTCATTTCCTACCAATAAAGGAAACATTCGGTATGGAAAAATTAGTTAAATGAAGTAGTTTCATTACATGGAATACCTTTATCAATTATTTCTGATAGAGATAGCCGATTTACCTCTCATTTTTGGTCAAGTTTCCAAAAGGCAATGGGAACCAAGTTAAATTTAAGCACAGTTTATCATCCTCAAATGGACGGACAAAGCGAAAGAACAATTCAGACAATGGAGGACATGCTTAGAGCTTGTGTAATTGATTTCGGAGGTAATTGGGACGATCACTTACCTTTAATAAGAATTTTCTTATAATAGTTATCACACAAGTATTAATGCTGCACCATTCAAAGCACTTTATAGACAAAAGTGCCAAACCCAGTCTGTTGGGCAGAAATTGGAGAAAAACAACTATCTGGACCTGAGATAGTGTAGGAAACAACTGACAAGATCATTCAAATCAAGAATCTCAAGCATAAGAGATTAGTTCTAGTCAAAGTGAAGTGAGACTCCAAAAAGAGGACCTGAGTACACATGGGAACTTGAATCTATAATGCAACGAAAATATCCACACTTGTTTTAATAGATCTCGAGGACGAGCTCTAAAACAAGGTGGGGAGGATGTAACAACCCTCAAGAAAACCGACACCCTTGAATATTTTCCGACACCCTAATATATTTTGCATACCCCAATATGTTTTAAAATACACCCCGTATGTGAAAACCGAGCCCGAAATATAGTATAGCATTAAAAATAAATAAAATCTGAAATATAGGGCTGAGGCGGGCCGCGTAGAACCCACCTCAACTCTTACGCGGGTGGTATCAAGGCTTAAACCTGATTTCATTGATTTCTTAAGTTTAAGCGGGCCGCGTAAGATCCCCTTTAAGTTAACGCGGGCCGTGAGAGCCCCTAGCTGCCCTGGCGGGCCGCGTAAGCCCAACCCATATGTTACGCGGGCCGCGTGAAGATCAAGATCAACACCTATATAAGAACGCAATGGGTTTTCACTCTCCGCCGTTCATTCTTTCTTTCTCAACCTCAATTTATGTAGTAGGCTTATTATACGCGGGTATAATACCCCCTAAATAGTGAGGTTCTGCTCCGTTGTAAGTATTATAACCCCTGGATACGTATTAGATACGCTGCCCGATTTATCTAGGGTTCCGTAACAGCTGTCGTGGTTCTGCCCGACGTAGTCGTTGGAATGCAGTCTCGGGGAGGGTATTACTAATGTTAAAATGGATTATTATACTAACAAATGTGCATTTGTGTAAATTATAGATTTTCATCAGGAAACCCTTACGGAAAATCTAAGATAGCAAAGTGAGTAATCTCCTTTTTGTGTCAACTGTTTTTATAAAACCTCAATTGTTTATATTATATTACCAGTATGTGAGTCGTGTAATTCTTCAATTATCGCCGGTATTATGGGGTTTTGTATAAACTACTTGATAATCTTCACAATTGGACAACGGGTTGCCAATGTGTGATATGACCATAGCCATAGATACGTCGAGTGGCAAGTACTGAATGGGTAATTGTGTAGATATAAACATTGTAATCGCTCTCAATACTGTGGTAATTGATAAAATCTTTTTGATTAAATTGGGATTCACTCACCAGTATTTCCCACTGATAAATATTTTTAAAACATGTTTCAGGTAACACAATGTGAAAGCCAACTGGGAAAAAGCCAGCTCGAGAGCACTGACGGCTTGGAAAATAAGTGGCTATAAAAGTTATCTAAAACACGATGTTTTAAAATTCAATAAAATAGGGTTTATCCCTATGTTGTAATAAGAAACTTGGGTTTTACCCATGTGGTTATTAATATAAAATACGGTGGATTTTACTCTGATAAACATTTCCTAACTATGGTCCTGATGTAATTTCCACTGCCAAATTAATCGACTGATACCACCGTAACTCTGAGTTCGCGTCCGCCCGTTCCCGGGACAGATAAGGGATCGGGGGTTGCGATAGTGTTTAAGTAAATAAAACCAACCACAATACAATTGGTGACCAAATGGAAGTTAACCAAGCTCAGTTTAAACAACGGAAGCATAAGACGTTAAACCAAAACATAAGTTCGTAGTTCATAAGTTTAAAGACCAAAACATAAGTTCATAAAGTTTATTTATTGAGTACGGGACATAACAGTTCGCATCCCACAACGACCACCTCCATGTGCAAGCTCCATAGCATCTAACGACCTACAAAGCATGTAGTAACGAGTCAACAAGAAAGTTGAGTGAGTTCACGGTTGGTTGTCCATTTTAGAGTTGTTTCCAAAAACGTAGTTTAATCTTAATCAGCTATCCAGCCGTGGGGGTTACCCCATAGTTCGAAAACATTAATCAGTTAACCATCCCATGTCCACCTTCCCTGGCTATCCAGCCCGGCACTCCGGCCGTGGGGGCTACCCCATTGTTTAAACTACCAGACTCGTTTATCATATCGACTAATAATGAAAATTACTTGTGCCCTAGCGTTGGTGTCTATCATCACCGACGTGCCATAGTCCATTAGTACACGCTCGTCCGACTGGCACGGTGTGAGGTTTGTTAAACCTAATAGCGCTATTAACTAATGACCCGCTCGCCATAGCCTCGGCGATTAAGTCGATATAAAGGGAGGGACTTCGCTGATAGAGTTCTAGTCCAGTAAGTCTAATTCCGTCCCAACAGGACGAGGAATTCTCATTCCTGAACACGTCCCAAGGACGAGGAATCCCTATTCCTGAACCCATTCCCATTCCCACCGGGATATACCATGCTTTGTCGAAAAGTGTGAACTCACCTCGGTTTGCTCGGTTAGATTCTCAAATATAGCTAACAGTCAAGGTCGGTCAATCACGTCCTAATATGATTACCAGTTAGTCATTTAGTGGTTTCATATAGAGCACAAAGTTCCTACACGTATCTACTACATAACATGCATTCACTTTAATAGTTCACACTCATATAAACATTCCACCTATAGCTACTAAAGAACAAGCATACGATATTGCACATATTACTTTCATTGACTTATAACATGTTAGATCATCCTCAGATAACATACTCGACATTTAGACACGCAAATTACTACTTATGCCATTTCAACTTAAATATCCAAAACTGGACTGTTTTCGGGAATTTTAATAAAATAGTTAACTTATTCCAAAAATTCCCAAATTTTTACAGAATATCTTAAACGATCCAAATATTATTGTGTAAAAATATAGGGATCCAATTCATTACCAATATATTATAAAATTCATTTTCCGGACTGAAATCAGATTCTTCTTTTTCTTACTGCAGTCGACGGAATAATTTATTTAAAATTCATCGTACGTCCGATTTATGAAAATTCCAGTGGGAGAATTACAAATACATCGGTGGTCATCTACAGTAGAAATTTCATGAGCTAATTCAACACATAATTCAAGTTATGACGGAAAACATAACGCATATTTTCAGCAGTAAAAATGCAGCTTGAGCTGCTGTCCAAAAACAGTCCTTTAAAAATAGTAAACGAAGTCCAAAAATTATGATTCTGGTGCCATTAGAACCGTATTTCGAAATAGCCTGTTATAGACTCAAGAAAATCCGTTTTTCGTTAAACATTTACCTGTTTACAGCCAACTGAAGTTGGCTGTAAATGCTCGGACAGAAACTGTTATCAGCTTATGGTGTGCTAACGCAAGTTCAATTTGTTCCGTTAACATGTTTAGTGATCACAACGACATCAAACATCAGTATTTAGTAGCAAATCATCAGGTAATCAACAAGAATCAAAACCACTTCATATTAACATCACTTCATCACATTTCAACAACATTTCATCATTAGGTTAGCTCTATGTTCAAAACTTTGTTTATGATCCTTTAGTGTTCATGGGTTCTCATCATAAAATAACTATTAACAACTCTAAATAACTTGAAAATACAAGGATCTAAGTTCTTACCACTAGCTCAAGGCTAGGGGAGTTCAAGTGTAGAAAAATGGTGGTTAAAAGAAGATGAGAGAGGTCCTTGAGCTTCCGAACACACCAAGCTTGTTTGTATGATCACTAACACCCTTGGAAGTATGTAGATTGCTTGGAAAATGAAGCGAGGGTGGTGGTATGGTGGTGGTTGTTCTCGGCCGATCAAGAGGAGGATGGAGAGAGAGTGCTTGAAGTGTGTTGTATGTTGGAGGTGATGAATGGATGGAAGTCTTGTGGATTTATAAATAGACCACCAACATTCCAATAACCATTGTGTCTTATGTTGCATTAGTACCAAACACAATCAAATAAATAATTTCAAGAAAATCAAAGGGTGTCCTTCTTGTCTCCTAACCGGTTTAGGGGGGGGGGTTGGTCTAGTTGGGTTTCAATTGTTTAGTTACTAATCTAGTTAGAAATCAAGTGCTTAGTTAGTGCATTATGGTGTGTTATTAAATATATAGTGTGTTAGGGTGTTCAGGGACCCTAACTAGCTCAGAAAAATAAAAACAATGTGTTTGACAATATTTTTGTGTTCCGGGTAATGTCCTGTTGTTCGGTTGGGTGTTGTTCCGTTAAAGTACTTAATTAATCCGTAAGGTGTCTTTTATAATATTTTTAGTGACATTTTTATTTTTCAACACTGAGGAAAGCATACCGGACTATTTAGTAACTTTTCCGTACACTACTAGTATGTTAACAAGCACATGTAAGTATAACACAGAAATCAGAAAGCAGTTAAATGATTCAGCACAGTCATCAAGCACTTTAATTATCATTAATAAATTGTACGGATACATGGAATTATGAGGGTTGTCACATTCTCCCCCTGTTAAGAAAATTTTGTCCCGAAATTTAGCTCGTGGTTACTAAGGAAACTAGTTATGTTGCGTTGGTTTCCTGGTTTTCCTGGGGTGTCACATCATCCCTCCGTTGGTTTGGAATTTCGTCCCGAAATTCTGCGTTAGCTTCAGCCTCGGTAATGGTTGCACTTTTCTTAAACAGCTGGGGATACTTGAGTTTCATTTGGTCTTCTCGTTCCCAGGTATACTCTGGGCCACGACGGGAATACCAACGAACTCGGACGAGAGGTATCCTGGTCCGCTTGAGAATTTTAAAATCTCGATCAGTAATCTCTACTGGTTCTTCGACGAATCGCAGCTGGTCGTCGATAGTGAGCTCCTTGAGAGGAACTATGAGGGTCTCATCTGACAGACACTACTTCAGATTCGACACATGGAAGACATTGTGAACTCCGCTGAGTTCTGCCGGTAGATTCAGCCTGTAAGCGACCTTGCCAATTTTGTCAATGATTTCGAATGGTCTGACATAACGCGGATTGAGCTTGCCTCGTTTGCCAAAACGAACCACACCTTTCCAAGGTGAGACTTTAAGTAGCACCCGATCCCCAACCTGGAACTCGAGTGGCTTTCTTCGCTTATCAGCATAGCTTTTCTGACGGTCGCGAGCTACTGCCATTTTTTGTCGTATCTGAGCAATCTTCTCGGTTGTATCCATTACAAGTTCTGGGCCTGTGATTTGACTGTCACCAACTTCTACCCAACAGAGAGGTGATCGGCACTTGCGTCCATACAATGCCTCGAATGGAGCGGCCTGGATGCTGGTGTGGTAACTGTTGTTATATGAAAACTCCAGTAACAGGAGATGCTTTTCCCAGCCATTACCAAATTCGATTACACATGCCCTAAGCATGTCTTCAAGTGTTTGGATGGTGCGTTCAGATTGCCCATCCGTCTGTGGATGATATGCCGTGCTCATGTTTAATTGAGAGCCAAAGGACTTGTGCATAGCTTGCCATAATTCAGATATAAAACATGAGTCACGATCAGAAATGATGGAGGTTGGCACTCCGTGCCTTGACACTACTTCCTTTAGATAGATGTCGGCTAGGGTAGAAAACTTATCCGTTTCCTTGATGGCCAAAAAGTGTGCAGACTTGGTCAGTCGGTCCACTATCACCAAAATGGTATCATTTCCGCGTTGAGATCTAGGCAGTCCAGTGACGAAGTCCATGGAAATCTGCTCCCATTTCCATTTCGGGAACTCTGGCTGTTGAAGCAGGCCTGATGGTTTCTGATATTCAGTCTTGACTCTCGCATAAGTCAAACATTTACTGACGTAGGTTGCTATGTTGGCTTTCATACCAGGCCACCAATACGTAGTCTTGAGATCATGGTACATCTTATCCGAACAAGGATGTACTGAATAACGAGACTTGTGTGCTTCATCCATCACAAGTTCACGTAAGTTTCCGTAAAGTGGAACCCAGATGCGTCCGTTAACATAGTAGGCGCCGTCTTCCTTTTGTTCTAGCCGCTGCCTCGATCCTCGCAAGGACTCAGCCCTGATGTTCTCTGCTTTCAACGCTTCAATCTGAGCATCTCGTATCTGGGTGGGAAGACTAGAGTGAATGGTAAGCTGTAACGCACGTACACGCTTAGGTATAGTATCCTTTCGACTGAGGGCGTCAACCACAACATTGGCCTTGCCCGGATGATACCTGATCGCGCATTCGTAATCATTCAAGAGTTCGACCCATCGGCGTTGTCGCATGTTTAATTCCTTTTGCTTGAAGATATGCTCAAGACTCCGGTGATCGGTGTAAATGGTGCACTTGGTACCGTACAGGTAATGTCTCCATATCTTAAGTGCGAAAACAACTGCTCCCAATTCCAAGTCATGCGTCGTGTAGTTCCTTTCGTGAACATTAAGTTGGCGTGATGCATAAGAAATTACTTTATCTCGTTGCATCAACACACAACCCAATCCTTGGATGGAAGTGTCGCAATAAACCACAAAATCATATGTGCCCTCAGGCAATGAGAGGATAGGCGCGCTACAAAGTCTATCTTTTAAGTGCTGAAACGCAGATTCCTGTGCATCACCCCAACGATAGGTGACACCCTTCTGAGTCAGTGAGGTGAGAGGTTGCGCAATCTTCGAGAAATCCTTGATAAACCTTCTGTAATATCCTGCCAAACCCAAGAATTGGTGGATTTCTGTTGGTGTACGAGGTGCAAGCCAGTTCTTGATCGAGTCAACCTTGGATGGATCAACTTGATTCCCATCCTTGTTTACTACGTGGCCTAGAAAGTGGACTTCGCGAAGCCAGAAGTCACATTTCGAAAACTTGGCATACAACTGCTCTTTTCGAAGAAGTTCCAGCATAAGTCGTAGATGCTGCTTGTGTTCCTCCTGACTCTTAGAATAGAGCAGGATGTCGTTGATGAAAACAATAACGAACTTATCCAGGTAAGGTTTGCATACTCGGTTCATGAGATCCATGAAGACTGCAGGTGCATTCGTTAATCCAAAAGGCATAACCAGAAACTCGTAATGCCCATACCGAGTCCTGAATGCTGTCTTAGAGACATCCTCATCTCGGACTCTCAGTTGATGGTAGCCTGATCTCAAATCAATTTTAGAGTAAAAGCTCGACCCTTGTAGCTGGTCGAACAAGTCGTCAACACGTGGAAGAGGATAACGATTCTTCACGGTCACCTTGTTAAGTTTGCGATAGTCAATACACATTCTGAAAGTACCGTCTTTCTTTTTCACAAACAAGACTGGAGCTCCCCATGGCGAATAGCTAGGACGTATGAAACCCTTTTCCAGGAGTTCTTGTAGTTGCGTAGACAGTTCTTCGAGTCCTGATGGAGCTAGACGATATGGTGCTCAAGCTACTGGTGCTGCTCTAGGAGCTAGGTCGATTTGAAACTCAACTTGGCGATGAGGCGAAAGACCAGGTAATTCCTCAGGAAATACCTCAGGAAAGTCGCGTACAATAGGTATGTCTTCTATCGTCCTTTCTTCCGCGGCTGAATCCGAAACGAGGGCTAGAATAGCGGTGTGGCCCTTTCGCAAACACTTCTGGGCCTTAAGGAAACAGATGATGCCTACGACAGCACCACTCTTGTCGCCACAAATCACGAGGGGTTCTTCACCAGAACGAGGAATGCGGACGATTTTCTCCTTGCAATTAATCTCCGCTTGATGATGAGATAACCAATCCATCCCAATAACGACGTCGAAACTACCCAGAACGATACGAATGAGGTCGATAGAAAAGGCCTGGCCAGTTAAGACGAGGTTACATCCCTTAATTATGTGCGTGGCTTCAAGATTTTTACCGTTTGCTAGTTCTACCGTGTGTTTGGTGTTCAGAAGTATTGGAGTACGCTTAAGCATCTGACTAACTTTTAAGGACACGTAGCTAGTATCGGCACCCGAATCAAATAAAACAGTAACAAAGAAATCATCCAGAAGAAACTTACCCATCACAACGTTGGGATCGTTCCTTGCATCAGCCTGACAAATCACGAACGCACGACCCATTGCCCCATTACCATTGTTGTTTCCCCCATTGCCGTTTCCATTCCCCTGAGTGTTGTTGTTCTAGTTCTGATTTAGCTGGGGGCAGTCTTTCTTGAACTGGCCCTCAGCACCACATTGAAAGCACCCTTTGTTGTTACCTTGTTGTTGCTGCTGCTGGCGTTGATTTGGTGGGGTTTGCTGATGCTGCCGGTTCTGATTCGCTGGACGCTAACTCCTGCAATCCCTTGCAATGTGACCAGGCTTGTTGCATCGATGGCAGTTGCCTTTACTACATGGCCCACTGTGGTTCAAGTTACAACGATTACATTTGGGGTGATTCCCCTTGTATCCACCCTGCCCTAGATTTCCAGAAGACTGCTGACTGGGGCTCCTGTACTTATCTGTCTTTCGCTGCTGGGACTGAACTGAAGTAAAACCCTTGCCCGAATTTGCATCCCACTTGTGCTTATTATCATTGGGAGCATCAGAAGTAGTAGCGCTAATACGTTTGGGCAGCTTGTTCTGCTCAACTGCCTGATCGGTGAGATGATGAGCCAACTTGAAGATTTGCTGAATGGTGCCAAGATTAGCTGAGGTTACGTGACTCTGAATCTCTGGTACAAGACCCTTGAGGTACAGCTCAATACGTTTGATGGGAGGGTCCACCATTGTAGGACACAAGATGGCCAGCTCGTTTGACCTCTTCGTGTATGCCTCGATCTCAGACCCCTCCATCTTCAAATTGTAAAATTCCACCTCCAGCTTGTGGATGTCGTCACGACTGAAGTACTCTTCTTTAATCAGTTCCTTGAAATCATTCTATGGGGTGGCATTAGCAACCGCCAGCCCTAGCAGTTGGACCTGTGCTTTCCACCAGGTTAGTGCAGCACCTTCGAGTGTTCCAGTAGCATATTTCACCCTACGATCTTCAGGGCATTCACACATCTCGAAAACAGACTCGAGCTTCTCGAACCAGTGAAGAAGACCTACAGCCCCTTCTGTGCCGCTAAACGTACTAGGTCGGCAATCCATGAAGGTTTTGAACGTACACACAGGAGGCTGAGCGTGTTGACCTCCTTCAGGGACAGCTACGAGTGCCTCAGCAACCCGTTCATTGATCAAAGCCGTTAACTGGGCTTGATTTAGGTTGTACGTCCTCCGCGTCCGTTCATGATCTTCATAACGAAGCAATGTAAGTGATAAAAGTGTCAGGAGAGTGCGTAAGTGTGGGACGACAGTAGAGAGTAAGCACACAAGGTTAAAATAGCAATTATCACGTTAATTAATGCACAGTGTGGACTATCTAACCGACAATATAACATAAATCATACCACCTATTGTGTCGAGTCTTGCACGTGGAGCGAAGCGTCGTTGTGGGTCGTTGAGCACTGTACAGGTTATAGTCTGGTTTTGTCAAAAGCTTTTCCCCTTCTTAAAACCAAGTTCACTATAACCAATGGCTCTGATACCAATCTGTCACACCCCCAAATTCCACCATGCGGAGTATCACCGCTTGGAGGCGTGACATGACCAGGATCGAGCCACCAATCATATTGAACAACGTATTTAAGTAAATAAAACCAACCACAATACAATTGGTGACCAAATGGAAGTTAACTAAGCTCAGTTTAAACAGCGGAAGCATAAGACGTTAAACCAAAACATAAGTTCGTAGTTCATAAGTTTAAAGACCCAAAACATAAGTTCATAAAGTTTATTTATTGAGTACGGGACATAACAGTTCGCATCCCACAACGACCACCTCCATGTGCAAGCTCCATAGCATCTAACGACCTGCAAAGCATGTAGTAACGAGTCAACAACAAAGTTGAGTGAGTTCACGGTTGGTTGTCCATTTTAGAGTTGTTTCCAAAAACGTAGTTTAATCTTAATCAGCTATCCAGCCGTGGGGGTTACCCCATAGTTCGAAAACATTTATCAGTTAAACATCCCATGTCCACCTTCCCTGGCTATCCAGCCCAGCACTCTGGCCGTGGGGGCAACCACATTGTTTAAACTACCAGACTCGTTTATCATATCGACTACTAACGAAAATTACTTGTGCCCTAGCGTCGGTGTCTATCATCACCGACGTGCCATAGTCCATTAGTACACGCTCGTCCGACTGGCACGGTGTGAGGTTTGTTAAACCTAATAGCGCTATTAACTAATGACACGCTCGCCATAGCCTCGGCGATTAAGTCGATATAAAGGGAGGGACTTCGCTGATAGAGTTCTAGTCCAGTAAGTCTAATTCCGTCCCAACAGGATGAGGAATTCTCATTCCTGAACACGTCCCAAGGACGAGGAATCCCTATTCCTGAACCCATTCCCATTCCCACCGGGAATTACCATGCTTTGTAGAAAAGTGTGAACTCACCTCGGTTTGCTCGGTTAGATTCTCAAATATAGCTAACAGTCAAGGTCGGTCATTCACGTCCTAATATGATTACCAGTTAGTCATTTAGTGGTTTCATATAGAGCACAAAGTTCCTACACGTATCTACTACATAACATGCATTCACTTTAATACTTCACACTCATATAAACATTCCACCTATAGCTACTCAAGAACAAGCATACGATATTGCACATATTACTTTCATTGACTTATAACATGTTAGATCATCCTCAGATAACATACTCGACATTTAGACACGCAAATTACTACTTATGTCATTTCAACTTAAATATCCAAAACTGGGTTGTTTTCGGGCATTTTAATACAATAGTTAACTTATTCCAAAAATTTCCAAAATTTTACAAAATGTCTTAAACAATCCAAATATTATTGTGTAAAAATCTCGGGATCCAATTCATTACCAATATGTTATAAAAATTCATTTTCGGGACTGAAATCAGATTCATCTTTTTCTGACTGCATTCCACGAAATAATTTATTTAAAATTCATCGTACGTCCGATTTACGAAATTCCAGTGGGAGAATTACAAATACATCGGTGGTCATCTACAGTACAAATTTCATGAGCTAATTCTACACAGAATTCAAGTTATAATGGAAAACAGAACGCATATTTTCAGCAGGAAAAATGCAGCTTGAGCTGCTGTCCAAAAACAGTCCTTTAAAAATAGTAAACGAAGTCTAAAAATTATGATTCTGGTGCCATTAGAACCGTATTTCAAAATAGCCTGTTATAGACTCAAGAAAATCCGTTTTTCGTTAAACATTGACCTGTTTACAGCCAACTGAAGATGGCTGTAAATGCTCGGACAAAAACTGTTATCAGCTTATGGTGTGCTAACGCAAGTTCTATTTGTTCCGTTAACATGTTTAGTGTTCACAACGACATCAAACATCAGTATTTACAATCAAATCATCAGGTAATCAACAAGAATCAAAACAACTTCATATTAACATCACTTCATCACATTTCAACAACATTTCATCATTAGGTTAGCTCCATGTTCAAAACTTTGTTTATGATCCTTTAGTGTTCATGGGTTCTCATCATAAAATAACTATTAACCACTCTAAATAACATGAAAATACAAGGATCTAAGTTCTTACCACTAGCTCAAGGCTAGGGGAGTTCAGGTGTAGAAAAGTGGTGGTTAAAAGAAGATGAGAGAGGTCCTTGAGCTTCCGAACACACCAAGCTTGTTTGTATGATCACTAACTCCCTTGGAAGTATGTAGATTGCTTGGAAAATGAAGTGAGGGTGGTGGTATGGTGGTGGTTGTTTTCGGCCGATCAAGAGGAGGAGGGAGAGTGCTTGAAGTGTGTTGTATGTTGGAGGTGATGAATGGATGGAAGTCTTGTGGATTTATAAATAGACCACCAACATTACAATAACCATTGTGTCTTATGTTGCATTAGTCCTTCTTGTCTCCTAACCGGTTGGGGGGGGGGGGTTGGTCTAGTTGGGTTTCAATTGTTTAGTTACTAATCTAGTTAGAAATCAAGTGCTTAGTTAGTGGATTATGGTGTGTTATTAAATATATAGTGTGTTAGGGTGTTCGGGGACCCTAACTAGCTCAGAAAAATAAAAACAATGTGTTTGACAATATTTTTGTGTTCCGGGTAAAGTCCGGTTGTTCGGTTGGGTGTTGTTCCGTTAAAGTACTTAATTAATCCGTAAGGTGTCTTTTATAATATTTTTAGTGACATTTTTATTTTTCAACACTGAGGAAAGCATACCGGACTATTTAGTAACTTTTCCGTACACTACTAGTATGTTAACAAGCACATGTAAGTATAACACATAAATCAGAAAGCAGTTAAATGATTTCGCACAATCATCAAACACTTTAATTATCATTAATAAATTGTACGGATACATGGAATTATGAGGGTTGTCACATTCTCCCCCTGTTAAGAAAATTTCATCCCGAAATTTAGCTCGTGGTTACTGAGGAAGCTAGTTATGTTGCGTTGGTTTCCTGGTTTTCCTGGGGTGTCACAGTACTATAGGTTGGACTCAGCACCTGGTTATTCAGGGGTTGTTAAGGTTATTACTTCACGTTTTCATAGTGGTGGACATGTCTCGTGCACACTACAACTCGCAGTCATGTTGTTATTGCTTGTATCATTGTCGATGGTTTGATTGATTCACTTCTCTACGTGTTACATGCTGGTTATGCTTAAACGCTTTTATACTATATCTATGAAAACTTATGTACTCACCTTTACAGTTTATGTATTGTCTTTTATTTTAACGTATGTGACAGGTTGATGGTTTGATTGCTGAAATCAAGATAGGAAGTCTAGAAACCTGCTAAAAAAAACTAGGTTGTCGGACTTGTTCTGTTTAAGAGATGTGAACTCTATGATGACTGTTTGTGAAATATTTGTTTATTGGTATGGGACAATGAACCTTTTAAATATTGTCATTTAATAGTTGTTATGGATTCTCTTGAGCAATCTAGTTCTCCTAGTGTCGCGCCCCGATGTTTCCGCCATCGGTTGGGGTATGACAGATTGGTTTCAGAGTCATAACTATAGGGAATTAGGTCTAATTAGGAAAATTGACATAGTCAATAGTCTAGGTACCACATCAGACCCTTTTGTGTGAATTCTATCTCTTATGCAAACTAGGGATACCAGTATGAATCGGAACAACTCGCACAAAGTGAGTTACTCCGCTCGACTGAAACATCTCGTATGAAGTAGGTCACATTGCCCGAGTTGTATGCTTCGTACAAAGTATGCCAGCTCATTCTAAAAAAGCTAAATTGCTTTTCCTAAGGAAACTATGTATGCCTTTCCTAAGGCTGACATAATATACACGTTTCAAAAACACTCGTACAACACCAACGAGTGAGTTTGTCGAGATTAGTTGTGAAAACCAAGAACTCTCGGCATGATCACTCACCCCGCTCACTATTCTCAGCACGAGAATCTTTCATTGAGCTAGGAGTGACATCCATATCTCGACGGAAATCACCGTTTCTATGTCATGGTAGTTTCTACCATAGTAGGAGCAAAGTTGTTAGGGGTGAAACCCGCATCTTAATGACACCCTCAACTCTCTAAAATATTTTTACAAAATTCTCACCAAAGTCTCGACTGTTCTAATGACTCGAGTCACGTAGTAACTGGAAGGATGATTGCCGTTCGCCGTACTACGGTGAGAGAGCATAGTCTATTAGGCCAAAGCGTGTACTCAAACTGTTGGGAATAGTTAGATCACTTTGGGTCGTCGATGTCTAACACACGAGACACCCTAATTTTAAGCCTGCAATAGCTGATTTTACGCGTTATTGGTTTTATTATGCTTATATGTTTTATTTACGCTTTTTATGGTTTCGGTTTCTCGCTTTCCGATTATCATGCACTGAAAGGACCGTGTTCACGACCTAAACGAGTCGGTTCAGAGGAATTCCATCAAATACAGGTGCGGAAAACAAGTATTTGACCTATAAACAGCTGAATCTTCACTTTAACACTAATTTGTATTGATATGAATGCAATTACAATCAGTTCTCACACCGGCAGCACCTCGGTATGGAAATCTTTCAAAAACAACTTATGATTTCGCTTGACACTAGCCTCCTATATATAGACTTCAAGGTTTCGCTTGGAATGGACATCAGCATGTCTCAAGCGAAATCTGATGAAATGATTTCGCTTGAGATGCTTCAAGCGAAACCTTCAACTTAAACTATTGTTCAAGCGATATCTCACTAAATCTATCACATTTTATAGTTTTACATGCCCTGATCTTTTCTAACTAGTGTAAGACTCGATACAAGACGAAGTCGACAGATGTAGTGCACCAACAGACTCCCCCTCAGATGTTGACGAGTCGATTATCGAGTCACAATAACACTGTGTCTTCACATCTTCATTCTTGATCAGTCTCTGGGCTTTTCTCTCTCTATCTTCTTCTCCAGAATCACTTGGCTCTATCAGACTCCCCCTCACGATTTGCTGGCATTCATTTGTTCTTCAGCAACATCTGCTTTAGGATAGATGCCTGACTCAAATGTTGTCTACAAGATCATTGCCTGGATCTCGTCTAATTCTCTTGATCAGATCTCTTGATTCCTTAAGTTCATCAGCATCAGCAGCTAGCGAACTTTAGATTCATGATCAGATTCTGACTTTCATAAGCTTTGAATGAATTAATCTGGCTCACCTGTAACAATCTTAACCCAGAAATAAATTTTCTAGATTTAACAATTTAAATGTACCAACAATCTGATATAATCAGATAACTTTCTCTCATGTTACATACCAAAAGATGAACCAAATGTAGGTTTTTTTAAAAAAAATACCAATTGTTAGAATTTTAACAAACCTTTTGACATTTTAAGATTCACTCCCCCTTACAACCAAGTCATCATGTTTAGCACTTGAAATTTTGACAATCAGCTTTCCAATATCAGTTGTCGAAAATCTTTTTGATTTTTTTTTAAATTTATGCTAAAACACACTAAAATCTTTTTGTAATTTTTGAATGTAATGGAATGCAATAAAGAAATATTTACAAACAATATTTTTGTGAGTTTGTGCAAGAGGATCATATCAGTTTATGAAACATATCACTAACACCGTTAAGCTTCATTTCATATTAAGTTCTAAACAATTTACCTAGATTGTCAGTATGTTTGTCCACTTAAATTTTCACACAAAGTTCAACTGATCCGAGATACGATGTTAATGTTTTAAGCAACTTAAACTTATCCGTGTTTCCCACTACTTGAATATACTCCCGTATCCAGATCCCAATATTCAGTCTTACAGATGAATATACCACAGATGATATCTATCAGGGGAATAAAATATAGTACGAGGGCCGTGAGAGCTCAGGTCGATACTCCCGTATACGCAGAGAGATGACGGCTTCGACTTTTGGTGTGTCCCCTTTAGAGGATCTTTTGTTTCAACAGCCATGATTAGCATTTTTCAATGTTTCATCATTTTTAGCTGAGGGTGAGCTATATTTCAAGCAAATGTAAAGTATTCTCCGGGGACTAGGCCATTGCTTCCGCAAAATCAGAAGTCCCGGGATAATACCCCAGATATCACTGAGCATAAAGACCTAGTATCTCAAAATAAGGGACCTTTCAAATAAGATTTCAGGGGTTACCTATATATCCAAGCAGTTTTGTTACCCACAGAATAAGCAAGTTTGAATTTTAGGTTTATATCTCGTCACAATCTACTAAATGTGCAAAAACCTACTGACATATCCGCAGTAAGATTGTTTATCACATTTTTCTTTACATTTCTCTAGCATGTTGTGACAGTCCACTGATGTACTATCATTTCCTCTATATGCAACAAAAACTCATTTTTGACTTTTATCATGTTTTTTTTTTCTTTTTCAAATTTTCAAATGTTTTTGGATTTTCTGAAAATTTTACTCCCCCTAAAATGCAAACACATTTTAGAAAAATTTGAAAACTAAAACTCTTGACACAATTAAAACATACAAACTGTACAGAAACTTAACAAACTGATATCGAATCGCATCAAATCGCCATTCACTCGGCATAAACAATCAGAACTCCCCCTATCACAAAACTATTTTCTCATTTAGATTTCAAAACACTTAAGTTTGTTTTAATCAAAATGATTTTTCCGGAAAATAAGTTTTGATGACATAATCATTTGTATATTCGGGGTGTGGTTCATCACATTGTCTATTCTTAACCACTTGTAGCAAATCAAGTACAAATTAATGTCCCTGATTTACCACTTGCATGTATGCACCTTCTATACCAATTGTAAAAATTACCACATGTAGAACACAATACCACTTGTAGGAATATTACGTCTACATCACCATTTTACCAATCAAAATGCCGATTCCTGCTTCACACTTACCAACCTGGAAGCTCCGGCGTAGTCATACAACCTGTAAACATTCAAACACTATCAAAATTTTTCAACCAAAAACTTCAAACATTAGAAAAATGCCGATTCCTGATCCACGATATAAACTTGGGATCTCCGGCATAGTCATAAGACTATCATTGAAAACAAACTTCCACCCAAGTCTTCTTAGACTTGGTGGCTTCCAATTCTTGTGCAGTAGGGTTGTAAGTTGCCTTTTTAGTTGCATAAAAATCTTTAACTCCCTTTACTTTCCCATCAAGCATTTTCTTAAAAATTTTCTTAACATTTTCATTAAATGTTTTTTCAATATCAAAATCTGAGATTTCTACTTTACCAACCATTTGTTTAATCTCTTCCACACTCAATGATTTAATGTCAACATCATTCATCAAATCTTTGATCTCATCTTGTGACTCCTCTGATTTTGTGAAATCAGATTCATCGCCAGATTGTACATCTGATTTTTTAACAATCCATTTTTGATTGTCTTTTGCATTCTTTTTGTACAATCTTTTAGAATTTTCACCAACTTCATTCTTTGAATTTTCAAAATTTTTGAAGTTTGTAGTTGGTGAATCATTCTTTTCAACCACTTTTTCTTTAAGTTTTTCAGATACTCCCTGTTTTTTGTTGACTTTGTTTGGACAATTGTGAGCGATGTGTCCAACAACTTGGCATTGAAAACAAGTTCTTGTGTCTTTTGATGGAAAAACTCCAATTGGATGAAAAACTCCAGTTCCTGTTCTTTTCCTTTCAGCAAGGAACTCTTGATTTGATTTTCTCCAAAATAAGCTATTTGACTCCTCTTCATAACTTTTTCCTGCAACATATGTCATTTTTGATTTAAAATCTCTAACATATTTTTCATTTTTACAATTTTCCGATAGAGTAAAACCAAGACCTTTCTTTTTGTAACTACAATTTTGATTAGTTTTCTTTTGAAAACTAGAACCAGAATTGTAATCCTTTTTCCCTTTTTTCTTGTTTAACCTTTGTTGAACTCTAGAAGTGTATTTTTTAGGTTTTTCAGTAGATTTTAGATCCTTAATTTCAGAAAAATTAATTTCCGTCATTTTGAAAACCTTTTTGATCATGTCAAAACGAACACTTCTAATCGGAAACTCTTTGTCAGAGTATAATTTGTCCGAATCATTTAAAGTATATGCAACTTCAAATGTTTCATCATCCAAATTTGCCTTTGATAACAAAAATTCTTTACTGTAAGACCGTTTTTCTGATGACTTTGAACTGTTGACTGACGAACTTGAACCTCAAACTTTGACTCAGACACCTCCTCAGTATCCAACACCTGATCGACCACCTTTTTGATTAACTCAGACTCATGATCAGTATCAGACGAGGTAAATGTGATGTCAATGTTATCTGGTAAAACGTCAGTTGTCTCTGATTTTAACTTTATATTGACTGCTTTTTCGACTTGCTCCTCATTTGGTTTTCTAGGAGAATACCCTTCCCAGATAGGAGGCGGACACTTGTTGTATTTAACAGTCGATTTCTTACCAGTCTCATTCTTTTGCTTCTCATCCTGAAATGCATCAAAACCTGCAACAGTAGGATAAACTCGATCAATAACATAATCAGAACAAGAATAACTCAGTAATAACCTTCTTATCCTTTCATTCTCGATCTTTTCTTTCTCCAACTCTTGCTTTAGATTAGCATTTTCTTCGATGTAATGATTAATTGCCTTTTGCTTTGTCATCAATGTAGCATTCGTCATCGTTAAAGCCTTTTCTCTTTCAGAGTTCGTTGTTTGAAGACCTGTCACTGTTCTGTTCAACACGCTATAAGATTCTTTTACATAACTGATGTCAGATAGTAACTTTTCTATTAGTTTTTCTCTATCAAACAGAGTCACATCTTTTTCTTCGCAATTTTTGCAAGCTTCCAAACACTTCTTGCAAGGCTTTTCAACTTCAACAATCTTCTCAATCTCGATTGTTTTTACCACTTCAATTACTTTTTCTTCACCAGTTACCTTCTCAGTTTCAATTACCTTTTCTTCATTCACACTTTTAACTTCTTCAGTTTGAACAACAGTTTCAAACTTTTCATCTTGTTGTTGTTCTTTTGCAGCTTGTTTCTCCTTCAGTTTCTCCATGCGATCTGCAAAATAGAAATGAAAACTTTCAGGAGAAAGATGTTTTTTAGCAATATTAATATGTTTCTCTTCCTCATCATCACTGCTACTCTCAATCGGTGTTTGATCAAACTCTACAGATTTTTCAGAATCAGCACTTTCTGAAATATCAGAATCAGATGGTGTTTGATCAAATACAACTTCCTTTTCTGAAATATCCTCATTTTGCACACTCTCGTTTGAACTTAATGACTCAGTATCAGCACTTTCTGAACTTTCTTCAGATGTAATCGATTGATCTTTCACTGTTTCACCAATTGATCTCATCCAAGTAGTAAACAAATCTGGTTCTCTAACAATCTTTGCAATGAAAGCTTTGAAATCCCCCTTTTCATCAATAAACATATCCCAGCTGAATCCTTCAGGTAGTTGTTCATCATTTTGGTCCACTAAACATGCTGTGCTGTTAGAAGAAATGTAGTTGCTCCAGTTGAAATCTACCAAACATCCTTTCTTTGAATCTTCAATCTTTCTACCATGAGCTGTCTGTGAGTCTTGTATCTGACCAACTTGCTGATAAATGGCTTTCCGGTAGTAGTCATCTTTTCCAAATGGATTCTGAGCACCACTAACTTCTCTGTTCTTGCACTCCCGCTTAAAATGACCCTTTTCCCTGCATCTGAAACAAGTAACTTTAGATTTATCAAAACCTAAAGTAGAAACACAAGCATCAAGAAAGTCATTTCTCCCGGTAATTGTCTTGAACTTTTCAGCACGTCTAAGAACACTTGCAAGACACCATTTGATATCCATTAGTTCCATCTCTTCAGCATCTATTTGATCATAATCCTCTTTGGTAAGCATAGGATTTCCAATTCGACCAGCAACTAAACCTTCATATGATATAAGTACGGAACCAAGTAATGCCATATGATCTTTCGCAATGTCTTCAGAAAAACTTTGACCTTCTGGAAGATTTAGAGCTATGTTGCATTGAATCACACAACCATTTCCCATCTTTGTGCTTTGAGACTGAAAACTTTCTGATGTACTTTTCGGATTTACACTTGGATACAATGAGAAACCACTGTTGCTTTTGTTTGAGTTTTGATCAGTCTTTTCTGTAGAATCCCCAACACTATAAGCAGTCTGGATTTTCGGACTTCTCTCAGCTTCTGAAATCGGAATACTACCTTTGTAATACATCTTTACATCTTGTTGACCACTTGGATTATTCATCCTTGCAATCTTCTGCTGTTCCAAATCCTGACTTTCAATCTTTTCAATGAACTGAGAGATCGACAACCCTTCATAAACTCCGGTATTCTTCAGTATCATCAAATATGTTCCCCACTCTTTCTGGGGTAAAGCATCAGCTAGCTTATCCACCCATTCTTCATCTTCTTTGTTAATATTCATCATCGACATTGTTCGAACTAAGTGACAATATCGTTCAATGAGTTCCTTTGTATCTTCTCCGGGCAAACTTGTGAACAAGTCAAACTCCTTTTTAAGCAACGCCTTTTTACTTTTAATCATGTTTGCACTACCTTCAACTTTGACTTTCAAAGCATCCCAGATTGACTTTGATGTTTTGTCATGTTGAAGTAGTATAAAGATGTCTTCTTTGATAGCTTGTTGAAGCAAACTGATCATCATTTTTTCAGCTCGATACATTTCCCGTTCTTCATTACCAAACTCTGAAAGTTGTTTTACTGTCTCCATTTCAGAACGTGGTAACATATACTTTTTCAGAATACATTCCCATGATCTTAGATGATTTGCTTGCACCCAGTTTTCGAAACGATCTTTCCATCCATAGTATTCCTCAATGTTCATTAACTTCGGGGGTTTCTGAGTAGTCCCCGTTTCATTTTCTGAATTCATGTTCTGAGCAATGGAAGATGAACTAGACGATGTTGCAAACGCGTTGTGAAAATCGTTATCCATGTTTCAATCACTTTCAAGCGAACTAGTCAAGTGAACAATCTTTGAAGCGAAATAGTCAATCTGATTGAAGCGAAATGATTCAAGTGAAACTTTCTGAAATGAGAATCCTGAAGCGAACACCTTGAAGCGAAACACTGAAGCGAAAACGTTGAAGCGAAAACAAATCCTGTTTGAAGCAAAATGTTAAGTGTCACTTGAAAGTTCAAGCGAAATCGTCCAATGAAGCTTTGTTCTTCAAGCGAAATCTATTCGAAGGTCGATTTTGATCAATTTTAGGTCGAATTTTGCTATGAAACTTTCAAGGGTTTGTTATCTTGTACTTTTAAACAATCCGTGAGAAATTGAATAGTTTTTGACCGTGAAAAATTTCTGAACTGATGAAAGAAGATGTAGAAGTAAGAGATTTTGAACTGTTTCAGCTGAATTTTGCAGAACTCCTCCTCCAGGCTATGATACCAATTGAAAGGACCGTGTTCACGACCTAAACGAGTCGGTTCAGAGGAATTCCATCAAATACAGGTGCGGAAAACAAGTATTTGACCTATAAACAGCTGAATCTTCACTTTAACACTAATTTGTATTGATATGAATGCAATTACAATCAGTTCTCACACCGGCAGCACCTCGGTATGGAAATCTTTCAAAAACAACTTATGATTTCGCTTGACACTAGCCTCCTATATATAGACTTCAAGGTTTCGCTTGGAATGGACATCAGCATGTCTCAAGCGAAATCTGATGAAATGATTTCGCTTGAGATGCTTCAAGCGAAACCTTCAACTTAAACTATTGTTCAAGCGAAATCTCACTAAATCTATCACATTTTCTAGTTTTACATGCCCTGATCTTTTCTAACTAGTGTAAGACTCGATACAAGACGAAGTCGACAGATGTAGTGCACCAACATGCACAACTCGCAAATCGCTCGTAATCTAAAACGCCAACTAATCACAGACAGACTAAGAACGCTCATACGCTACAGTACTTGCTGATGTACGCTATACTTATCGCTCACGCTACTCTCTATCTTTCGCAACTCTCGAATCGCGCTACGCTTTTAAATGTAGGTGAATACGTGCAAAATAGGTGTTTATGTGCTAATACGTGCTTATGTGCTTACGTGCCTATGTGATTATGTGCTTACGTGCTTATGTGTTTACGTGAATGTGTGCCTTATGAGAATAATAATAATATAAATATATATTGTACGAAACGCTAAACTACTCTCTACGACCCAACATAATCGAATCCCATCTAAATGGCAGATGACTTCTTTTGGATCCCATACTCCTGTCCAACGAAACCACGCTAACAAGCGTATTGCTTCCCTTATGGCCAAGGAAATGGCCAATGTCATACCGCAAATCATCAGGGAAATCAATGCTGTTAGCAGTACTTCATCCGTTGATTCAAAGAAATGACTCGCCAAAAGCTTCTTTCAACTTTAAGTAATTTAAAGCATGTGGTCCAACGGAATTGACTGGTGAAGATGGACCCAGTGCTATATTTTAGTGGTTTGACTCAATCGAAGTCGCTCTTTGCCAAAGTAGATGCCCAGAATAACTCCGCACTGTGAATGCTACCGAAGTCTTCCAGTCTAGGGCACTAGATTGGTGGACTGCTGAGCGCAACAAGCGCGGTAATGATGTAACTTATGGCCTCTCATGGGAGGAACTGAAGGAAATCATGATGAAAGAATTCTGTCCCCCGCATGAATTCCAGAAGCTGGAGAACGAGTTCTGGAATATCAAATAAGAAGGAAGTGACAAAGCTGGTCTCATCGCTCATTTTAAGCAGCTCAGCATCATCTGTTCTAGTCAGGTGGACACGCCTGACAAGGCAATCAAGAAGTATATTCGAGCTCTTCCGGATTGTGTTGCCGATTTTCTCCAAGCAGTGAGGACCACTACTATCGAGGAAACCTACCAACTCGCTGCTGAGATCAACGATAAACGATTCTTGGCTGGAGCTTTCAAAACCTCGACCAAGAATCTCAACCAGGTCACTACTACTCCGAACACCGAATCTGCAGCATCTCAAGGATCAAAGTCTTCACGACAGAGTCGCAAGCATCGAAACAACAGCAAGAACAACGCAGTGGTTACATCGCCGCCCAACCCTCAGTCTCAACAAACTACAGTTTCCAGCTTGCCACCAGCTGAGCGTGCATACACTGTTAATCATCCTTTGTGCGCTACGTGCACCTATCATCACCCAGCTGGGATAGCTTGTCATTTCTGTGTCCACTTCAACCTCTACGGACACTTCACAGCAAACTGTCGCACTGGCCCTCGCCAGCAAGCTCTTCAAGCTCCCGTACCACCAGCTCAACCCCGCGCTCCTCAAGTTAATCAAGCTCTACCCGCACCAGCTGCTAATGCACGTGCTTGCTATGCATGTGGTGATCCAAACCACTTTGCAAATGTCTTCCCAAATTGCGTTATGAAATAAGAGCAGCAGCAACAATAACAAGCACCGCAACAACAACAACAGCAACAGCAGCCACAGCAACAGCAACCACCAACAGCCCGCAGAAGAACATTCAATATCAACGTCCGCCAGGCCCAGACTGACAACAATGTTGTCAATGGTACGTTTCTCGTCAGTGGTATATATGCTTCTTGCTTAATTGATACTGGAGCCGATAACTATTTTGTGTTGTTTGAATTCGAAAATCTTTTAAAACATAAACGAGCTAGACTCCCAACGACGTTCGACGTAGAAATCGCCACCGGAAGAACCGTTACTGTCAATTCTATTCTATGTGATTGTACTCTTGAACTCAACAGTCACATCTTCCCTATCGATCTCATCCCTATACAACTTGGTAGTTTCGATGTCATAGTAGGCATGGATTTCCTTCGGGAAAATCGTGCTAAAGTTGTTTGTTTCGAAAAGATGATTCGTTTCTCTCTTTCAAACGGTGATCAACTATGTGTTTATGGAGAAGTACCCTCGAAAGATTTGAAGCTTATGTCGTGTATTCAAGCGAGCAAGTATCTTTGAAAGGAATACTTGGCTTTCTTGGCCCAAATTGTAGTAGCGGAAAAGGAAAAGGAAAAGAAAACAGTGAAAGACGTCCCCGTTGTTTGCGAATTTCCTAATGTTTTTCCCGACGATTTACCTGGTCTACCCCTACCCGCGATATCAACTTTCGTATTGATCTTATCCCTGGTGCTAACCCTGTTTCCAAAGCTCCCTATCGCCTCGCACCTTCCGAAATACGTGAGTTGTCTAACCAACTCCAGGAGTTACTTGATAAAGGCTTTATACACCCTAGCACATCACCATGGGGTGCACCTGTCCTTTTCGTGAAAAAGAAGGATGGATCGTTCCGTATGTGCATCAATTATAGGGAACTCAACAAGCTTACTATTAAAAATCGCTACCCGCTCCCCCGAATTGTTGATTTATTTGACCAACTACAAGGTGCTACGTGTTTTTCTAAGATCGATTTACGTTCAGGCTATCATCAGTTGCGTATTCAGGACCAAGGCATTCCGAAAACCGCTTTTCTCACCCATTACGACCATTACGAATTCGTAGTCATGCCTTTTAGTCTCACCAATGCACCAGCGGTCTTCATGGACTTGATGAACCATGTTTGTAAACCCTTCTTGGACCGTTTTGTTATTGTTTTCATCGAAGACTTTCTCATCTACTCGAAGTCGAGAGCAGAACACGTGCGACATCTTCATTTAGTTCTTGAGCTTCTCCAAGGAAATCGCCTCTACGCCAAGTTATCCAAGTGTGAATTTTGGCTTGAGGAGGTTCAATCTCTTGGTCATATTATTAACAGTCAAAGAATTCATGTCGATCCCGCGAAGATAGAAGCTGTTAAGAGTTGGATTACACCGAAGTCGCCATCTAAAATCCGTTCTTTTCTCGGATTGGAGGGTTATTATCGCCGATTCATCGCTGATTTCTCCAAAATCTCCGTACCGCTTACCACTTTAACCCACAAGGATAAACCTTTTGTTTAGAATTCCTAACAAAAGGAAGCCTTTCAGAATCTTAAGCATATTCTTTGAAATGCTCCCATTCTCACTCTTCCTGACGGAAATGACGATTTCGTTGTTTACTGCGATGCCTCTAACCTAGGCCTTGGTTGTGTTCTTATGCAACGAGACAAGGTCATCGTGTATGTGTCTCGACATCTCAAGATCCACGAGAAGAACTACACAACCCATGATCTCGAACTCGGTACAGTTGTTTTTACGTTAAAGATTTGGCGACACTACGTATATGGTACCAAGTGTACGGTCTTCACCGACCATAAGAGCCTACAACATATCTTGAACCAGAAAGAGCTGAACATGTGCCAATGCAGATGGGTTGAACTTCTCAACAACTATGCTTGTGAGATACGCTACCACCCAGGCAAAGCAAACGTCGTGGCCGATGCTCTCAGTCGACGAAGCTATGTGCATAGCATACGCAATGTTCAAGCCCATCACGACCTTGAAATCCTCATTCGCGACACGCAGCATGTTTGTTTTCTTGAAAATACCTTAAAGGGAGAAAGGATACTTGGTTCCAAAAATCAATTAGTGAATAAATCTAATGGTATCTTTCACTATCTCGGCCGCATTTGGATTCCTAGTCGCAACAATCTTCGAGAGATATTGATGAATGAAGCCCACAAGTCTCGATATTCCATTCACCCCGGTGCCGACAAGATGCACCAGGACCTTCACTCCAGGTACTAGGGGTCGGGCATGAAAAAATATATCGCCCTATACGTTTCAAAATGCCTAACTTGCTCGAAAGTTAAGGCTAAACACCAACGACCCTCTAGCTTACTCGAACAACCCGAGATCCCTATGTGGAAATGGGAGAGTATTGCCATGGATTTTATTACGAAAATCCCTCGCACACCCTCTGGTCACGATAGCGTTTAGGTTATCATGGATCGTCTTACGAAATCCGCCCATTTCCTACCGATACGAGAAGACTTCAAGGTAGAACGATTAGCACGAATCTACACCGACGAAGTTATATGTCGAAATGGGACACCTCGTGACATCATATTTGACCACGATGGTCATTTTACCTCATGGCTCTGGGAGACATTTCAATCTGCTCTCGGTACTACTCTTAATCTCAGTACCACATTCCATCCCCAGACCGACAGTTAGATTGAGCGGACGATTCACACCCTTGAAGACATGCTTCGTTCGTGCTTTATCGATTTTGGTGGTAAGTGGGATTCGCATTTACCTTTAGTAGAATTCTCGTACAATAATAGTTATCATACTAGTATTCAAATGGCGCCCTTTGAGGCATTATATGGTAGAAAATGTCGATCTCCTATTGTGTGGTACGAGATTAGAGACCCACAGATTACCGGTCCCAAGTTACTCCAAGAGACGATAGACAAGATCCTCCATATACGAGACAATCTCTTGAAAGCTCGGAGTCATCAAAAGAGCTATGCCGATAAACGCCGCAAGCCCCTTGAGTTCGAATTTGGCGATCACGTACTCCTAAAGGTTTCACCTTGGAAGGGGGTGATCCGATTCGGCAAGAAAGGAAAGCTAGCGCCACGATACGTGGGACCCTTTAATATTTTGGAAAGGATTGGTAAAGTGGCCTGCCAACTCGAACTACCAGAGGAACTCAGCAACGTACACCCGACTTTCCACGTCTCGAACCTCAAGAAGTGTCTAGCCGAAGAAAATCTTCATGTGCCGCTCGAAGATTTGCAAGTAAACGAGACTCTTCACTTTGTGGAAAAGCCTGTAGAAATCATGGATCGAGAGACCAAGAAACTTAGACGCTCCCGCATTCCCATAGTCAAGGTTAGATAGAAAGGCAAACGTGGCGCAGAGTTCACTTCAGAACTCGAGAGTGATATGAAGGCTAAATACCCGCATCTCTTTGTTACGTCTACTACTTAATTTCGGGATGAAATTCCCTAAAGCAGGGGAGACTATAGCAACCCGATCTTTCGGTTGTTCCTATTCTCGGTTATTCTTTTGTAATCGCTTGTACTCCGAGATTCAATTAACGCAATAGGTTTGGCTATATTTTAAACTATATTTTAAACGCATTTATAACGCATCTATATCGCTTATTTAACGCAATTATCGAATTCTTTCACATTTAAACGCTTATCACAACGCAAACTGGAAACACGGATTGGTTATTTATTTATTTTCTTGTGTTAATTGTGTGTTTACTTGTTTATTTGATTACTTGTGTGTGATTATTATGTGTATGGTTACTCGCAAACGTTATCGCAACGCAAACTCAAACGCAATTCGGATAACTCGAATTATCACACCAAAACGCTACACAACACTACACTCAAACTCTCGCTAAATTACTTTAATTATACATATTAACTAACGCAACCAAACAAATTATACGAGCATTCTACACGGAAAACGAGAGGATGATTCACAAGAACGCGGTTGCCGTCCGAATAGACCATTCGTCCAAATGGCCATCCGTCCAGATGGAGCCCATCCGTCTGGATGGAGCTCATCCGGACAGAAGCCATCCGAACGCAACCCATCTGAATACCGCCACTCGTGCACCACCTCAACTCCCTCCCTCACCTATAAATAGAAGACTTGTGTCTTCATTTCAACATTTTCGACTCTCAAACGCTCCCAACCTTTCAGATGCGATTCAAGACCGATTTGTAAGCTATTTCCCTCAAATCTACTTCAATCTTCACCTCTAATCACTTGTACTTCATCTTACTCATCAAAATCACACAAACATTTCAACTTTTTCTCAAAAATCCTTGATTCCGGCCGTTTCGGAGATGGTACCCACTCAGTTTGCTTAGGCAACTGTTGTGGAACATTATTCAATCAAGATTGGCCTAGAATCCAAAGGATTTTCACACTTTTCAACTCATTTATGAAAGATTTCAACACATTTTCCACTTATTTTGAAACTTATCTTCTATTTTCACAAAACCCTGGTGAAATCGGACTCGATCATACTCTCGACTCGTTCCTTAGTCGAGAGCCGAATTGAAAAAACTGATTTCCACCAAAGAGATGGACCGATTAACGGGTCAAACATGAATCTTCATCAAGAACCGCACTTCTGTCCGTACGGGCAAGGCCCATCCGGATGGACTGGACTTGGTGAGGGCCAGTTGGATGATTCCGTCGTCACACCGTCTGCGTTAACTTGAAACTTTTTCAAAACATCGAACCACGTACCCTCCGACCACAGACCCTCCGACTGGATGACCATCCATCGTCACACCGTCTCCGTTAACTCGATAATATCCGTTGTTTAAATTTGATAAACGGTTTCTCGCAATCAAACACAAACTCTGCGAATAGCCAACCATACGAATGGCCATCCGTCCAGATGACCATCCGTCTGGATGGGACCCATCCGTTCGGATGTACTGTTACAACACTTAACCCGCTAGACATTCTGTTTCCGGTCCAACCGACTGTGTTTATCTGTTAAACACGCACTGTGAGTATACTCAAACCCTTTTTCGCTTAACGCACTTTTGGCTGTTACTACGTTCTCTATATCAAAATGTAACACACACAATACTAAACGCTTCGTAAACGCTAACCGCTCTCGCATGTTATACATGATTCGATGAACGCTTGTATGTTATGTTTACACAATGATTACTGCTTCCCACCCTTAGCAACGATAGTACTATAGTTTGGACTCAGTACCTGCTTATTCAGGGGTTGTTAAGGTTATTACTTCACGTGTTCACAGTGGTGGACATGTGTCGCGCACTCTACAACTCCTAGTCATGTTGGTATTGTTTGTATCATTGTCGATAGCTTAATTTATTCACTTCTCTACGTGTTACATGCTGGTTATGCGTAAACGCTTTTATACTATATCTATGCAAACTTGTGTGCTCACCTTTACATTTTATGTGTTGACTTTTATTTTAACATATGTGACAGGTTGATGGTCTGATTGCTGAAATCAAGATAGGAAGTCTAGAAACCCGCTAAATAAAAATCTAGTTTGTTGGACTTGTTTTGTTTAAGAGATGTGAACTCTATGATGACTGTTTGTGAAATATTTGTTTATTGGTATGAGACAATGAACCTTTTAAATATTGTCATTTAATATTTGTTATGGATTCTCTTGAGCAATCTGGTTCGCCCAGTGTCGCGCCCCGATGTTTTCGCCATCGGTTGGGGTGTGACAATCGGGGCTTGGCTAGTTGCGTCAATCCTCCTTGTTTTGCACATTTAAGCTCTTTTGACCCTGTAAATTAAAAAAAAGGAACAAAGAAACAAGCTTTTTCCAACATTAGTACCGAAAAATGGTTGATTTTATGCCGTATTTGATATAATTTATATGTTGTATTTTATGCACATCAGCAACTTTTTTCCAATAAACATTTTTGTTTACCTTCTTTACCTACTTAACCTTCTTTAGTTCATCATGAAAACACTCTTGATAGCATACTCAGCTAACACCACACAAAAATCACCCTTTTTCCAAGATCGCCAGAGACCACCTACTGCCTCGATTTTTCTTTCAGCTGACTCTTACCACTTTCAGCCTTGTGATCGCAATACCTTCTTAAATCGAAACTACTTGCTTTAGTTACTTTCTCGGTCAAACCACTACTGCATTTTTTTACTTCTCGATTGTTGTACATTAAATGGAAAATACCTATTACGATAAATTGACTTGCTTTTCCGCTAGAGCTTAATAACTGAGCCTGACATGCTTCTCCGTTGCAACTTAATAACTGAGCCTCCTGCCTTTTAATAAACTTCTACCTACTTCTGTGCTTGTTCAAATTAACCAAGCTTCCTAGGTGGTTGATAGCTTTACCACGCTACCTGCATGCTTTTTTTTCTTTGTCGTCGATGGTGAGAGAATTCACCTAGTAACCTAGTTGCTTAATTAATTCAGTAATCAACTAGCTTGTAAACAATGTACAAAGGATATCAACCATTGAATAGCTGCTGCCCTTTTTCTCCTATTGACTTTCTCAGTTCGTTCTTATTGATTTCCGTGTTGATCAGTTATGTTTAAACATAATGGAAAACATGAAAACATACCTGTGATTGCAGACAAGCCAGCAGAGAATCCAGTAAGTGATGCAGCCATCGAGTTCGACATGCTTGTCAAGATGATCTGGTTCCTTCTTAGGGTGCAATCTAATGATGGTGATGAGAAAACCGAAAAGGGTATCGGTTGGGAGAGAAAGAGGCTGAGATTGATGTTATTGAGTAATTAGATTGTCTGACCTTGAAACCTCTACATTATTTTCCTTATATATGCACCCAAGCGGTAACCCTAACTAGCTAATAAGGTAATATGGTCCATTAGCAATTATCAACTAATTATTTAATAGGTTGTTATATATTTTGATCTATATATTGTAAATCATTATAATGGCTACTAGATTAAATACAACATAATAATATATTTAATCTTACATTCTCCCATTTAGCCGAGTAATCATTTACTATGAGTATTAGATAAGCCCGATCAGGAGCTAACACTCATTTTAGCTTTAAACCAAGAACTGTGGTAGAGAAATACACTCATTATGCGACTCAGGACCCCCAATAGTCATACTACAGCCTCAATTTAAAACCTAATCGTTATGATCAAAATACGCATAAGCCCTTTGTTTAATTTGTAATTTTATTTGTCTATATGTCATTATATACCGGCTGAACATATTCTTAGAGACATACAAAATTAAAATGATGAGGAAAATTAATTAATAGTTAATCATTCATAGTACGATATGCAGTTACGCACGTCCATAAATAAAAACTCGTTTCTTTTATGAGCTTTCTTAATAAGACTTATGGATAATGGCCCTTCAGTTATAGGATCCTTAAGCATATCATGAATGTATTCGATACAAAGATTTAGTTTCCTCAATTCATTCATAAACGAATAATTAATTCCGTATCGAAATTTAATGTAGCACCTCTCGAACTGTTACTTTCAAGGAGACATGGTAACTAACTTTATCACAATAAGTCTTCAATATATTAATTATATGGAGTTAATAAACTTATGAGTCCACTGATAAATTGCCAACAACATTTAGTGACTATATATGTCGTTATAACTTAGGTTGTTGATATCAGTCCATTATGACTCCTCCATGATATAGGTTTTGTCCGCTGACATAAAGATATACCCGAAATTACATTTTTCATCTTTGAATATGTAACAACCATAATTTTAATTAGCGATTTCCGTAAATAATCACAAATTACTGAGTATTTATATTTAAACATTCATGCTCAAATACGGGTTTATTAAAACTTTTCTAAACTTGAAAGCAAAACAACATAATGTAATTTAATTCATCGTTTTAAAATAACGACGAAACAACTTGCGGAATCTTCATTTAACGTGTGTTCGGTTCTTGCTCGACGCTTGATCTTCATCCGGGACTCAAACTGGCCTCCACCGTAGCTTACGGTAGCCACCGTAAGCTACGGTGGCCTCTGTTCTAAAATACCCCCACCGTAAGGCAGGAGGTAACTATCGTAAAGATTTCAGCCCCACCGTAACTTACGATGGGCACCGTAGGTTACGGTGGTCCCTGTATCAGACATTTCCATTTTTTTCCCGTTTGAAACGAAAACTTCCGTATCTTTCAATCCGCATATCCGTTTGACCTCCCGTTTCTTCCTACATGATCGTAATTTGACTCTCCATCTCATGGAGTTTAAATCCAACATTCAAACCAATAAAATCCTAAATTTTTAAGCATTCGGCTTATTATTAAAAATCCACATTTTGACCCGTTGGTATTTAGGACCTCCAAACTTGTTTCTAGTTAATCATAAATCATAGACCAAGGTATTTAACTCAAAATATCTATCATGGATTCATAAGTATTGTGAATTACGCGGCAAATACCCAAGTTACGCGCGTAATTCATTTTGACCCGTTTAGAAGATCTTTTATGCATTTTGGTCCAAAACTAGCTCCTTTCTTTTCAATACTTCGTAATGCCACATCTAAATATCTGCCTATGTTCCACCACAACTATTTTTGTGGTGGATTTAGCATAACTAACCTATTATCCCACATTTACACATCGGTTGGTCATTTTACGCAAATGACCATTTTTGTGCATTTGACCCACAAATGTATATTCCTATAACTTTTATTCATATTTAATGATTTCATAATCTTAATGCAAGTTCCTAAACAACCCCTATGGGTTGTTTGTCCAATTTACCCTTCAATGGCGTTTTAGTCAACATTAGCCCCTCACTTACTATGAAGGGCTTTTGCTACATATTTGGCCATGAAGTACGTTATCCACAACCATATTTACACATACCTGGCTCGAGTTAACTTATTGACCCATTTCGATACATTGCCTCTATAATATGCTAATTTGTAGCGCTTTAATCCATAAACCATTATTACCCTGTAAGCATAAGACTTGACACGTACTTATTAGTCGTCACTTGTCAACTGGCACTAAAAGTCACCCTTTGACCCATTTGGTCTAAACGACCAAACATTTTGCATTTGAATTTAGAATGGTATATATATATACCATCTAGTTATTTAACCCATTTCGGCTTACGCCGTAGGGTATCTTATAACTTTTACTTATATTTATCGGCACCCGACTAAATTACAATTTTATCCCTATCCTTATTGTGAGTTACCCCATACGGTAACATCTCAGGATTCATTGTATGCTTGTCATTTACGACTATATTACCATTTACCCATATCTACCATTCATCATGGTTTTTATCAATTTTGTGTATGTCCCGACTCGTATCATTTGCATCAGAAATCCATATTTTCCAATATTGTTTTTATCGAGTTTAAAACTTATAGAATAAATAAGTATTCTACAAAATGGTGTGAGTTTCACTTACCTTGCCTCCAGTTATTGCTCTTTTCGCGGACCCGATCTGTTTGACTCGCTTCTTTCCCAAGCCTCCATCTAGCTTGTCAAGAGTCAAACTATCATCATAATTCGTAAGACGGTTAGATTAGTCATCATTATTTTGACTATTTCATCTTACGGATTTTATGTCAAAACTTCTATTCTACTTCATCATTGGTTAGTTTGACTTTCTAAAATCAACTACCTTTAATCATATAATATGCACAATTAAGGCACATCAATATTATGATTAGAAATCGTTTTATCCCATATCTTATGTAATTAGTCAAGTTAGCTAATTACGCGTTTCTTTCATAATTCCATCTTTTCATACAAAACCCAATTCATGGTAATTATGATTCATGTACCCAAACACCTAAATTGTTCAAGTACTATATCTTTACTATCTAATATGATGATTCTAATCACAAATTAGGCACTAACATCATCATATTATAAAAACCCATTTCAAGTCATGTATGATCAACACTCAAACTTGCAAATTGTTCAAGTATCTTGTTTCTACTATCAACTATGATGATTTTAAACATGTGTATATCATCATCTTCACTGCATAATCAAAACCCACTTATCTAAAAGTGGTAAATCATCAAATTACTCAAATCATAGAAATTTTACTTCAATTTTTCTACTTAGGGTTTGTTCCTAAGCAATCACACTTCATAAATTTGGCCATAGCCTCTACGATTCATGCATAGATCGCATCATGCAAAGTTAACTAATTTTCACAACTTCATGAATGTTAGAAATTCGACATACCTTACGATCCCCTTGACTTGGTGATCATTTCTATGTATTCAAATCTGGATTTGGCCTTCGATTGATCCTCCAGTTTGAAGGTTTTGTTGAGTTTTAGGGTTAGCTCCCATGGAGCTTGTCTCCTGATCATCTCACGCATGCACACACAAGAGTGTGTGTGTTGTGTTTTGTTTTTAAGTTTATAATTCCATTTGCAAGATACTCGGCTTTGGTCCCTCGTGTTTGGTTAGTTATTAATTAGGTCACAACCTAATTATTTTCAACAATATTCCCACTTATTAACTAGGTTTAATATTCCTAGTTAATTTAGCGGGTTCGGGAATATTTATGACTAAGTTTATTTTAGGTCCCGTTAACTCGGGCCTTTTATAAACTTTATTTTCCTTAGAAGCATTTATTCACGTTTTATTAAATATTAGGTTTATCTATTTAAATCCTAATATTTACCGGGTTACTTTTACCGCTAACGGTATTTTACCCGTCTTTTAGTATTTACGGGGTTTGATTACCAAACCCATTTTTAGAGTGTTACAAGTCTACCCCCCTTAAAGAGGTTTCATCCCCGAAACCTTTCTCACGTACGTTACTAGATTAGAGCATCTGAACCTTAGCTTCGATGATCGCTTGACCATTGCTCGCACATAATACTCTTACTTGGGAAGTAGGGTAATGTGCTTTTGGTTTCAAAGCGTATACGCCTTTTATGTGTATGGCCTCGCAGGCCGATACTTTCATTTTGTATTTCTTATTCTGGGCCTTTATTTGACCGAGCTATTATCTGATCACTCGGTTATATTTATTTTCACATGCTTACTCCAAGCTAATCTTATATCGACAAGTGCTTGTATAAGTCGTAACACTAATCTGACTTTGAAAGGTTTTACCGACTAGACTGATTAGTCGCCGTCATTTTACTCCCCGTCATTAGGGTATATCTTATTGCCAACCCGGCCTTTTACGATCTCTTCGCTTTTAACCCATTTAGTTGATTTAGCGAAACCCATCGCTTTTATACGAACTTTATCTCCCGTTATTATTTTACGCCGGAGGTTACAACCAGTTTCCTCGTCTTATACTATTGACCCGTAGGTTCTTTCACTTAGCCTCGTATGCTATTTCTTTAAATTTTCACCTTTTGCCTTTTTAAGGTGAAACCCCGACAATTCGTTTCTTTCTATCTGTGACCCAAAGGTCTTCTTGGTCTCGCAGACCTTAGCCTCATTTATAATCTCGTAGGTTATGATAATCCCGTAGATCATCTTTTATTCAAGTCTTTATTCAAATGTATATATATATACATATATAGCTCCAAGGCACCCCTTGTTATATATTGGAATCATTTATTTTCGCTTTTGAGCTTTAGTTGACCTTGATCGTGTTCTAAGGCTTCATTCGTTTACTTTCGGACTAATCTTTCGGACTAATCTTCCGACTTTAACCCATTTCGGCTTACGCCGTAGGGTATCTTATAACTTTTACTTATATTTATCGGCACCCGACTAAATTACCATTTTACCCCTATCCTTATTATGAGTTACCCCATACGGTAACATCTGAAGATTCATTGTATGCTTGTCATTTACGGCTATATTACCATTTACCCATATCTACCATTCATCATGGTTTTTATCAATTTTGTGTATGTCCCGACTTGTATCATTTGCATCGGAAATCCATATTTTCCAATATTTTTTTTATCGAGTTTAAAACTTATAGAATAAATAAGTATTCTACAAAATGGTGTAAGTTTCACTTACCTTGCCTCCAGTTATTGCTCTATTTGCGTACCCGGTCTGTTTGACCCGCTTCTTTCCCAAGCCTCCATCTAGCTTGTCAAGAGTCAAACTATCATCATAATTCGTAAGACGGTTAGATTAGTCATCATTATTATGACTATTTCATCTTACGGATTTTATGTCGAAACTTCTATTCTACTTCATCATTGGTTAGTTTGACTTTCTAAAATCAACTACCTTTAATCATATAATATGCACAATTAAGGCAAATCAATATTATGATTAGAAATCGTTTTATCCCATATCTTATGTAATTAGTCAAGTTAGCTAATTACGCGTTTCTTTCATAATTCCATCTTTTCATACAAAACCCAATTCATGGTAATTATGATTCATGTACCCAAACACCTAAATTGTTCAAGTACTATATCTTTACTATCTAATATGATGATTCTAATCACAAATTAGGCACTACATCATCATATTATAAAAACCCATTTCAAGTCATGTATGATCAACACTCAAACTTGCAAATTGTTCAAGTATCTTATTTCTACTATCAACTATGATGATTTTAAACATGTGTATATCATCATCTTCACTACATAATCAAAACCCACTTGTCTAAAAGTGGTAAATCATCAAATTACTCAAATCATAGAAATTTTACTTCAATTTTTCTACTTAGGGTTTGTTCCTAAGCTATCACACTTCATAAATTCGGCCATAGCCTCTACGATTCATGCATAGATCGCATCATGCAAAGTTAACTAATTTTCACAACTTCATGAATGTTAGAAATTCGACATACCTTACGATCCCCTTGACTTGGTGATCATTTCTATGTATTCAAATCTGGATTTGGCCTTCGATTGATCCTCCAATTTGAATTGAAGGTTTTGTTGAGTTTTAAGGTTAGCTCTATTGGTGCATCTAGTGTCTGTTAACTTCGTCTTAATCGAGTCTTATGTCTAGATAGGATAACCGAGTACACAACAGGGTCAAAATTAGGGTTTTATGTGTTAAAGTGGGTGATTCCGCTTGAAAGTATCTCAGACTAGTTCAAGCGAAATCAACATGATGATTCCGCTTGAAATGGTATGTCATGTTCGAGCGAAATCAGACCATCTATAAATACCCATGTGTTGTTATCATTTAGAGCGGAATCTAGTCATATACTCTGAGTCGATGTGTTGTCCGTTTGTCATTTGAATGTGTAAAAAGCTCAGGATTGATCAATAAAAGGATAATTAGAAAAGAACAAGCTGTATTGACGTCATTTACATTGATTCCGCCTTTGTACTTGATGATGAATTACTCATACTGACTGTTTAGGGTCACCGGACGATCCAACAAGTGGTATCAGAGCTCGGGACGAGGAGTTTATACCATTACAGCTTGAAATCATCGGATTTTCTTACTTCTACTCATTCTTTTCTGATTTGAACGGGATTTAACGGTTGAAATGGCCTGAAACTCACTCATATCAAGCGAAACATAGTTCTAACTAATCCTTGAAAGTTTTGGACCTTAATTCGAACAAAATTTGATAAAAACTTGTATTTCCGCTTGAAAATCTGCTCAAACATGCTGATGTCATACTAATTTCGCTTGAAATTGTTGATTGATTTCGCTTCAAAATTGCTTATTCCGCTTGAAACTGTTGTGGATTTCAAGCGAAATTAGATTTCGTTTGAAAGGTATTGTCTGATTCCGCTTGAAATCAGATTCCGCTTGAAAGTTCAAGCGAAATAAGAGATTTCGCTTTAAACCTGATTTCGCTTGAATAGTCTTATTCCGTTTGAAAAGCAATTCAGTTTAAAAACTAATTTCGCTTGAAGCTATTTCGCTTCAAACTGATTCCGCTTGAAATTGCTGTTTTTCAAAATCAAAAATTTTCTAAGTGTTTGTTGATCATTTCAGGTACTTGAAAGATGGATGGTTACACGAATCCATTCTGTGATATCTTTGCCTTTGCTGGAAACGGTGGGGATGATTCTTCAAACGACACATCAAACAACATGAATGAGAAAGCTCCGAGTGCGAAGAAGAATCTTTCGGATACATTAAGTGTTGAGAGTGCGTATGGGACGTATAACAAACCTCCAAAGTTGTTGGCAATAGAAGATTATAATAGGTGGGCTACAAGGTTTGACGAGTGGCTTCAAGCTTTTGCATACCAGAGCTGGAAAAGTTTAAAGCTTGGTTACATTAGAGGAGAAAAGTTTGGTGAAAGTTTGACAGATACTGATGATATTGAAAGATATATTGCTGAACAAAAGTGCATCGCGTTGATTCATCAGTCTGTGAGAGATGATATAATTTCATTGATTGAATATGAGAATTCAAAAGTTCTTTGGGAGAAACTGAGGGTAAAATGTATTGGTAGTGCTGAAATAGTTAAGAACAAAAAGAAACTGCTACGAAAAGAGTTTGATTTGTTTGGTTGTTTAAAGAACGAGTCTGTTTCCAAGATGATTGAGAGATTTGGACATCTGAAATTGGAGTTAGCAAGACACAAAATTGTATATACTCAAGAAGAGTTGGTTGATAAATTGTTCGACTCACTGCCAAATGAACAAGACTGGCAGTACTTTGCATTAATGCTGAAGAATACAATCAAGTCTGAAGATTTGACAGTGGGTCGGCTTATTGAAAGACTGGAAAGCCATGAATTGGAGATCAAGAAATCCAGCAAAGTCAATAACACATCTTATCAGCAGAATGTGGAGTTGTATTACAGAGGAAATCTACCAAAGACTGGTTCTCCAAGAACAGCGTTTTCAGCAGAAAGTTCAAACACAATGAATCAAGAAACTTCTAGCAGTGGCTATCATGGTGGATCTTCGTCAAATACTTCAAATCAATTTGCATCGAAGAATCTATTTCAATGTAACATCGCTGTGGATCTGAAGAATGATCAGAATTTTAGCGAAGAATCTGCAAAACAACAGATGGTGTTCTTAGCCTCTGTGTTAGAATCATACGAAAGCCTAGTTGCAGGAAAGATAGGCAACACCAACCTAACAAAGGAAGACTACGATCAAATCGATCCTGAGGAGATGGAATTGATCGATATAAGGTGGTGTATGGCTAATGCAGTAAGAAGAGCGCAGCGTTTCATGGAGATTACTGGAAGACAGTCTATTGGTGGACCTTCTACCAAGTTAGGCTTTGACAAGTCAAAAGTGACGTGTTTCAAATGTAAACAGAAAGGTCATTTTAGCTAGCGTGAGTGCAGAAATGCTTACACTGATGATACTGCAAATCCTTTTCGAGAGGATGCCCCCAAAGAAAAATCAAGAGCTCTTGCTGTTATTCATGATGACGAAGGTTTTGATTGGAGTGAACTGTTACCAGAGGAAGATGCAGTAGGATATGCTTTCGCAGCAGAAAAGATTACTCCTGTCAAAGACACCAGAACTGAAGAACAAAAATACCTCGCAAGAAAGCAGAAAGCAGAATTCAAGATGATGAGATTATCTAGGGTGTTCAGTGAAGCCAGGAAAGCAAAGAGATGGGATGCTGATAGAGAATGTTACCTTGATCCTCAAGGAAACATTGCTATTGATGCGAAAACTCTTAGTATAGAAGCTTTCATTGAGGAATTCAAAGCAGAAGAAGATGCCAGACAGAGAGAATGGTGGGGAGGAGGAGAATCTGATGAGAAAGAGACAGCAAAAGAACCACAGTCAAAGAAAGTGGATGATGGAATTATTGATACATCACAGGATTTCACCGTTGAAAATCTGACAAAGATGGCTGACAAAGTGCTTACTGCAAAGGAACTTGAGGTAGACACTAAGTCTGAAACTGAGTCTAAAAGCAAGGTCAGTCTAAACGTTTCAACAAGTGAGACAGGTAACAAAGTCAAAGGTGATAGTGACTGTAAAAGTTGCATGAAAAACTGCAAGTTTTGTAGTACACTTACTTACCTTAGTGATGTAAAGGTTGAAGAACTGACAAAAAGAGTCAGACAGGTTGAAGATCAGATTCTAGATCGTGATAAAATGCTAAAAGCTTCAAATGATCGAGCTCACAAGTTAACTGAAAGAATTGAAAATGATAAAATTGAAGTAGAAAGAATTAAGGAAGAAAATGAAAAATTGGTTCTTGAAAATCGTAAAATTTCAGAAAATTTTGACAAACTAAAACGAACGATACAAGATTCTGATGAAAGAAATGGTAAAACCATTAAAGAAAATGAGCATTTAACTGTAGTTCTTAGACACAAAGAAGAGCAAATCAACCAACAACTGGATGAGATTGCTAAATTGAAGCTTCAGTTTGAAGAAGCTAAGATTGAGAATGAGCGTATCAATTTGAAACTGAACAGTTACAGCTCTGCAAGCTTTGATTTACAACACATTGTTCCCAAACCCATTGGGAAAGACAAAGCAAGCGAAGATGTATATTTTGATGGAACTGGGGTTGGATTTCATCAAGTTCCACCACCTGTTCTAAACAATTATTCAAATAAAACATCCGGGTTGGTTAATGATGAAGATGTGAATGAAATAAAACTTCCAGAGTCAATTGATGTTACATTTTCTTCATCTGATGATAGTGTTCAAACTGATATTGTGAAAGGCATGGCTGAAAGTGTTTTGAAGTCTGATAGTGATTCAGTTGAGGATGAAGAATGTTTTCTGAACAATTACATTCCGAAACAAAAATCCAAAAACAACTTAAATGAAGAACCTACTCTTGTCATGTACAAGATGTCAGGATCGGATAAGTTGTATTCAGATTCTGAGTTTCCACTGGAGAATGTTAATGTGAACAAATTGAAAAATGTTTTCAAACTGGTTGAAATTGATTTGTCTGAAGTAGAAGGTTTGAATCAGACAAAAAGGCAAATGAATTTTGAAAAAGATAAAGCTTACTACAAGAAACCTGTTGGTCCACCGTGGTTTTATAATAACAATCGAAACAGATGGTCGGGTGGATATTAGGGTGGTAAGAATTATCAAAGAAGAAGTTTTCAAAACAAGAAATTTGCTGAGAAAAAGGTGTTTGTGAACGGTTCAAGCTCACTTTCTGATGAAGAATCTGAGATTTTTTCAAAATCAAACAAAGAGTTCTTTGAGAAGAAAGCATCGCAGCCTCAGTCTGAAGGCACAAGTAGGGTAGTTGATACTCGAACATGTTTCAAATGTAATCAAGTTGGACATATTGCACGAAAGTGTACCAACTTGAAGTCTAAGACTGAAGTTGTGATGAATTCAAGAAAGAAAGATGTTGTGAAGGGAAAAGCTCCATTGGTTGTTGTAAGTCCCGAAACCGAGATCACAATGATATCGCACAACTCGTAAGGTGGCGGAATCACACAAACAAGTTGTAAAAGAAATAAAGATGAAAAGTAGGATGATTGATATTCAAAATGCTTCACTAATCTTGCATACAATAATTGTCCAATATAAGATTTGCCAAAATCACCAACCATGCACCTATTACATCATCTACTATTTATAGAAAGGGATTAGAGAGTGTGCTCCCTAAACCCTAGGCCCATAACTACACTATTAGGCCCAAAACCCATAATTAACCCACAATACCCACTATTCCACCTATAAGCTTATCCATAAACCTTAAAGGGCCTAACAATCTCCCCCTAGGTTTATGGATAAGCTTATAGGTGGAATAGTGGGTATTGTGGGTTAATTATGGGTTTTGGGCCTAATAGTGTAGTTATGGGCCTAGGGTTTAGGGAGCACACTCTCTAATCCCTTTCTATAAATAGTAAATGATGTAATAGGTGCATGGTTGGTGAATTTGACAAATCTTGTATTGGACAATCATTGTATGCAAGATTAGTGAAGCATTTTGAATATCAATCATCCTACTTTTCATCTTTATTTCTTTTACAACTTGTTTGTGTGATTCTGCCACCTTACGAGTTGTGCGATATCATTGTGATCTCGGTTTCGGGACTTACAATTGGTATCAGACCCTGTTGAACCTGTTTTCCAGGCTCAGATCTGATATCGCGTCGGTTTTTGTTCACTGTTACTGTTCCGGTTTGGGTACTGTTCTGGTTTCTGGAAGTTCTGCTGCATTTCAGAGTGTTTCTGCTGATTCCGGACTGTCTTTAAGAGATTTCGGACCATTTCGGACCATTTCGGACTGTTGTTAATCATCACGGATTTGAAGTTTGCTTGATATCGGATCGTCTTCATCAGATTTCGGATCGTATCATCAGATTTCGGACCACAATCATCAGATTACGGATCGTATCATCAGATTTCGGACCACAATCATCACATTACGGATCACAATCATCAGATTTCGGACCACAATCATCACATTACGGATCACAATCATCAGACTCCGGATAAGATCATCTGATTACGGACGATCATCATCAGATTTCGGATCACGATTATCAGATTCCGGATTAAGTTCATCAGATTTCGAATTAAGTTTGTCATTTCGGACTCAAAGCAATTTCGGACCTCTGTGCGTCTCACCATTTCGGATTCAAAGTCATTTCGAACCATTTCGGATTCATAACTTCATTTCGGACCTCAGACTTCATTTCGGACCTCAGACTTTATTTCGGATCTCAGAATTCATTTCGGACCCCATTTCGAATTCAGTCTCAAATCATGTTGAACCAATCCGGTGTCATGAACGGTGTTGTTACTACAGCCGATCTCGCTAATGCCACACTGGCTGCAATCCAGACTCAGTCTTTGGCATTTCATCAAGAACTTGACCAAGTTATCGGCACATCCACAAAAGTTCCACGTTTCTTGTACGGGGATGACTACTACGAATGGAAATTTCGATTTGAACAATACTGCAAGGCAAAAGAGCCTCACGTTTGGAGAAGTATCAAAAATGGGCCACGTGTGATCATGTATGCCACTGAGGATGACCCTCAAACTCAAATTCCGAAGCCTGAAAACGTTTTCACTGATGATGACAGAAAGATTGTTGCAGAAGATGAAGCTGCTTATGGTACTCTGTCAATGGCTCTCGGACCAGACATCTCGATTGGAGTCAGAAACTGCAAAAGCGCCAAAGAAATCTGGGACACACTAGTACATCTGTTTGAAGGAAATGCCGATATGAAAGCCAGTCGTGTTAACATGATGAACCAGCAATTCAGCTCCTTCAATCATATCTATGGAGAAACGGTTGAAAATCAAATCAGAAGATTCGTTAAGCTTGTATCTCAAATGGTGAGTGCTGGAATCGATGTCTCAAACAGTGCAATGAATCGTCAATTGCTTAACTCTCTACCCAAATGATGGGATGCTGAGGTTTCTATGATCAAACGTACCAAAGATCTGAATGAAATGACACTAACTGAGTTGATTGCCACTATTAAGTCGTGCGAGATTAATAACCAGCAAAGAGAAATCAAGCACAAGAACACTCTGATGGCTGCTGGAGTAACTAGTCCAACCAATGCTGCACTGATGTCTCAGGCTCATCCAAATCTGGTTTTCAGTCCTGTTCATGGAATAGTGAATCACAACCCAAACATTGTTTTCAGTCCCATCGCTGCCCCAAAGCCAAATTATGTGTATGGAATGGCTGATCCTTCCTCTCAGGAACCTGATGTCAATACCACAAACACTCAGCCACAATCTCAATCCCAACCTCAACCACAACATGCAAATGCTGGTTTCAGTTCAAACACTCAGTCTGCTCCTCAAAACACCCCATCAGCAAATCACATGGCGTTCTTAACCAAACAGAATGAAGAAAAACTTGCTCTTGCAGCCTCTATGATCAACAGTTTCAACGCCTTCTTGGCAGGAGAACTCATACCTTCAACATAACTGACACCAGAAGTGAATCAAGTCGTAGAAGAGGACTTGGATGAGCTGGATGTGGCTTGGAACATGGCTATGTCAGCCTTTAAGGATGATAAGTTTGCAAAAAGATATGCGCGCCGTCCTATGCATGCCAGTCCAAATTTTCTGAAAAACAGGCTGCGGTGCTATAGGTGCTATGAACGATGGCATTTTGCTAGGGATTGCAAGAAGGTTGTGACAGGGTATGAAGCTACTCAGGCAGTTGCAGCAAGGAACAAAGAGAGGTCTATGGTTCCAGTCACACCTGCAGAAACTGGCTCCTCAAGTGGACAAGGAAACTCTGGAACTAGAAGAGCTTTGATTGCTCAGGAGCAGAATGGTTTTAGCTGGGCTGATGCTGTTGCTCAAGTGGAATCTATGAAACTGTCTAAATCTGCTGCTGTGGATAAAGTTCATCAATGCTTGATGGCCATGACCGAGGAACCAAAGTCACTCGCTGAGACGGTAAACTCCCTTTTATGTACTGAACACTGTAGGAAGAAAGTTGCTTTGCTGAGATCTCAAAATTCAGCATTAATTACTGATTATAATACTGTGATGGGAAAGTACATCAGTCTTCGAGAGAACAACAAAATTCTCTATGAGAAGATTGAAGCACTTAAAAAGGACATAGCTCAACTTCACAGAGACGTGAACCAGCAGCAATGTTGGGTTCATGACTATAAACATAGACTCACAGTCAAAACTCTTGAATGTGACTCTGTGAAGGGTGAGCTAGAGCTCCTCACTGGAAAGTACAAACAGAACGAGTTAAACATCAAGAAGTTTGATACCTCCAGTGCCACAGTACAAAATTTGTGTAATGTGCAACTTGCGTATCAAGAAAACAAGGGAAAGGGTTTGGGGTATAAAAAGGTCCCGCCACCATATAATCATAATTATTCCAGACTGCCAGTCACTGAACAAGAAATGGAAAATTATGATACTATGATGTATGGCAAGCCCAGTGATTATGTTGAGTATGATCCGTCTAAGTCTAAAAGGAGTCCATATACTGATTTCAAGAAACCAATGAGTTTTGTAAAAGATGAAACGGTTCAAAATGAACCAGCAGACAATGTGTCCGATCAGAAAAATGAAACTGTGTTAAATGCTGAAACCAAAACCGAATGAACAAAAATAGATTTTTCATTACAATACTTAGTGTCGCTGCTTAGATCGCACACGGTCTCAACGAACCGTCTGGTACGACCTTCGAGAACCTTGCACACAATCTCTAGGATTGTCTGGTACAAGGCTCTCATTTGGGGATTACATGATTTCTAAAATGGGAGAGCTCTACCCTAATAATCTAAATAAGACTATTTATAGAAGCTACTACCCATTGGCCCACATGGCCTAAGCCCAAGCCCAAGAGCTAATTAAAACCAATTGAACACAAAAGACCGTAATAAAGATAAGCGTAAAACTTTGGACCTAACAATCTCCCCCTAGTTTTATGCTCTCCTTATTAAGGTTGAGATGGTCTCCAGTCTTGGGTCTTCTCCTTTGAGTGGCCCAACAATGAACATCAACGTATCTCGGATAAGGCTTGATCTCGGATGGATTGCGGATAAGCTGAAGTGTGTCACGGATGATGTCTGATCATCTCGGATGAAGGTAATAATCCGAAATGAAGTGTTATCTCGGATGAAAAATGGTGTCTCGAATTGTTATGGAAAGTATTCGGGCTTCAATCATATTGTGGGCTCATTACATTCAGACCAAGGCTTCACTCATTTTGGGCTTAGAAAAGTCACCAGCCATACACGTTTCTCGGCTGCTTTTGTTGGTCCCACAAAATTCTGCACCAATAATAATGGCTGACCATTTATTGCTGACCATTGATCATATCCCTGCATCTAACGGCTGACAGTGACTAGGGTTTTTGAAATTCATGTTGAGACACCATGTGCAGCCGCCAACAATCAACATTCTCTGCTATGCTGCTGTGACATCATCAATGTCGTCCGATCCATTTGATTCATTTTGATATTTCATCGGAAAATATCAAGGATATCAGATTAAAAGTCAAATAAAAAGCATCGGACATATTCATAAATATCATCAACAGCAGCTTTTTTTTTATCAAATCCACCAACTGTTTTCATTCCAATCATCAGGGCAAATTACATAAGAATAGCAGGTAGACAAGCAACAAACTGCGCCGCCATCCCTTTCTGAATAGAAAACCCTAATCAACAGCAGCCGACAACAACATTACTCATCATCATCTCATCATTTACCTTGAGAACCACCCATATTCTTGGAAACCTTTTGAAATCGTTGACATTGATAACCACCGTAAATTCAAACAACCATCACCATTATTCCTTGTCGCCTTTTTCCTTCACTACCGCCGGACTCGAAAAAGATCAGCAAGCAACAATACGGCGACGTTAACCTCCCTCCGGTCACCTGCAACTTTCGTTCTTCGTCTCCGGTTCAATCATCTTCTTCGAACTCCGACAAACAACGTTGTTCGTTTCCGAACCACCGTCATCGACATCGACATTGTATCTCATCGACAACCTGCAACTCCATCTCGTTCCTCACTATCTTCTCCGGCGACCCTTGACATCGTCGCGTTCAACCATCATCCGTCATCAATCACCTCTCACTACTCCCTGTCTCTCACTCTACCCCATTCTGTGTTCTCTCTGAATGAAAACACACACAAGTGTGTGCGAAGATAGATGAACAAACTCTTTGAAATGGCCTCTGTTCTGTTTCTACTGTCGTTGTCATCTTCGATTGTCATACCCAGCACCATCAGCGTCTCCACTGCGCGGTTCAGCTCCGACCTCTGGCACCCATCATCCCTAGCCGAAAAATTGATTTGAAACACCTAGACGCTGCCCTCACTTTTGTAACCTGCCATCATTAACTTCATAACCTTCAATGATCAGAAACAAACAATACTGATACGAATCAGATGCAGATGAAAACCAGATTTCATAAACGAACACATCCTTCCCCGACACTGTGCGAAACTTCTTTTTGTTCTTCGAGTGATATCAAAACCGAGCCTTTGAAAGACTTCAATGGCTCTGATACCACTTGTTAGGTCCTGAAAAACCCGTGATATCACTCGACGGCTCAATCGAACGCGGAATATAAGATCAAACCGAATGAACAAAAAGAGATTTTTCATTACAATACTTAGTGTCGCTGCTTAGATCGCACACGGTCTCAACGAACCGTCTGGTACGACCTTCGAGAACCTTGCACACAATCTCTAGGATTGTCTGGTACAAGGCTCTCATTTGGGGATTACATGATTTCTAAAATGGGAGAGCTCTACCCTAATAATCTAAATAAGACTATTTATAGAAGCTACTACCCATTGGCCCACATGGCCTAAGCCCAAGCCCAAGAGCTAATTAAAACCAATTGAACACAAAAGACCGTAATAAAGATAAGCGTAAAACTTTGGACCTAACAATCTCCCCCTAGTTTTATGCTCTCTTTATTACGGTTGAGATGCTCTCCAGTCTTGGGTCTTCTCCTTTGAGTGGCCCAACAATGAACATCAACGTATCTCGGATAAGGCTTGAACTCGGATGGATTGCGGATAAGCTGAAGTGTGTCACGGATGATGTCTGATCATCTCGGATGAAGGTAATAATCCGAAATGAAGTGTTATCTCGGATGAAAAATGGTGTCTCGAATTGTTATGGAAAGTATTTGGGCTTCAATCATATTGTGGGCTCATTACATTCAGACCAAGGCTTCACTCATTTTGGGCTTAGAAAAGTCACCAGCCATACACGTTTCTCGGCTGCTTTTGTTGGTCCCACAAAATTCTGCACCAATAATAATGGGTGACCATTTATTGCTGACCTTTGATCATATCCCTGCATCTAACGGCTGACAGTGACTAGGGTTTTTGAAATTCATGTTGAGACACCATGTGTAGCCACCAACAATCAACATTCTCTGCTATGCTGCTGTGACATCATCAATGTCGTCCGATCCATTTGATTCATTTTGATATTTCATCGGAAAATATCAAGGATGTCAGATTAAAAGTCAAATAAAAAGCATCGGACATATTCATAAATATCATCAACAGCAGCTTTTTTTTATCAAATCCACCAACTGTTTTCATTCCAATCATCAGGGCAAATTACATAAGAATAGCAGGTAGACGAGCAACAAACTGCGCCGCCATCCCTTTCTGAATAGAAAACCCTAATCAACAGCAGCCTTCAACAACATTACTCATCATCATCTCATCATTTACCTTGAGAACCACCCATATTCTTGGAAACCTTTTGAAATCGTTGACATTGATAACCACCGTAAATTCAAACAACCATCACCATTATTCCTCGTCGCCTTTTTCCTTCACTACCGCCGGACTCGAAAAAGATCAGCAAGCAACAATACGGCTAAAATGAAACGTATTATGATTGTGGAATATGTTATGTGCTATATGATAAAACGTATGTGTTAATGATATAGTGTGAACCGGTTAGTAAACACTTGAACTAGTAAGCGCTGGAAAACCTTCACAACGAATCAAGTGTGTTTCGCCGGCCCAAAGCCCAGTATAGGCCCAAACCTTATACGTAATTATATAATTAGTTTAGGTGAGCGGTTACCAAAAACTCTAAAAACCCTAGATCTCTCCATCCCTGCAACCGACGGCATCAACATCACCAGTGAATCATTCGGACCCTTTGTTCAAGTTACCATACATCTCGGTCAGTAAACGGAATCATTACTACTTTAATTATGATTGATCAATATTCTTAGCTTTGCATGTGTGTTGACTTGAGAAGGTAACCCATCGGATAAGGATCCTTCATAGTTGACGGCTATTATTCTTATACTTGCGTGTAATTGTCAGAAGCATGTGTGTGTTATTTGAGTTTTAAATTGCATATGCGGAGTGCCCACTGGTTGAATTGTAGGCTGCCTCATTGTTGGTCCAATCAAAAATAAATAACCTGACATACTTGTTTACATCAAATATTCGGTGCATGTAAATTGAAATAGGGAAAGGGTCAATCGGTGGAATGATTCCGCGGTCCAATGAGGGTTGGCGGTGGAGGATAGGTGTCGGCCACTAGGGCATCTAGGTTGTTGTGATGTTTGTTTCTTGCTAGATTAGTTAAGGTTTCGACGAAACAAGAAAGTGTTTCGCCAAAGGGGATCTTGACGAAACAGAAAGTGTTTCGCCAAGGATATGTTGACGAATTAGAGGGGGTGTTTCGCCAAGGGTAGTTGGCGAAACAGAATGTGTCTCGTCAAATATGTGTTTCGCCAAAACCGTGTTTCGCCAATTTGAATACTTTGCACTGTAACTTGATTTAACTATGCCAAATGTTAACTGTATTGATTAACTGCTGTTAAGTGATATGCTTGACTTGCATGATATGGAATACATGTTTAGTACTTATGTGATTATAGTTATACGTGAACAACTTCGTGAATATGAACTGATTATCGTATACATGCATACCCTAGGACGTGATTGATTTATTTGAGCACTTACTTAGCATACCGAGCAAACCAAGGTGAGTTCACACTCTTACTAAGGCATGGGATTCCCAGGGCTTGGGAATGGGATTGAAAGGATAAGGTTGAATAGATTCATACGGACACTATTACTAGACTACCATACCATCGTCCTCGGTTGTGCAGGATACATACGTAAAACCTACGTATACTTGTATTGCTCACTGTCCTCAGGTTGCGAAGGACACTCACGTAAAACCTACGTGAACGGATACTCACTACTGCCTCGGTTGTGTCAGGCACTTACGTAAAACCTACGTAAACCCCCGCGTACCCCTATCCTCGGTTGTGAAGGATACTTACGTAAAACCTACGTAAACCCCCGCGTACCCCTATCCTCGGTTGTGAAGGATACTTACGTAAAACCTGCGTAAACTTATACGTATTACTGTTCTCGGGATATGTAGAACACTTATGGTTACGAATAGTCTAGTGGATATACAACATGGGAAGCCCCCACCAATAGAACATACTATCGGCCAGTAGAGCCCCATGTTACAAACAAACTTACTATTACGCATTTACTTCCTGTGAACTCGCTCAACTAGTTGTTGATCCTCTGTTACATGCCTTGCAGGTCGTTAGGTACATGGAGCTTGCACATGGAGAAGCTGGTCGTTGTGGGCTTGGATCGTGATTATTTCGTTAAACACTTATGACATTACATACTTATTTATGTTGGGTTTTATTTATACGCTTCCGCAAAACAGTGATAACATGCTTATGTTTTGGGACACCTTTCATATGGATTTGGTTGGTTTAATTGCAATTACTTTTACTTTATACAATGTTCTATATGATTGGTGGCTTGATCCTGGTCAGTCACGCTCCCAAGCGGTGATACTCCGCAGGTGGATTTTGGGGGTGTGACATTTTATGTGTTAAAGTGGGTGATTCCGCATGAAAGTATCTCAGACCAGTTCAAGCGAAATCAACATGATGATTCCGCTTGAAATGGTATGTCATGTTCGAGCGGAATCAGACCATCTTTAAATACCCATGTGTTGTTGTCATTTGGAGCGGAATCTGGTCATATACTCTGAGTCGAGGTGTTGTCCGTTTGTCATTTGAATGTGTAAAAAGCTCAGGATTGATCAATAAAAGGATAATTAGAAAAGAACAAGTTGTCCGGTGACTGTTTAGGGTCACCGGACGATCCAACAAGCTCTCATGGAGCTTGTCTCCTGATCATCTCACGCACGCACACACACAAGAGTGTGTATGTTGTGTTTTGTTTTTAAGTTTATAACTCCATTTGCAAGATACCCGGCTTTGGTCCCTCGTGTTTGGTTAGTTATTAATTAGGTCATAACCTAATTATTTTCATCAATATTCCCACTTATTAACTAGGTTTAATATTCCTAGTTAATTTAGCGGGTTCGGGAATATTTATGACTAAATTTATTTTAGGTCCCGTTAACTCGGGCCTTTTATAAACTTTATTTTCCTTAGAAGCATTTATTCACCTTTTATTAAATATTAGGTTTATCTATTTAAATCCTAATATTTACCGGGTTACTTTTACCGCTAACGGTATTTTACCCGTCTTTTAGTATTTACGGGGTTTGATTACCAAACCCGTTTTCGGGGTGTTACAGAACATGACAAACTCAGAGTAATCAACTGGTTTGAGTTCTCACCTCTTTTTTAAATTATAGTCTCTCGTTTCTTTTAAAGATATTGTAATACTCTATTAGATGCTTCACACTAATCTAGTGTGCTGCAATGTGAGTAATATCTAAACGAGTATAGATTTAAACTTACATAAGGCTTCTAACTAATGAAGCATAAGGAAATAATCTCATTTATCCTATTATCCTCTAAAGGAGAGCAGTATTGTTTGTTAGATATATAAGGACCCATTTAAGATTAAACTTATGGAACGAAAATAATGTCCCATTGGGTCTATCTCGGTATGTTATGATATCTATTATATCAAATTTTGTGTTAACAATGCTTTGACTTATGTAACATATACTTGTCAAAAGATTGGCATCTATATAGACAAGTTTATTTTAGTTGCTCCCACTCATTTTGAGGTAGGTACATTAATCCACTTGGTTCTTGAGGAAAATAATTGCGTTAAGATTTCATCACATTATGATGTTTGCATTAACCCATACATGGATTTTATTGGCTTACAAACAAAGTTTTCTTTAATCTTCAGTTTAAAACTTTCAGGTTGTTTTATGAACATGTAAATATGTCAGCCAGTTGTTAGGGAAAGTTCTTTTAATGTTCATCTAATGTAGCTCAAAATCATTATAAGCTACTAGAACAGTGATGATTCTCAAAGAAATCTTCTGTAAGATAGGTAAGAAAGATTCTTTGATAATTTATCTCTTCCTGAGTATACCCTTTGACAATCAATCATGCTTCTTCGTGTCTTAACGTTTATATTAGGATTTGTTTAGTTATGAACACTCTTAGGTAATTCAATCATATCCCAAACGTTATATGAACACATAAAATCAGTTTTACTAGAAAACAGTTTTATTCCATTTATAAGATTGATTGACGCTAATGGCTTAATTAGAAGAGATAGGATCGGTAAACTTTTCCAAAATCCATTTCAACTTTAGTTAGGGAGGTTATGTAATCATCAAAGTTACTAGGTTTTTAAACCTAAATGACCTCCTGAGTTGATTATTGGGTTTGTTAAAAGTTTCAGTTTTATGGATTAGCTCTTGGTTAGGTTGCTATCGTTTTCAGTATTCTAAGTGTGTAAGACTTGGTGCAGTATTGTGTACAAGAGGTGTAATCGGAGTTTAATTTAGAGTAAAATTTACTGACTCTCTTCCCCCGGCCTCTTTTATTCCTTTCAAGTAATGATAAGGACTTTGACTGCTCCCACTAACCTTAGAAATCTTAAGAAACTCGGCACACTTAGGGTCAATGTTTAATGACCAACATATTCTAATAGAGAAAAAATTAATGACGTTAGTCGTTGTAGTTTCTCTTGTTGAGGATTATGTTAGTTTAGGTAAGAAATCGAAGTGTGCCCACAATTAAGCAACATTGAAATCTTGTAAGTGTAGCATTATATTTTAAGGAGACAAGTTTTGATAGAACAGTGTCGAGATGGAGCAATGTCTTGTACAAGAGGCGTAAATTGAGGTAATATGAAATTTTCACTCCCTCACCTCTTGCAACTATTGCAAGTTATTATTAAGACACTTAATGCTCCCACTGATATTTGATATCTCTATATTGATATCTCTATTTGAATTACTTATGGTGGATCCATACTTATTCCTTAAGCCAAGTAATATATTAGGACTTTAACATCATGATTTAAAATCACTTAGAATGAGATTAGATGAAAAACATCCTCATTAACAATGTCATGATTTCTCATAAATTTCGGTTATAATGAATGAAATTTATAGGTCTCATTTTCCTTTTGTCAAATTCTCATTTGCATGATAACAAAACTTGTGAAAATGTAAGGTATCATCTAGTTTCATCTTAGTAATGTTTCTATCCAGATATTGAGAACAAATAATATGAGAGTTTAAGGTAAGTGTGACTTTATGTTGACCATGCAAACCTCACAATCTTCATAACATAGCTTAATTATGATACTATATTCTGATTAATCTTCAGAATATGTAAGGTATCGAAAGGCGTTGTTAGAAGACTGCTTATTATGGTTCTTATAGCCTTAACATTTGATTTTGTCACTAACTCTCCTTTTAGTTATTTTTTGAATTATGGTAAGGAAACGTATAGAACTATAGTCAACTAATCATGTGTGAATAGTAATATTAAAATTAGCAGACTTAAATATCATTATTAAGTGACTACCTAATTAACTTATCAAACTGTTCTTGTGTCAGTTAATCATGTTATCGTTTTTCACACCGGGCCCATATATATTGACAGGTATGTAAAACTGTATACAATATCATTTTGAATTGTCACAAGTTATTTATAAAATCATGTGCCTTGTGCACTTAAAATGATTTTGAAATGTTTTCAAAATGTGTCGGTTATTTGTATTTACAAGTGTAAACTAACGTATTTTCAAAATACTAAGTTATAGGTTGTAAGGATATGTAAATAGGATGGAAGTTGCCTGGTAATAGGGGTGTTCAAGATCGGATTATCCAGTTTTCAGGTATCCGAAAACCGGATATCCGAAAATTTCGGATAGTGAATATTGATATCCGAATCTGTATCCGAAATTTCGGATATCCAATTTTCGGATATCCGAAATTTCGGATACGGATTCGGATATCCGAAGTTATATAAAAAAATCAAAAAATCCGTTTCGTGTATAGGTTAAAACTAAACTTATATTCGATTTTCCAAATTTCCAACATTTAAAACTAAAAACAATCATAAATTCACATGAATACAATTATTTATTAATTTTTTACTAATTTTTACAATACTTCAAACTAAATATAATGCTCATATACTATATATATTTATAAAAAAATAATTAGTTTTCGGATATCGGATAATCGGATTATCCGAAATTTTTAAAATTCTTATCCGAATCCGAATCTGAAAATTCGGATTATCCGGTTTTCGGATATCCGAAATTTCGGATATTTCGGATATGGATTTTCGGATATTTCGGATTCGGTTTCGGATCCGGATTTTTTTTAACACCCCTACTTGGTAATGCTAGAAGAGTAATTTGCAACTCCTTTGCATATAGCCGAGTAGTCTATTGATTTCATTTTGAACATTTTCGATCCGCCTGTGGATCTTTATTACAAACCGTCTATATAATTATTTTGAACATTTGGACACTTACGTTTGTAATAATATTTTAAACTCCAAGACTTCCGTTGTGCTATCTGTGTTGTGTATTTGATATCAATCTACGTCACGGTACTCCCCACCGGGGTTGTGGTTGAAATATCGGGGTGTGACATTTTCACATGTAGAGTTATTTTGATCCTCTCTATTATTACAAGTTTGATATAGACGATGGCTTTGTGTGAGCACTAGTCTTTAGGCCCAGAGATGCTTATAGATAGTAACATTACCGAATTTGGTCATTTTTATTAGAAGATGATTTATAAAAGCTAGATTAGATATAGTTTAATTTTAAATTTATGTAATACTATTATTATCTTTTTACTTTTCTAAGTTGTGACGGTTACCACCGGGAACATCACCGAAACGCCGCATATATGTAATCCCTCTATACTAATTTACATTCACCAATTCTATTCACGAACAAGTCTCTCATCATCAAATTATGTTTACTATCTGCAATAGTTGCACCTGCAATTAATATTTGCAATAGTTGCAACTGCAATTAGTATTTTTAAATGCCATGAAGACTTTGTCATTTTATTCAGGAAATTATTCTAGTTTATTTTTCTTTCAATCCCTTTCTCTAGTAAAAGACAGCCAGGGGTGTTATCATTCACGGAAGTTCATATTTACAAACAATCAAATTAAAAAGAAAATAATTCTATCCTTCTTATTAACTCATAAGTTTTTATAATAATTTCTTCATATTAGTTTTTAAACTTTTTTTTTTTAAGGTTAAATCGAAATTTCATTCATACTTGCCAAGTTACATCAAAACAAAAGGTAGCCGGGCAACAAGCTGCCTTTTAAAATGAGTGGTTCATGCATGTCAATTGTTCATGTATGTCAATTATTCATCATGTAAATTTCATTGTCTAGCTCGTATAGAATAGTCTACAAATCATATGAGCCATTTATAAAGCATCTTTATCACCCACCAAAGCTGACCTGAAATGTCTTTGAAATAACTTTTGCTTCCAAGAACTTGCTGATCGGTGCATTTTTAGTTCACGTCATTGGATATTATTTATAATAAAAATGCATTGATATGAACATTATATATATATATATATAGGGAGAGGATCATAAGAAAACTACATATAAATGAGAAAACTAGAAAACTAACTAAAAAAGCTAAAAGACATACCAAATTTTTTTTTACGATTTTTTATAAAAAAAAATCGCTAGTTTTTATATATAAAAAAAATTTCAAAAAAAAAAAATTTCGTTGTAGTGCACATGTGTATTATATGTGCATTATATGTGTACTACACATGTGCACTATATCCGTAATAGTGCACATGTGCAATACAACAAAACCTTTTTTTTATTTTTATTTTTTTGAAAGAAAATTTCCATGCATAAAAACTTGCTATTTTTTTATAAAAATATAAAAAAATTTGTTGGTATGTTTTTTAGGCTTTTTTTGTTAGTTTTTTGGTTTTTCATTTAAACTAGTTTTCTCATGATCCATCCCCATATATATATATATATATATATATATATATATATATATAGGGTAAGGTTCATGCGAGAACCACCCTTAATGCGAGAACCGCGAGAACCAATGTGAACACAAAATAAAATCTAAAAAAAATCAAAAAAGCACTCAAAATTTTTTTTTATTTTTTTTTAATATTTTTTTAATAAAAATCGCTATATTTCGTTACCATAAAAAAAAAAAAAAAAAAAAAAAAAACTTTTTTTTTCGAGTAACAGTTATCTATGCACATGTGCATATGTATCATTACTTCAACAAATTCAGTAATACGTTATCAGGAATAGACAATTGCACTTTAATTTACAATACCATTAGTAATACACTACTATTTACATTACCAATATTCAAAATGCACATGTGCATAATTAGGTATAACCATGATATAACGTGTTTTGTTACAAAAAGTTTGTGATTTTGAATGGAGAAGTAGGCTCATATACATGTTTTTTGGTTAGTTATATCTAGTGGTTGATGGTTTGGTTATAGTTGTCAATTTTTTATGTAATATGTTGATTGGATGGTATAAATGGTGTTTACATACATGTATTAAAGTGAAAATATTGTTAATGGTATTGTATCATGGATGGTAGGAGATAATGGTATTGTATTATGGATGGTAGGAGGTAATGGTAGTGTGTTATGGATGGTATGATAGATGAAAAAGGAAAGTGTATTCAAAGTGGTGTACCAAAACACCTTATTTAATGTTGATACATATAAATGCACATGTGCATTTCTAATATTGGTAATGTAAAAAGTAGTGTATTACATATGGTAGTGTAAATAAAGTGCAATTGTCTAATATGTGTAATGAATTACGGAATTTGTCAAAGAAATGACAAAATGCACATGTGCATGCTTGTGTATTATGGATGGAACGATAGATGAAAGAGAAAGTAGTGTACCAAAACACCTTATTTCCTGTTAATACATATAAATGCACATGTGCATTTCTAACATTGTTAACGTAAAAAGTAGTGTATTACACGTGGTAGTGTAAATGAAAGTGCAATTGACTATTATTTGTAATGAATTACGGAATTTGACAAAGAAACGATACATATGCACATGTGCATGGATAACTGTTACTCGAAATTTTTTTTATTTTTTTTTTTTTGAAAATTTATTTTTATTTTTTTTATTAACAAAATATTGCGATTTTTTCAAAAAAAAATAGTAAAAAAATAAAAAAAAAAATTTTTGGGTGTTTTTTAGATTTTTTTAGGAATTACTGTTTGTGTTCACACTGGTTCTCGCGGTTCTCGCAATAAGGGGTGGTTCCTAACGGATCTTTGTCCTATATATATATATATATATATATATATATACATATATATATATATATATATATATATATAGGGTTGAGTTCATTTCAGAACTCTAAATAACTACAGAACTTTCAGAACTCCTAATAAACAATCATTTTATATATAAGTTTTTGTATTTAGGATCTTTTTATCATCTATTATATGTATTTCTTTGATTACATACATGTTAAAAGTAGTTTACATATGTTTAATTGCCAAAATTATATATATGTGTCATAACTAATTACATATATGTAAAAAAACTAGTTTACATATGTGTAATTATAAAATTACATATAAAAAATGATAAAATTACTCTTAACATGTATGTAATCGTAAAAATACACATAATAAATGATAAAATTATGCTAAACATAAAAATATATAAATAAAAAGATTGTTTATTAGGAGTTCTGCGAGTTCTGTAAATATTTATGGTTCTGAAATGATCTTGGCCCTATATATATATATAGGACAAAGATCCGTTAGGAACCACCCTTTATTGCGAGAACCGCGAGAACCAGTGTGAACACAAACAGTAATTCCTAAAAAAATCTAAAAAACACCCAAAAAATATTTTTTTTTATTTTTTTTACTATTTTTTTTTTAAAAATCGCTATATTTTGTTAATAAAAAAAATAAAAAATAAATTCAAAAAAAAAATTCGAGTAACGGTTATCAATGCACATGTGCATATGTATCATTTCTTTGTCAAATTCTGTAATTCATTACAAATAATAGTCAATTGAACTTTCATTTACACTACCACGTGTAATACACTACTTTTTACGTTAACAATGTTAGAAATGCACATGTGCATCTATATGTATCAACATGAAATAAGGTGTTTTGGTACACTACTTTCTCTTTCATCTATCATTCCATCCATAATACACAAGCATACACATGTGCATGCTTGTTATTTCTTTGACAAATTCCGTAATTCATTACACATATTAGACAATTGCATTTTCATTTACACTACCATATGTAATACACTACTTTTTACATTACCAATATTAGAATTGCACATGTGCATTTATTTGTATCAACATGAAATAAGGTGTTTTGGTACACTACTTTGAATACACTTTCCTTTCCATCTATCATACCATCCATAATACAGTATCATTACCTCCTACCATCCATAATACAATACCATTAACAATATTTTCACTTTATTACATGTATGTAAACACCATTTATACCATCCAATCAACATATTATATCAAAAATTGACAACTATAACCAAACTATCAACCACTAGATATAACTAACCAAAAAACATGTATATGGGCCTACTTCTCCATTCAAAATCACAAACTTTTTGTACCAAAGCACGTTATATCATGGTTATACCTAATGATGCACATGTGCATTTTGAATATTGGTAATGTAAAAAGTAGTTTATAACTAATGGTATTGTAAATTAAAGTGTAATTGTCTATTCCTGATAACGTATTACCGAATTTGTTGAAGTAATGATACATATGCACATGTGCATGGATAACTGTTACTCGAAAAAAAAAGTTTTTTTTTTAATGGTAACGAAATATAACGATTTTTTTTTAATATTAAAAAAATAAAAAATAAAATTTTGAGTGCTTTTTTGATTTTTTTTAGATTTTATTTTGTGTTCACATTGGTTCTCGCGGTTCTCGCAATAAGGGTGGTTCTCGCATGAACCATACCCTATATAGTTTGCGAACACTAGTGTAAGGTTGCGAACTGAGCCTAATCCTAAGAGTGAACACTAGTGTAGTTTGCGAACTGAGCGAACTAATCTTAGCCATACATATGTGTAAATCAATGGCCATGATTTGATGATGAAATACACTAGTGTATTTTACGATTTGATGATTAAATCCTAGCCATCCACGTGTGTAAATCAATGGCCAGGATTTGTTCACTGAGTTCGCAAATAAATTAGTGTTCACTCTAGAACCCCACCCTATATATATATATATATATGTATATATAGGGGATGGTTCAAATGAAAACCACTTTTATTGTGAAAACTCGAAAACTAACTAAAAAAGTCTAAAACACACAATTTTTTTTATAAAATTCGCAGGTTATTTTATATAAATTTTTTTTTCAAAAAAAAAAATTGTAGTACACATGTGTAATAATACACATGTGTAGTACACATACACATGTGCACTACGAATTTTTTTTTAATTTTTTTAAATATAAAAAATGGCAAAAATTGGTATGCAAAAAAAAAAATTTGGTATGGTTTTTTGGCTTTTTTAATTAGTTTTCGAATTTTCACAATAAGTAGTGGTTTTCATTTGAACCTTCCCATATATATATATATATATAGGGGAATGTTCATTTGAGAAGAAAATTTTATTGAGAAGAAAAAGAATAAAAGGGTATAATTGTAAAACATTAAATAGTTTTTTTTCTCATCTCATTTATTATTATGTTTGACTAATTAATTAGTCATTAAGACTATAATCCTCCACACTAAATATTTTTGCCTACACACGTCAAAAGTTATCCTACAAATTTCGAAATTTATCCTATACATATTGAATCCTACACAACTCGTAATTTATCCTACACGCCTCGTATTTACCCTACACTTTAAATGAATTTTTATTTTTATTTTTTTGTGAAAAATATATATCTTAAAAATAAGTTACAAATTTAATATAGTTAGTTATTAAAGATGAAACTACCAATTAATGATGTATGTAAGTTTACTAATATACCCTTATAGTTACATTAAGTACAAATATTAAATGAAGTCTAATGAAGCATTCCTATTGGTTGAAATTTCTTCTTTTTTCTTCTTACAAAGAATTTCTTCTCATTTGAACCCTCCACTATGTATATATATGTGTATATATATATAGGGTAGGGTTCAAGAGTGAACCATATTGTTTTTGTGAACAAAATGAGCAAATATTGTCCATTGATTTAGGAGATTTTGAGATTAATAATAAGAGTTAATTGCCTAGATAGTCCCTGTGGTTTGCAAGTTTTTCACCTTTAGTCCCCATCTTTTAAAAATAGCATGTTTACTCCCTATGGTTAGCTCACTTGTTACTCGTATAGTCCCTACAGTGGATGGAGGTTAGTTTATTCAGTTAAATACGTATGAAATGACCGAAATACCCTCACTCTTAATTTAAAAATAAACTTTTATCTCTCCCTCCCTCTGTATTTCTTCTCCACCATCTCACCTTCATCACTACCAGACCACCACCCTACTACCACCAGCCACTACAACCTTCACCTTCTTCCCTGATTCATCCCAAAGCAAACCCTACTCTTTTAAACCCCATATTAACAATAATCATTCAAGATTATTTGGAATCAGGTTGGGTTTTTTAATCAATAAAAAGTAACAAACATAAAACATAAAGAATTACCACTATAAGCTCGGGTTGGGTAGTGGCGGGGTGAGGTGGGCACATACTATATTAATTAATTTTTTTAAATTATGTATAAAGGGTAGTTATGGTATTTCATACAAAATTAACTGAGCTAACTAACTATCATCTAATACAAGGACTGTCCGAGTAATAAGTGAGCAAACCATAGGGAGCACACATGCTATTTTGAAAAGCTGGGGACTAAAGATGAAAAAATGGCAAACCACAGGGACTATCCGAGCAATTAATTCTAATTATTTATGTGTAGAAAATAAATGAAAAGGGTGTAAGGGTAAATTGTTAACTAATTCTCTTCCCAATTAAATATTTAAGTACATTCTCTCTCTTCATTTCTCTCACCAATTAACTAATTTTTTAATTTAAAAATATACACAATTACTATTCAACAAACTATTTTATACACATACGTATATCCGTTTTATGCACATGCGTACATATGTAATTTGAATAATAAATATGTGTACTTTGAGTATTCAACACTAGTACATATGTGTATAAACCATTTATTAGTTCTGTTTGTGTATATTTTATACACAATTTCTATTCAGACAAACTGTTTTATACACATATGTATATCCTTTTTATACACATAACACACAAAGTTTCTAGGTCTTCATATGTAATCTTCTCTCTCATTTGTTTTTTTTATTGATTCTTTGATAGTCCTCTTGGCTTTCGTCAGACACCGTATATTAAAATTGTTGTTATACACATGTGTATCATTTAATTAGGCACTTGTGTATTGCTAAAAAAACATTGTTTAGACGAGGTGTAAAAATTACACATGTGTATAAGTAACTTTTGGTCAATTTTTTTTGTATGTATAATAAGCATTTGCTGGAACATGACACATGTAAAGTATGTATACACATATATATTCGAACCCCTGAAATTATACATGGGTGTATTAACCATATACTAATGAGTTATAATTAGCTTATGTCCTATTGGCTTGTTTCGAACACCATATATTAGAACCCGTGTTATACATCTGTGTATCATCCAATTATACATATGTGTATTGACAGAAATCATATTGTTTCTGTTAAATGTAGAATTTAATAACTTGATATATAGTATAAAAGGGGTTAAGCAAATTATAAAATGACTAGATGTGTAAAAATTTTGTAAAAGAAATATGATGCTTGACCAATCGATTGAAAGAAAAAGGAAACCGTGAACTTCATTTTTGTATGAATAATGGATTTGAATCATTGATTATTGGATCAATAAATTGATTCATAAAAAAATAGGGATCAGTTATCATGTTGGTTAATTAATATTAATAACTACCATATTAAGTTTATATGTATATTTACAATCCTATCATTTTTCATCTAAAAAGTAAACCAATGGCTAGGATTAGTTCACTAGGTTCACAACCTAGGATGGTGTTCACTCTTGAACCTAACCCTATATATATATATAGAGGTCAGTTAACGTACAATAGGGCTTGTCGTACGATACGTACGTGATCATTCCAGCGGTTCGATCTGGTGCGGATCTGGTTAGAATTCAATCTTCGCATGTTATAAAAAGGCAAATGAAATCGCATGGCTTGAAAATGCAATGAAATCGCATGTTTGAAATCCCATGCAAATGAAATCGCATGTGAAAAAATGGTTAGCATGAGGTAATGCGAAAAATGGCATGGGGTGTGTAGATGGACAAAATCGCATGTGGAAGATTGAAATCTCGCATGTGAAAAAATGGCTAGCATGGGGTAATGTGAAAAATGAAATGGGGTGTGTGGATGAACAAAATCGCATGTGGAAGATTGAATATCGCATGTGAAAAAATGGCTAGCATGGGGTAATGTGAAAAATGGCATGGGGTGTGTAGATGGACAAAATCGCATGTGGAAGATTGAATTCGCACCAGATCGGCACCAGATCGAACGACTGGGATGATCGCGTACGTATCGTACGATAAACCCTATTGTACGCTACACTTTTCCTATATATATATATATATATATATAACGGGATCAGGAGAGAACACCCTAAAGTGTGAGAACGGAATTTTACACGTGGCACATGATATAATGAAGGGCGGAGGGGCTTTTTTGTCCATTTACATTCTTTTTTTCAATGCGTCTTACAACATCGCTTGATTTTTTTGGCGTGTAAGATTTTTTGGCGTGCGGATGAACAATTTGAGAAAAAAGTGCGGATGAACAATTAAGAAACAAGTGTGGAGGAATAGTTAAGAAATAAGCGCGGATGATGATTATCAAATCACAAGTGCTGATGATTTGAATGAACTACAAGTGCAGATGACTTCTAACAAGTGCGGACCCAGAAGACTCTTATGTGCGCACAAGGATTGATGAAACAAGTTCGGACAAGAAAGAAATTCACAAGTGTTGACTTGATATTGTAGACTCACAAGTGCGGATAGAGTTTTATCAAACAAGTGTGAACTTGTGAAACCTACAATTGCGGACTGGCTTTTTATAGACTCCCCCTTAACTGTTGCTATCAGTTCTTGTTTGGCATCGAAATCTGTAACACCCATATTCGTACATGGCAAAAGTCGCAGCGGAAACACGAAACATAAAATTTCTTTCATTATAAATACCTCAACTTATTTAAAATTTAACTTTAGCATAACTCTTATTCATAAATCCGTCATCCTCGTATTTACTAATTTAAAACATAGCTTAAGTTTACTACATTTTACATTCAACGTCCCCGTACAATCTCTCTAGTGACTCGGTCTTCGATCTCTAATCCTCGTGATAATCGCTCATTATCGGTACAACCTGCATTCACCACATACATTCATAACATTAGCACACATTAAATAAACAAAATTCATTCGCGTACACTACACACTTCGTCATCTTTTAAGCTTTAAGCATTTCATCTGCATATCCATTTCCTGGTGAGGCTTCAATAATGTACCTGCATTACTGTTCATTCTCAAGGTACACCATTAATAACGTTAACCCTCATTGTCTCTAAATCATGCTTACATACGTACTTACATACATACATACATATCTACATACGTACATATCTTTCCTACAACTTTACATACATGCATACACTCATACATGCCTTTATACATACATACATACACATCTACATATATACGAACCTTTCCTACATCATTACATACATGCATACACTCGTACATATCTTTACACATACATACATACACATCTACATACATACAAACCTTTCCTACATCATTACATGCATGCATACACTCGTACATATCTTTACACATACATACATACACATCTACATACATACAAACCTTTCCTACATCATTACATGCATGCATACACTCGTACATATCTTTACACATACATACATACATACACATCTACATACGCGTATAAGATTTTACATACTTCCTACATACTCATACGTTAATTACAAGGGACTTAGACTTTGATTTATAGTCCATAAATACAATCTACGATATTCACCAAGCATGTTATTAACAATGTATTAATCGTACATTCTTACAGACATACACCTATTCTTACATGCGTATTCACACATCTACATACATACATGCTTCTTACATACCACGCTTAAACAATCATCTTGTCGAAAAACGACATACCGGAATGCGTTACGGATCGTTCGGAAGTGCAATATAAAGAAAAACGAAGAAGTGGGCTAGACAACCCGTCGCCGACGGGTCCCATGACCGTCGGCGACGCCCTCGAAAAATGCTCGTCGCCCGTTTTGTTCCGTATCCAGTCAGTTAGGCCGTCGGCCAAAAAGTGATTTTTGGGAGCCCGTCGGCGACGGGGTGGGAGCCCATCGGCGATGGCCTCTAGAAAAGTCACTTTTCTGCAAATCCGTTTCGTCGCTCGTACGCACTAAAACGTTTCTTCCTACATGCTTGTAAATTCACATTCTAACATATAAACTTAAAATCCCATATCCGGGTTAAGGAAATTCCTAACTTATGCGTTTACGCCTATATTTTCATTTTCGGACAATTTTACCCATTCTTGTTTTCATCACACAACTCATTTGTTTTAGCCCAAAACTTGCATGAACATTACTACCATGATACCTTTACATTGTCCGGAGTTTCGTACTTGGGGTTTACACACCCAATCCCCGTTACCCGGTTATCATACCGTAACCCTTTCATACTCTTCTTCCCGATATAACGACAAACCCCATCTTTGACCCGTTATATCTTCTTAACGAAAATCATCGATTTCATACCATCCATCCTCAATTGCCCTCAATCATCATACTTTAATTAACTAACACATATCCTTACGTAAACAACTAAGAAGTGATTACGGAAATCACTTACCTAATGCATCCATGTTCAAATCCGCTTCCTCGCCTCTTCTTGACCCGTTAGCTTTTCGCGCTTGAGTCCGTCTCGACATGATTCCTATACTTTCATATCATCGCAATTACATTCTTGTTAGCATACTCATTGCACATGTTAACGATCACAACAATTACATCTTTTACATTTGACTTTAATTAGTCAATTCCAACAAGCATAGAACATGTGACCAATTTCGCATTCTTACAAGCTCATGTAATTCATCATATCATTCCATTTAAAACGTATCGTTATAACATGTACTATACGACTTCTTATAACCCTATCTTAACGACAATGAGTCAAATCATGCTTCTTGTTCGTAGTTGACTTTCAGAAAGTCAACAACTCATTTTATTTAACTTTCGACTTATCATTTTATACCCGTATCATCACGATAGGCTATACGGACGACACTATATACATTTTATCATATACATGGTGTACGTACCACCTTCTAAGCATAACGTACAACTAATTCATGCACAATCTTCTAAATTCATACATAATTCATCAATTTCTTCCTTCTAATGAACACAAATCATACATGCATAACCATCAAACCTACAATCATCACATTTCTTCCAATCCTTCTAACAAGAATCCATCATACATAACATGATACATCAATTTTGAACAAGAATTAGACCTAGATGATATATCCATGCTATGATCTTCACCCTAACAATTGGGTTTCACCTTTAAACATCAAATTAACACAAACCATACATAACCTATGTTCTATATGATGATTCTAACACTTATACATGATCAATTTCACATTAACTTACGGATTAGAACATAACCCACTTCACACATGATCACCAATCTTTGATTCAAGACATACCTTACGATCCCCTTGTGAAGGTGATCACTAATTCATGCTCGGTTGTGAATTTGGGCCTTGATTCATTCTTCAATTTGAAGCTTTTGATGAACTAGGGTTTTGGTTCATGGGGAGTTCCCTGATCGATCTAGAACACACGAAATGTGTGTGTGTGTTTGTGTGGGTGTGTTTGTTAATTAAAACATAACTTTCCCCCTTGTTCATCTTTGGTCCTTCAAGTTTGTTCCCTTGTTTGCTTTGCTAAACATTTTACTACATTCCATCTTTTAATAATTTTAACCACACATTTAGGTAGGTTAAATAGCCTAGTTATTTATTTCTTGATGTACCATATCATAACATTTTAACGAATATAAATATTCGGGTTTTGGGGTGTTACAAGTCTACCACCCTTAAAAGAGGTTCCGTCCCCGAAACCTTGCTCATATCCACGGGACCATAATCCTTTACCTACCGGTTACTACCATCCCTCCTATTTAACACGCTTCTAAAATATATATCGTTAGACTTCAAATTCTTGCCTCATGATAGTTTCTTAGTGATGATCATCACTACATGTTTATTCATTCATTCCATTCACAATACATACCATGGCAAGAAATTACTCACACTTTATAAAAAGATCTCATGCATGAACAAATATAACCATACGTCCTATCCTTTCTTTCTTAATCAGCATAACACTCCCACGCGTTCATTGATCATAGCAACTCAATTATATCTATTTTTATTCATAAATCGTGTTGGACATGCCACTCTTGCTTTCATCGCACAAATACTCGTTACAACAGTCCATGCCTTCCATATCATACTTTCGCACATCCTTTTCATTTCTTTGACCCGTTAGTGACAGGTCACTATACATACTTCTTTAAACTTGTAATAATACATACATTCGTATGATCCGTTTATAATGAATCTATTACCTTTATCTCGTATTTTAAGATTTCATTCCATACATACACTGTATGTCATTTCATTCTTGTTTCGCTATCAAAATAAAACTACTATTTCATAGTCACGTCTACATGCTTAACTCCATAGTTAACATCATTCTACATTACTATTCCTCTCATTTTGCGCATTTACTTAATTTACATAAGTATACGTATCATGCACATTCATCACCTAAGAGTTTAACTAATACTCGTATATTTTACTCAAAACATTAAAAATTCACTTCTTAATGACATCGTTTTCATTCCTATGTCAACTATTAGAAATCAAGCTTTCCATGCTATACCATGCCCATTCCAACATTTTAGTTCCATTCGCTTATATACTTTCATTTCTTTCATACATTCGATTACCCACTTAATTGGGTAATAGCATATACTCTCATAATGAGATTCAAGCATACCACTTACGACCCGGTAACATCGGGTTAATTGCTTTCAACATAAATCTTTCGTTCTATCCGTATAACGGATTGAACTTCATACATTCAATATTGCATTCACGACCACTCGTTCTAAACGGATGGTACCTTATCCTTACTCGACTTGTTCAACTTGAACCGGTCGACTTGCATAGCTTATTACAGCCTTCGCTATCATAACCAAATCCGCAAGGAATTTGCATCATTCATATCTTTCATTCCTTGAATCCGTCTCGCGGATTCAAACATTGCATATACGCTTTTCATTCCTTGAATCCGTCTAACGGATTCAAGCATTGCATTCATACTTTAACTTCTTTCATGTTTCGAATCCGTCTCGCGGATTCTAACATAGCATTTATACTTTAACTCCTGAGAGTCTTACATTTCTCTTCATCCTCACGTCCACCTACCACTTAATTCTAACGGACATACCTGTATCAATTATCACGGTCTCACGAACGTCATATGCTTCACGTGTACTGGCCAGGTACACAATCCACATACTAGTTTCGTGTCTTCGTGTAATTGTCACCTTATGTCCGAAGAATTAGGTTTCGGCACGTGTATCATTTTCAAAACATGTTTACTATACCATCATGGTCCTTCATTTAGCATTTTTCTTCCCTTAATGCATTTTACCATTTCATATACCCACATATTGAACTTACGTACCTGGGTTCAACTTTATCTTATTTCATGCCTTGGTGTCGGTACTTGACTGCATTCGCGGATCATCCTCTTCAAACACTTATACTTACCTTGCATATACAAAACCGTCAGTTTCTTTATACGTATACATAAGTACATACTTACATTCTCTTTTACCTTTGGATCTTGACCGAGTCTTGGATTGTACGGGTTTCTTATCACAAGAGCACACAGGTTTGAGTTCAAGCACTTACCTTCTTACACTTGATTCTCTCAAACCAGGGCTCTGATACCAACTTGTAACACCCATATTCGTATATGGCAAAAGTCGCAGCGGAAACACGAAACATAAAATTTCTTTCATTATAAATACCTCAACTTATTTAAAATTTAACTTTAGCATAACTCTTATTCATAAATCCGTCATCCTCGTATTTACTAATTTAAAACATAGCTTAAGTTTACTACATTTTACATTCAACGTCCCCGTACAATCTCTCTAGTGACTCGGTCTTCGATCTCTAATCCTCGTGATAATCGCTCATTATCGGTACAACCTGCATTCACCACATACATTCATAACATTAGCACACATTAAATAAACAAAATTCATTCGCGTACACTACACACTTCGTCATCTTTTAAGCTTTAAGCATTTCATCTGCATATCCATTTCCTGGTGAGGCTTCAATAATGTACCTGCATTACTGTTCATTCTCAAGGTACACCATTAATAACGTTAACCCTCATTGTCTCTAAATCATGCTTACATACGTACTTACATACATACATACATATCTACATACGTACATATCTTTCCTACAACTTTACATACATGCATACACTCATACATGCCTTTATACATACATACATACACATCTACATATATACGAACCTTTCCTACATCATTACATACATGCATACACTCGTACATATCTTTACACATACATACATACACATCTACATACATACAAACCTTTCCTACATCATTACACGCATGCATACACTCGTACATATCTTTACACATACATACATACACATCTACATACATACAAACCTTTCCTACATCATTACATGCATGCATACACTCGTACATATCTTTACACATACATACATACATACACATCTACATACGCGTACAAGATTTTACATACTTCCTACATACTCATACGTTAATTACAAGGGACTTAGACTTTGATTTATAGTCCATAAATACAATCTACGATATTCACCAAGCATGTTATTAACAATGTATTAATCGTACATTCTTACAGACATACACCTATTCTTACATGCGTATTCACACATCTACATACATACATACATGCTTCTTACATACCACGCTTAAACAATCATCTTGTCGAAAAACGACATACCGGAATGCGTTACGGATCGTTCGGAAGTGCAATATAAAGAAAAACGAAGAAGTGGGCTAGACAACCCGTCGCCGACGGGTCCCATGACCGTCGGCGACGCCCTCGAAAAATGCTCGTCGCCCGTTTTGTTCCGTATCCAGTCAGTTAGGCCGTCGGCCAAAAAGTGATTTTTGGGAGCCCGTCGGCGACGGGGTGGGAGCCCGTCGGCGACGGCCTCTAGAAAAGTCACTTTTCTGCAGATCCGTTTCGTCGCTCGTACGCAGTAAAACGCGCGTAACTTTTGAACCGTTTACCCGTTTAACCTCCCGTTTCTTCCTACATGCTTGTAAATTCACATTCTAACATATAAACTTAAAATCCCATATCCGGGTTAAGGAAATTCCTAACTTATGCGTTTACGCCTATATTTTCATTTTCGGACAATTTTACCCATTCTTGTTTTCATCACACAACTCATTTGTTTTAGCCCAAAACTTGCATGAACATTACTACCATGATACCTTTACATTGTCCGGAGTTTCGTACCCGGTTATCATACCGTAACCCTTTCATACTCTTCTTCCCGATATAACGACAAACCCCATCTTTGACCCGTTATATCTTCTTAACGAAAATCATCGATTTCATACCATCCATCCTCAATTGCCCTCAATCATCATACTTTAATTAACTAACACATATCCTTACGTAAACAACTAAGAAGTGATTACGGAAATCACTTACCTAATGCATCCGTGTTCACATCCGCTTCCTCGCCTCTTCTTGACCCGTTAGCCTTTCGCGCTTGAGTCCGTCTCGACATGATTCCTATACTTTCATATCATCGCAATTACATTCTTGTTAGCATACTCATTGCACATGTTAACGATCATAACAATTACATCTTTTACATTTGACTTTAATTAGTCAATTCCAACAAGCATAGAACATGTGACCAATTTCGCATTCTTACAAGCTCATGTAATTCATCATATCATTCCATTTAAAACGTATCGTTATAACATGTACTATACGACTTCTTATAACCTTATCTTAACGACAATGAGTCAAATCATGCTTCTTGTTCGTAGTTGACTTTCAGAAAGTCAACAACTCATTTTATTTAACTTTCGACTTATCATTTTATACCCGTATCATCACGATAGGCTATACGGACGACACTATATACATTTTATCATATACGTGGTGTACGTACCACCTTCTAAGCATAACGTACAACTAATTCATGCACAATCTTCTAAATTCATACATAATTCATCAATTTCTTCCTTCTAATCAACACAAATCATACATGCATAACCATCAAACCTACAATCATCACATTTCTTCCAATCCTTCTAACAAGAATCCATCATACATAACATGATACATCAATTTTGAACAAGAATTAGACCTAGATGATATATCCATGCTATCATCTTCACCCTAACAATTGGGTTTCACCTTTAAACATCAAATTAACACAAACCATACATAACCTATGTTCTATATGATGATTCTAACACTTATACATGATCAATTTCACATTAACTTACGGATTAGAACATAACCCACTTCACACATGATCGCCAATCTTTGATTCAAGACATACCTTACGATCCCCTTGTGAAGGTGATCACTAATTCATGCTCGGTTGTGAATTTGGGCCTTGATTCATTCTTCAATTTGAAGCTTTTGATGAACTAGGGTTTTGGTTCATGGGGAGTTCCCTGATCGATCTAGAACACACGAAATGTGTGTGTGTGTTTGTGTGGGTGTGTTTGTTAATTAAAACATAACTTTCCCCCTTGTTCATCTTTGGTCCTTCAAGTTTGTTCCCTTGTTTGCTTTGCTAAACATTTTACTACATTCCATCTTTTAATAATTTTAACCATACATTTAGGTAGGTTAAATAGCCTAGTTATTTATTTCTTGATGTACCATATCATAACATTTTAACGAATATAAATATTCGGGTTTTGGGGTGTTACAAAATCTTCAGTCACCGGATACTGCGCTTACAAGATTGTTTCAAATTTAAGTCAACTGGACTTTGGTTGAAAGATGATTTCTGAAATGGGCCATGATCAATCTAAGCTATGGTTATAAAATGAATGATAAATGCCCTATTGTTTTGAATATATTTTAAACCATGGTGGGTGGGTATTCAAATTTTGATTTTTTTTTAAATAACAATACATCAGTGGCTTTGTGTACATTGTCATTTTAGGAGGGACAAAACATCAGAACAGACAACACCAGACAATAGTACACAGACGTACAGTTTCCAGCGCAACCTGAGTCACCCAATAAGATTTCAGCAAGAGTTTGTACTTTCCGGTGACTTTTTCCGGTAACCTTCTCATCGGAAAAAATGGTGGTTTCAGTTTTTCTCATTAAAACTCAATAAAACTTATGATTTTGATAATCTCTACTCGTTTTAACAAGTGTTAGCCGAAGAATATCAATCGATAACGTCACATTATCCGATACAACTGGGTTTTGAGTTTTTGTTCAATAAAACTTTTAAAGTCACTCAAAAACCTTACACAGAACTCTGTTATCAACAGGAAATCGAGCCAAAGCTCCGATACCACTTGAAGGTCCTAATATGGATCGTCGGGCGAACGTGATTTCTTGTTTCGGATGCCGTAGCGATTACGGAATCCAAGCTACGAAACAAACCAAGCGAGAGAGTGAACAATACGCAAAGATATCAACGATTAACGGTTTCGTGTATTGATTTTGACACAGTTTTAGTACAATATTCGACAAATACAACGCTCCCTATTGTTTTGGATATTTTAAACGATGGTGGGTATTTAAATTGTGATTTTTTTAAAATAAAAATACACCAGTGGCTTTGTGTTCAATGTCGTTTTGGGGAGGGACAAAACATAAGAATAGACAACCAGACAATAGTACACATACGTACAGTTTCCAGCGCAACCTGAGTCACCCAATAAGATTTAACAAGAGTTTGTACTTTCCAGTGACTTTTTCCGGCAACCTTCTCACCGGAAAAAAATGTTGTTTCAGTTTTTCTCAATAAAACTCAATAAAAATTGTGATTTTGATAATCTCCACTTGTTTTAACAAGTGTTAACCAAAGGACATCAACCGATAACGTCAAAATTCTGAGTTTTGATCCGTATTTTTATCCGATACAACTAGGTTTTGAGTTTTGTTCAATAAAACTTCTAAAGTCACTCAAAAACCTCACACACAACTCGGTTATCAACAAGAAATCGAGCCAAAGCTCTGATACCACTTGAAGGTCCTGATACGGATCATTGGACGAATGTGATTTCTTCTTTCGGATGTCGTAGTCAGTGCGGAATCCAAGCGATGACACAAACCAAGCGAGAGATTGAACAATACGCAAAGATATCAATGATTAACGGTTCCGTATATTGATTTCGACAGAGTTTCGGTACAATATTCGACAACTATAAAGCTCCCTATTGTTTTGAATATTTTAAACGATGGTGTATTCAAATTGTGATTTTTTAAAATAATAATACGTCAGTGGCTTTGTGTATAATGTCGTTTTTGGGAGGGTCAAAACATCAGAACAGACAACCAGACTATAGTACACAGACGTACAGTTTCCAGCGCAACCTGCGTCACCCATTAATATTTCCGCAAGAGTTTGTACTTTCCAGCAACCTTCTCACCAGAAAAAATGTGTTTTCAGTTTTTCTCAATAAAACTCAATAAAACTTGTGATTTTGATAATCTCTACTCGTTTTAACAAGTGTTAACCAAAAGAACATCAACCGATAACGTCAAATTTCTGAGCTTTGATCCGTATTTTTATCCGATACAACTAGGTTTTGAGTTTTTGTTCAATAAAACTTCTATAGTCACTCAAAAACTTCACACACAACTCGGTTATCAACAAGAAATCAAGCCAAAGCTCTGATACCACTTGAAGGTCCCCATACGGATCGTTAGAAGAACGTGATTTCTTGTTTCGGATGCCGTAGCGAGTGCGGAATCCAAGCTACAACACAAACCGAGATAGAGAGTGAAAAATACGCAAAGATATCAACGATTAACGGTTCACAAAGTTTCGGTACAATATTCGACAAATATAAAGCTCGGTATTGTTTTGAATATTTCAATCGATGGTTGGTGGATATTCAAATTGTATTTTTTTTAAATAATAATAAATTAGTGGCTTTGTGTATAATGTCATTTTGAGGAGGGACAAAACATCAGAACAAACAACCAGACAATAGTACATAGGCGTACAGTTTCCGGCGTAACCTGAGTCACCCAATAAGATTTTAGCAAGAGTTTGTACTTTCTTGTGACCTTTTCCGGCAACCTTCTCATCGGAAAAAATGGTGGTTTCAGTTTTTCTCAATAAAAATCAATAAAACTTGTGATTTTGATAATCTATACTCGTTTTAACAAGTGTTAACCGAAGAACATCAACTAATAACGTCAAATTTATAAGTTTGATCCGTATTTTTATCCGATACAACTGGGTTTTGAGTTTTTGTTCAATAAAACTTCTAAAGTCACTCAAAAACCTCACACACAACTTGGTTATCAACAAGAAATCGAGCCAAAGCTCTGATACCACTTGAAGGTCCCGATATGGATCTGTCACACCCTGACTTTTGCGGAAGCGTCATTATGGTGTGACTTTCTTAATACCATTGCATTCAATCATATCAACAACTATATGATAAAACCATTAGATGTTCATCCGTAAATTAAGTTTGAAAATAATACATCATAATTGTTTGAAACGTAGACTCCAAAGTTTAACTTACAAACCATGCAACAATGTTTTAAAGAGTTCACAAGGACTCGACAAAACACCTTAAATAAAACCGAGTTTAGAACCATGTATCTCGTCCAGGATTAAGATACATTTCCTAAACCCATTGACTTCGGATGACATCTTTTTATTCTTGCGCAGCTTGAAACATCCAACGCCCGCCAGATCCAATACTAATTCCATGAGATACATGTAGTTTTGAAAACATCAACAAAAGTTGAGCGAGTTCATGTGTTTGTTTGTGTGTGTAAATAAAACCTTTGTAATCATTGTATCTATGTATGCATGTATATCCTGGTATGAAAGCAAAACAAGGAAACAGATCGATTAATGGTTTGCAAGGCGATTAAGATGCGTGCAACGGCGTAGGAAGGCTCAAACCTAGCAAATTTGTACCGGGCCTCCGGATGTAAGACATAGTCACCTCATGGGCCACCCTGGTCCTCATGGGTGTGGGCTCGCTACACCCAAATAGATCTATCACTCATGCTCCTTGGTCCTAACACGAGGATTAATGGTCTTAAGAGTGCGCCTACCCATTCACATGATCTACTGTACTTTCCTTATCTAACCATACCAATTGTATTTGTCTGTAAATATTTGTAACATGTACTTCACCCCCGAAGTTATAAAACTGAAAACAGTTAAGAGAAAAGGGGGAACATGAACTCACTGTCTTGCGTCTTCAACAATCCTAACTCAAGCCCCTTTAGCAAACACGACTACCTACAATGTACTAGTGTCTATTAGACGAACGGGTCGTGCCTTGTCTTGGTATTAATGTTTTTGAGTTACGTTTCTTTTATGTCTTCAATATTATTACAAGTTATAATTACTTGTTAAAATAATATTTATTTTAACTTTAAATTATATTTATTTAATTTTGGAATAGTCGTTGAAACAGTATATCTTAATTTAATAATTCCCAAGTATTTATACTTGTACTCCCTTCCCAAGGATGAGTATATTTGTATGTATTTGTATATTTTTGCCATGTATCGGTGTCGTACTCCGGTGTATATTTATACTTACGAGAATACGTATTTTCTTGTAATTGTTAAGTATTATTATACTTAATTTTTGTGTTAAACTTTTCCGGAATATTATTTCTAATAAAAGTCCACCAAATATATACATATTTACAAAATATATATATTTATGAAATATTATTTAGAAAAATTATTTATAATTTTTCCTTTCGGCAAAAATATTTGTAGTTTCAAAATAATATATTTTCATGTCTAACTTTAGAATATATATATAAACTTATTTTTACCCAAAAATAATGTATTTCAAGTTTATCCAAGAAAATATATATTTTTTTTTCCAAAAATAACATATCTTCTAAGAATTCCAAGGAAACATATATATGTTTTATTCGCCAAAAATTATATATTTCCTACTTGTCAAAATATGATATACTTTTGGGATAATCATAAAAATATCATATCTTTATTTCGTTGTGTCCAAAATATTATTTACCAAAATTGTACTTATAAATGTATTTTTCTGGAATGTTTTGTAAGTTACATTCTTTCGTCCGGTTTGACAATATTATGCATGTAACTTGTATATTTATTCCTTGAGATTTTTGGTAATATTCTGGATTGTAATTTCTTGGTATTTTGATGTGTTATATTATTTGAAGTCCTAAAATAATATAACTAATACACAAAGTATACAAATAATCACACACATGTGTCTTCTAATTATATATTTCTCTAAATACATATTTAGTCACTTTTATTTATAAAAATCAACCTCCAACGTATGTAATCTTTGTAACAAAATTTATGGCAAAGTTTATGTGAAAACTCATGGTTTAAAATACACTTGTAAGTGTATGTTTATAAATATTTTTCTAAGTGTTTAATTTTTATAAAAATTTTGCCATAGTTTCCCCTAAAAATGGAGGTTTCCATGCTTTCAAGCATATCATTTTCTTTTGTAAAAATCATCACAATCAATTCACAATCATCACTAAACAACTTACACTTACCATTTTCGCCAAAATCATGCTTAATATACTACTTCATGAACTTGAAAGTTTATGAAAATTTGTAGTAACTTGGTAGTGTGTTTAGTAAGCTTAGTTACCCTTTAAAGTTTGGTTATTTATTTGTAAATCCCTTTCTTGAAAGATTTAGTCTTTTACAACTTACAAGATGATTTTTCTAAAAATCATTCTTTTGAATTTTTCTTGTTAACAATGCATTTTTATACCTGATATACCACTAAAAACATGTTTAGTTTCTTTAAAATCCATGATTATGTAAATCTTGCAAATGAACTTGGTTTCTTGAGAAACTTATGTTTAAAATCATTTTTACACAAGACTTCTAATATGCTTCATACTTCATCAAACACAAAATCATCTTTATTTTCAAGTTCATGTGAAACATAAAGTATGATCATCTTGGTTTTTCACAAGATCATCACCTCAACTTGCTAGATCATGTGTTTAATCACAATCTAGTAAGTTCCATATGATGTTTAACATCATAAACACAAGAATCAATCATCAAGTATCACACATATACTAAAACAACATAGATTAGTATGATTTTTAGCTTTATGTTCAAAGTTATGTTCTTGATCATTGGTGTTCTTCATGATTAGTAACATGTATCATCTTTTAACCAATATTATAAGAAGCAACAAGAGATTACGAGAGCCTTACTACTAGCACAAGGCTAGGGATGAAACTCAAGAAGATGAAGATGATAAACTTGGTGGTTAATAGCAAATGGTGAAGTTCCTTGAAGTTCCAAAGCCACCAAGCTTCCTTATCTTGCTTCTAACACCTTTGTATGGTCTTGTAATGGTTGAAGAAGATTGGATGATGATGGTTATGGTGGTGATGGGTTTCGGCCGAGAAGAAGTAGAGGGGAAGGAGAAGAAGTGTGTGAAGTGTTTGTGCTGAACATGAATGGTAAGGACTAGAGGTTAATTATATAATTTTCCAACATCTCCTAATCCATTGTGTAATGTGTTCTTAAAAGATAAAACATGATCCATTAAAATATTTGAAACAAATCAAGGTGGTGGCCCACCTTTATGACCTTCCCAAGGGGGGGGGGGTCTTGGTTGGGTTTCAACTAAATAGTTAAGGAAGTTAGTTAGGATCTAATGTTAGTTGCATACTTTTGTTAGTAGATATTTTGTATAGAGTGTTATGATGTTCGGGGATCATACCTAGCTTGGAAACATAAAAACAATGCTTCTAGTGTAATTTTGATGTTTCGGGTAGTGTCCGGTTGTTCGGTTGGATACTGGTTTGTTAATGTGCTAAACTTGCAGTTTAGTGTGCTTTATGTACCTTTTGTGACACTTTTAATTCCTGACACTTAGGAAAGCATTCAGGACCATTTGACCATGTTTCTGCATAATATTAGTGTGTTTAAATGCTGATAAATGCTGAATTTTGCAGAATTCTGCACTTTGGGTGAGATTTTTGGCACTTTTCGTCACTTAAATTATCACTATAAAGGCAGTTTTGTGATCCTTACTTTCCTACACACTATACTAGTGTAGTATTCATTCCCTGGCTCATTCTGTGCCTCAATGCATTGTTTGTCTATGTGTTGAGTTCTGTCAGCATATTCCAGAGTTATCCGCTAACTGTGCTAACTGTGCTTTGTACATCATTTATGTTAGTAAGTTTGCATGTAATAATGATGTGACATTTTGCAATATGTGATGCACATGTAAGTATGATGCAGTAATCAGAAAGTAGTTAATTGTAATTCAGCACAGTCATTAAGCACTAATCAAGATTAATTAATTGTACGGATACCTGGATTTTTGACAGTTGTCACATTCTCCCCCTGTTAAGAAAATTTCGTCCCGAAATTTAAGTTCTGCTACTAGCTGTAGGGGAGTTGGGGAACTGTCACACCCCGATATTTCCACGTATTACCGGTGGGCCCGGTGGGGAGTATTGTGACGTAGTTGATATCATCATAGACAATTTATCACAGTTTATATACACAGCGGAAGTCGAAAGATAAAATCATTACAACCCGAATGGAAGTAATATCATTCATTACAAAAAACGGTTGTAAAGGATCCACAGGCGGATCAAAGATAAAAGAAACATTGTTCAATAGATTTATAGGCATCTAAGCTTGCAAGACTCTTTATTGATGCTAGGAGTAGCCAGCCTATTCCGATTAGTACCTGCACTTAACCTTTTTTGGAAAATACGTCTGTTTTCACTGGTAAATACAATTAACCGACTCATTTTGAAAATGGTTTAAGAAAATTGATTTGAATGCACAAGGCACAAAATATCTTTTTATAACTTGGGATAATTATTTATATATAAACTTGTAAAAGAATTACAAGTTTGTTATACGTTCAGTAGCCCGGGTTGACACCGGGTTAAAGATTAACTGACACGCCACATGATATAGTCCCGCGGCGAGTTATTCTCAAACCGGAGGTTATATCTTGTTATATATATGCACCGGCAGGTGTATGCCTACACCCTGTGCTTAGGTAGTGGCCATTTCAATGAATGATGCCAAGGATATCCGGGACATGGTCATTAACCCCCCAAAGACTTTAAACAAACAAAACAGATTAAACGGGTCATCTCAATGAATTAAACTTCATATGATTAACAATTCAATGCCCGACCAAGCGGTATTTTATATACCGTACCCCAAGCCCGTATAAGGGAAAATAAGTTAAAAGTATTTACCTGAGCAAATATTCAAATTTATCTCAACCGTATTCAATCAGCAAGTGCGAGTATCTTTTACTGGTCTCCTAAATCTGGAACGAAGGTTTTAATTAACCTATTAGATTCCTAACGGGTCTTACTTAAGTTTAAATTTAGACCGGTTAGTTTTAAAGAGAGGTATACGGTTCAAAACGCAAGATTTAAGCGAAGACCGAAATAGAATGTGATTTAGACCCGACAAGTTTGAAGACTTGTATAATATGGGTAAACTAAACACATTCTGGATTTTGAAGTGAAAAATGATAAGGTTTGACCTGTTTCGGTTAATTTATGCAAACTAGTTAAATAAACCGTACCGAATCTAATAAATGCGTAACGGGTAACCAATTGAGTCATGAACAGGTTTCCTAAGTTAATATGCCTTAAATATGTTGTGATCAATGTTTTAAAAACCGGTTTAAACCGGCTGGTTGTACCGGTTGAACCATCCGGTAAAACGGTTAACCCCCCCCCCCCCGGTACACCCGGTTGAACCGCCCGATACACTCGGTTAAACCTTTTTTGAGCCAAATCCGGTACGTTATAAAAATCGGATTTTAAAACCTTGGTTGTGATATCAGTATGTTACCTTCCATTATGCCCAAAACGAATTTAAACTCAAATTAAGCCCCGTAGGGGTATTTTGGTCATTTTTAAAGGCTATAAAAGTGATTAAATATAAATCTGAGGTTCAGGTCTGAAATAATCAGTAAAAATATTTAATTTAATAATTTATATCAGTATGGTATTACATATATGTGAAATTTATCTTTTATAACCAAACTATGCACCGTAGGGGCATTTTGGTAATTTCACATAGGCTTTAAAGGTCAAATTTGGAAATCTGAGTTCAAAAACTTTTCTTACTGTTAAAGTATATAATTTACTTAAAACATCAGTAGGTATTAAGTTTTATATGCCAAAAATAGTTTTAACTCATACTATGCGTTTAAAACGCGTAAAAGTCGGTTTTAAGCGATTTTCGGGTTAAAATAGGAAATCTGAGTTTTTAATCAGTTTATAAAGTTCAAAATATTTTATTTATCATATAAAATCAGTAGCAAAATTTTGGTGTCAAAATATTATGTAAAACTCATTTTATAGGCCAAAAGGGCAAAACCGACAATTACCGAATCAAGGCATGAACCCTATGCCATGATCAGTTTAAAAATAAATAAAAAACTTCAAAAATCACAAAATATTATATTACATCAGTGGGTAAAAGGTTTGGTGCTAAAAATTGGGTTTAGATAGGCTTTATGCTAATTACGCCGTTTAATTAATAAAAAGCTTTCTAATTACGCTATTGAGCATAACTCCTAATCTAGACCTCAAACTGATGTCAAATTTTTAGAGCAAGTTTATAAATCAGTAATAAAGGTTTTTGTCCTCTGACATTTTCAAAAATCTCGTTTTAAGGTCAAAAGGGCATAATGGTCAACATTTAAGCATATAACGGAAACATGCAAATGAATCGGATAAACTAGGAACCAAGTTGTATAATCACAGAGGGTTATACTAACATATAACCTGGTCCTAATGGAACTTTAAGGCATGTCTAAAGTAAACTAAATCGGGTCAGAACTGAAAGTCAAAGCAAAAGTCAACTTTTGCGACTTTCGGTTGCGAATCGAGCCTAAACTTAGAATTGTCGGGTTGAACATGCTTAAACATGTTCTTATATTAATTACCAAGTTATTTAAGTGTTAAAACATATTCCATAACTTCTGTATTATTAGTCATGAATTTATTAGTAAAAACTGACTCGTTTGACTTTTTATTAAGAAGTTTGACCCGACAATTGACTGAGTAAACGTGGTAATTAGGAGGTTCCCTCTTGGGGGTTTAAAACCTACCTAATTACGGTCACGTAGCCATGTTCATTGCAAACAATGGCTCAACCGTTTAAAAGTCAAAGCGTTTATCGAAAACGCTTGACTTTTCGGCTATAAACGCCAAATAAATATAACTAGCCATGAAAGGACACTTACAAAGGGTCCAATGGACTAAAGGAGGTTCCTAAGATGGCCAGGTTTCCCCCAAGCTTTGCAAGCAAGAGCAGATTGCAAGGAATGAGCAAGTGAGGGTAAAAATCTTGGCCATATTTATAGAAATTGAGATGGAATAGGATGATGCCAAGTGTTTCAAGAGTTCATTAGATCATAACAAGTGTTATGACAGCTGGTTGTAAAAAATGGGCAGCCCAAGGTTTCAGTTTGATGGTTTTGTGTGAGAGTGAAATAGAAAACCATCAAAGAATGAAGAAATACAGCAACTGTGCTGCTGTTTGCTGTTGTTACTTGGGTCGCACTACGCCAAAACAAGGATACAGCCACACAAAAAAAGTGTGACTATATGTCTTTCGCTACACATATTTTTTTCATGTTAGATGTGACCAAAGCTCGAGTCATCGTAGGTATCATACAGTCACACATACTTTTTAGTGGCCTTAGAACTTAAAAGTGTGGCGAAAGGGTACCAACATTTTTGGTTAAAATCTAGCATTTCCTTCATTAAGTGTGGCTAAAAGGTTGCAACAGCCACACGAATTTAATTTAAGTGTGACTGTTTCTATTATATAGTCACATATATTTCCTAAAAAGTATGCTCTAGCCACATCAATTAAAAAAAAAGTGTGACAAAAAGGTTTGTTGTAATCAAACATTTTATCTATTAAGTATGGCTAAAAGGTAGCAACGGCCACATGAATTTACTGTAAGTGTGGCCGATTCTATTACATAGTCACATGAATTTATTATAAGCGTAGCTAAAAACTTTTACTAGATACAGAAAACATTTTTGGAATTTTAAGTGTGGCTATTGTCTAACTTTTGGTCACATGTATTTGTTTTTCCTATGACATTTGTTATCGGATCGTCACACAATAGAAACAAAGTAATGATGGTGTGGCTATTGTTTAACATTTGGTCACACGTATTTGTTTTTCCCTTGATATTTGCTATGATTCTGTCTCACAAACAAAAAACAAAGTGATGAAAGTGTGGCTAATGGTTATGTATAGCCACAATAAATTTTGTAATTATAAGTGTGGCTATTTTCTAATCTTTGGTCACATATAACTTTCTTTTCCCATGACGTTTGATATCATTCTGTCACACAACAAAAAACTAAGTAACTATGGTGTGGCTATTGTCTAACATTTGGTTACGCATATTTTTTTTCCCATGACATTTGCTATGATTCCGTCACACAAACAAAAAACAAAGTGAAGAAAGTGTGGCTAACGGTTATGTATAGCCACAATAAATTTTGTAATTATAAGTGTGACTATTTTCTAATCTTTGGTTACACATAACTTTCTTTTCCCGTGATGTTTGATATCATTCCGTCACACAACAAAAAACAAAGTAACTACAGTGTGGCTAGTGGTTATTTATAGCCGCACGAAATTTTGTAATTTTAAGTGTGCCTATTGTGTAACTTTTGGTCACAAATATGTTTTGTCATTAGATGTGACCATTTTCGAGTAAATACCCATTTTATTTTCAATTTTTAGTCAAATAAAAACTACAATAAACATGAGAAAACTAAAAACCAAATGCTATTAACAATAATAACAGAAGTTTTCAATATAAACTAGTTTTATACATAGTGCCATGTTGCAAGTGTTTTGCTGGGTTGCACTGCAGAAGTCTGTTCATCCCAGCTGGTAATTGAGGCAGTGCAAAGAAAGCGTCGTTGCAATTGTTTTGCTGGGTTGCACTACAGAAGTTGTTCTAGGATGATTGTGTTCATTAGGTGATGAAATCCTTGGCGTTGGTGATGAACAGTCAAACCCTTTTGTCATAACCACAGATTTCTTCGGTTTAGTTGTATATTCTGGTTGTGTGACATCATCTGACACAGATCTTTGTGCTTTTAGGTTGGGCTTAGTTGATTTACCATTCTTCATATCTATGAACCAGTTCCGTGGCTCCTCAAAATCAATAGGTGTAACATCAATCGGCTTCATAGAACTTCCATTATTCTCAACCTGTTGCATTATTTCACAACATGAACTTAGTTAATTTGTTAGTGATGTCGAAACTAGTCAAAAGCAAAGATGTTATGTGGATAGTAGAAAAGTAAATGGCAAGAAGAATACCTTGACGTCTCTGAAAAACGACTTTAGTCTCTCTAATGATTGGTCAAATTGTCAAGCTTTCTGATGGATTTTCTTATCCACTTTGAAATGTAGGTTAGATTTTTTTCTTGGCGGAAGCGCTCATCTGCTTGCAATATTGACCATGATAAGGATTCCAACATCTTTGAAGAGCAATAACAGATAAGTTAACAATTGGATGGATAGAGGTACGTATATAGGGAATCCTTACCTAGGAAGATTATGGCTCCATAGTCGAACCTGTGTCGAATGCAACGTCCTACACAAAAAAAAATGTATACTCAACATATGAGAAGGTCTCATACCTGTACAACATTACTGGCAAAACTCATCGTGAAATAAGAATGAAAATACCAACTTGGCAAACGACATTACATGAAACTCACAGATTGTGATTACCTATAGGAAACAATGGAAACTATACAAGGACTTAATAATTCTACTTATTTGTAAAGATGATTCATTTATAAAAATAGCCACTACATAAGTACATAGTATTAGTAATCCATGTTATCATCAAAAAAGAATGATACCTGCTACCTGAATAAGAGCTCAAAAAGCTTGCTGACAGTACCATTCACTTCCACTAAGAAGACTTTTAGACCATTTAAATGTACGTAATATCATACCGAATATATAGAAACCAATAAAACATTAGGTTTCATAACAAATACTTACTAGACTGAGAAAAATATACAAACTTACAACTATATCCTAATCATAACAGTAATCAAACTATCACATCAATACCAAACCAATAACTACACCAAAACTACTCTAACTATATCCTAATCATAACAGTAATCAAACTATCACATCAATAACTACACCAAAACTACTCTAATTACAGGCATAATCACATTCCTAATAGCATGGTCATCTCATAATCATACCAAACCAACCAATAACTACACCAAACTACTCTAACTATATCCTAATCATAACAGTAATCAAACTATCACATCAATACAGATCTGACAAAATCAAACCACATAACATCAAATAGTGATAAGATCTTACACCTGGGGACACATAGGGCTCCAAAATCCGAATTGAGGCCATCCAAACCGAAGAACCGACTGCAACCAAAACAACCAATACATCACAACTCACCCTAGTAACAAGTGGATTAAACAAAACAGAGCCAGCTGGAACAAGAACCTCATTCAGCTTGAGTTCACCATAATGTAGTATTGAATATTGTACTATACCATATGCATAAGCAAAAAATAGATTATTCTCATTCCGAAGCGTCTTTCTCCATGTACCACGCAATCTCCTCCCCCTGCTGTATCGCCCTTGGACTATCACGAACAAACAAGTAACCAACGCTAATCAAAATCAACCATAAACTAATGAAACAATATCACCTTTAACATACAATTCATACAAATTCATCACCTGAGAGGCCGAAACCGAAGAGTAACAGTCACATTCTCCTTTAATCTCTCCGCACTCAACAGGTAACTCAAAATTTTCACCGAAACTTCTGTAACAAGCTTCGAAGACGAATTCGTAATAATACGCAATGCTCATATGAGGATGTGAATCGATTGAGAAATAGTAAAACTTGAATCGATTGAGAAATAGTCATCTGAGTTCTGCTCCGGAATCATATTCACAACCGTGAATTGATTGATTTCTGCTCCTGGATTGATTGAAGGGTTAATCGATGAATCTAGATTTAGACTGACAGATGAATCGACGAATCATGAAACATATAACAAAAAAACTGGCAACCAACACCATTGTCGCCACCAACCGACGACCACCGCCATCAACGACGATTACTGGATCTAGGATTTTTCAGAATTTCGTTATTAAGGATTTCACCAGATCCATTAACGGCTGCTACTGTGGGATACGATTAAGGTTCCGGCACAACTCTTGTAAGCCTAAACTCGTGTGTATTCCCGTTTTGGTGGGATACTCGGTGGTGTTGGGTTGCGAGTCAAACGCAGTTCCGGCAAACTGATGATGATGAAAGCGTGATGAAGGTGGAGGTGGTGGCGGCTGAGTGGTGGTGGTGGGTTGTTGTGGCTGTTCACATCAGTCACGAAGGATTTAATTAGGGTTTAGAGGAAGGACAAATGAAGAAGGTGAAGATGGATTGATGGGTTTTTTTTAGTGGGTGTTTGGGGTTCTTATTTTGAAGAAAAAAGGACTTTTGAGAAGGTGAAGATGGATTGATGGGTTTTTTAGTGGGTGTTTGGGGTTTCTTATTTTGAAGAAAAAAGGACTTTTGAAGGGGCAAAAGTCCTTTTGAGAAGTGTTTGGCTTTCCATTTTAAGAGCAAAAGTCCTTTTTTTAAGACAAAAGTCAGGATTACCTGACTTATTTTTGTCAAAAGGACTTTTGGAAAAGTCACCAATAAGTTAAGCCAAACATGCCCTTATTAAAGATTTTATAAGTCAATAACTTATTAAGTTCTTCTAAAATAAGATAACCCAAATACTCTTTGAAGGTTTTAAAACCTAACTGAATCTTTTAAAACCTCATAGCCATTGAATAACGGAAACAACTTATTAACCGAAACCGAAAAAATTAAAAAATTTAAAAAAACGGTTAATTAACTAAAAAACCGGTTATTCATTGAACCATTTAAAGTGAATAACCGAATAACATGGTTATTAACCGAATCGCTTAAAGTAAAAACCGGTTAAAGCAAAAATGAGAAAAAACCGGCGGTTCGGATAAACAAACCATTTATGGAAAAAAAATCATTTTGTGAACCTCTACGATATGGTCCATTAAGACATGTATAACCTAATATTGGTTGTGGTGATCCATTAACACATGTATGATCTACTGTTAGCCATCGTGATCCATAAGGCCCAATATGGTCCATTAAAACATGTATGGTCTATTATAGTCCATTGTGCTCTGTTAAGAACTATATGATCTACTATTGGTCATCGTGATCCATTAAGGCCTAATATGGTCCATTAACACTTGTATGATCTACTATTAACCATTGTGATCCATTAAGGCCCAATATGGTCCACTAACACTTGTATGATCTACTATTAACCATTGTGATCCATTAAGGCCCAATATGGTCCACTAACACTTGTATGATCTACTATTGACCATTGTGGTCCATTAAGGCCCAATATGGTCCACTAACACTTGTATGATCTACTATTGGCCATTGTGATACATTAAGGCCCAACATGGTCCACTAAGACAAGTATGATATACTATTATCTGTTGTGATCCATTAAGGCCCAATATGTTCTATTAACACATGAGTGATCGATCTACTAGTGTCCACTGTGATCCATTAAGGCCAATTGGCCAAATATGTCAACGAAGACATGTATGATGTACTATTGTCAATTATGATCAATTAAGGTCCAATATGATCAACGAAGACATGTATGATCTACTAAGTTTCATTGTGATCCATTAAGGCCCAATGGGGTCCATTAAGACATATATGATCTACTATCGCCGGTTGTGAGCTGTTAAGGCCTAATATGGTCCATTAAGACATATATGAGCTACTATTGTCTGTTGTGATCCATTAAGGTCCAATGTAGTCAATTAAGACATATATGAGCTACTATTACCTGTTGTGATCCATTAAGGTCCAATATGATCATCTAATACATATATGATATACTATTGTGCATTGTGATCCATTAAGACATGTATGATCCACTATCATTTAGGCCCAATATGGTCCATTAAGACATGTGTGATCTATTATTGTCCATTGTGATCCATTAAGGCACAATATGGTTCATTAACATATCTATGACCACTATTGGGCATTGTGACCCAGTAAAGCCCAATATGGTCTATTAACACATATATGATTAGGGATGAGTTCAGTACCGGTACTGGTACCGAACATACCGGTATCGAAAATGTCGATACCGGAAATCATCAAATATGGGTACAGATACCGGTACCAAAAATGTTTGGTATGGTACTGTACAGTAATCGTACCACAACGCTATTTGAAAGTAAAATTCGGTAAACTACCGATATCGTATCGAACTAGTACCAGTACCCAAAACAATTAACTTTGAGAAATTCGGTACCATTATTAATATGCATACATTAATGAAACAAATATGGTTTAAAATATATAATATTTAATAATAGTTTGAATTATTAAATATCTAGTAATTTTTTTAATATTAAATAATGTAACTTTTTAAATAAGAATATTATTTGAGATGAAAGTTTTGAATCAAAAATTTTGGGGGGAAGTTTAAGTTTTAGAATCAAATATTTTGGGGGGAGGTTTAAGTTTTAGGATGAAATATTTTGGGGGGGAGTTTAAGTTTGAAATATTTTGGGGGGAAGTTTTAGGATGAAATATTTTAGGTGGAAGTTTAAGTTTTGGAATTAAATATTTTATGAGGATTTTTTAAAGATGTAGTAAGTTTAACATTTGGTCACACATTTTTAATGACATCTGATAATATTTCGTCACACAAAATAAACAAAATGATGATTGTGTGACGAATGTTAATGTAAAACCACATTAAATTTTGTAATTTTAAGTGTGAATATTGTCCAACCTTTGGTTACATAAAATAATATATGTGGCTATATGCATGAGATTTTAGCCACATTATTAAACAAATAATGTGGTCGTAGAACATATATGGCCACACTTTTCTGATGTGGATGTTTTATCTTAACGTGTGGCTAAAGGTTTGGAATAGTTTTGTGTTTAGTCTCGTGAAACAAATACAGTAAACGTAGATCAAATTTGGCCACACTTTTTTAGTGTGACTAATAAATGTCACAGATTTTTCTTAAAGTGTGGCTAAAGGTTTTGAATACACATGTTATTGGTCATAGGAAAATATATAATGTGATCATAGATAACATTTAGCCACACTTTGCTTAGTGTAGCAAATATATGTCACAATTTGTTTCTTAAAGTGTGGCTAAAGGTGTCAAGTACATGTATTTTTGCCACATGAAGCAAAAATATGTGGCTATAGATCATATTTGGCCACGCATTTCAATTTGTGGCTAATAAATGTTACATGATTTTCTAAAAGTGTGGCTAAAGGTTCTGAACTTGTATAAATGGTCACATTTATAATAAAATGTGTGGCTAAAGGTGTTTTAAAATGTTATGAATAACCTTTAGCCACACATTTTTACAAATGTGTGGCAGGGTGGTTTTGCCAAAAGTGTGGCCGTAGCCCTTTTTTCACGTAGTGTCGTGGCCCGCGTAGGTGGCCCAGGTGGCCTTCGTGGCCCGCGTAGACATCAGGCCCAGCTCATTACTTTGGCAAAATGTACAGTTCTGGTCCCTGTTTCTGATATGTGCATGTTTCAAGTTCCAAAAATGACCATATCAGTCCCTGTTATGTTTTCCAAACATAATTGACTTTCAAAACTGACCAGATCAGCCCCTGTACATGTTAAATGCCATTTCTGACATATTTAAGGCCCGTTAAGTCATTTTCAAGGCTCTAAAATGATTCCTAAACGTAGGGGACATAAAACATGCTCAAAAATATGCCGGATGTCGGTTCGTTTGGCCGTACGGTCACGTTGTTCGACTAATTACGACGAAACACGAACGGACGCGAAAAACGATCCAAATTACGCGACGAATGGAATTTTTTTATGCCGAACACTAAAATAAAATATTTTAGTGGTTACATAAATTTTTGGATGTCCGGATATGTTCAGAACGTAAGATATGCGCGAAAATGCAAACTTATGCACTTTTTGACGCTTTTAGTCCCTGTTGATCAAATAAGTTTATTTTTGCTCACCAAACACCTCTAAGACTATTTATAAGCTATGTAAAGGATATTTAGGGCATGTTTAACTTATGATCATATTCCGGAAGGTTCGATATCATACGAATCGGTATACTTTTGCAGTTTGACGCAAATAGTCCTTTAATCGCACAAAGTAGCGCGAAATGCCATTTAATGATATCCAAGCCTTCCATGGCCCAAAATGGGTATTCCCAAGCATGTGCTTAATTATTTCTATGCTCTCGTTCGCTTAAATCGTCACCAAAAGGTGTAGATTCAAAAGTTGACGCTTTTGGTCCCTCTAATGCGCAAACTTGCGTATATTATCGATTAATAGCATCGAAGCTTTACCAAATCCATATTAGGCATTCTTGAGAGTATTATCATATGTCACGATGCTTCGGGTTCGTTAAAAGGTCGTTCAGAGCTAAGAATTAACATGTTGATGCTTTTAACCCTTTTATTGCGCAAACTTTCAATTGATTACGCAAACGGCTACACTCGATCAATAAGTGGCCCATTTGTGAATATAAATACCGTACGAGGTTATTTAGAAACTTATTTTAGGTATGTTAACACTTCTAGTCCTTTCATAATCAAAGTTTTTGATTTTTCGAAAAATTACTCCCTAAAATTCAACGTTTGACTTTATTAGGGTTATTTACACGTGTCAATACATTATTGGATGTGATTTTACGAGGTGTTACAGGAACAAATGTGGGTATTTTGTTTTCATGCGGTCCTCACGCTCCCAAGTGAACTCTGGGCCGTGACGCGCGTTCCATCGAACCTTGATGAGTTTAACACTACTCCTACGAGTCTTGTTAACTTTCCAATCAGTGACCTCAACGGGTTCCTCCGTAAAGTGGAGTGTGACGTCAATGTGAAATTCATCGGCAGGAATGCCAACTGTTTCTTGAGTTGGACTCTTCTTCAAATTGGATACATGAAATGTGTCATGAACACCATTCAGTTCTGCAGGTAGATCCAACTTATAAGCTACAAGATGAATCCTCTCCAGGATTCTGAACGGGCCAATAAATCGTGCTACACCTTTCCAAGGGGAGACTTTTAACAGAACCATATCTCCCACTTCAAATTCCAAGGGTTTCCTTCTTTGGTCTGCATAGCTCTTTTGTCGATCACGAGCCACCTTGATGCGCTCTCGGATCTGTATAATCTTATATGTCGTCTCTTGGACCAATTCGGGACCAACAAGCTGTCTAACACCCGCATCTGCCCAGCATAACGGTGATCGACACTTGCGTCCATAGAGTTCTTCGAACGGTGTAGCTTGGATACTTGTATGGTAGCTGTTCTTATATGAGAACTCCACCAAAGGTAGATGAGTGTCCCAACTGCCACCCAAGTTCATTACGCAAGCTCGTAACATATCTTCTAGCGTTTGAATCATTCGTTCACTCTGGCCATCTGTCTGTGGATGAAAGGCAGTACTCAGATTCAACTGAGAACCAAAGGCTTCTTGGAAGTATTGCCAAATCCTTGACACAAATCTCCCATCTCTATCAGAAATAATCGAGAGTGGCACTCCATGACGTGCAACTATCTCTCTAAGGTACAGCTCAGCTAGCTTACCTGTGTTATCTTTTTCTCGGATCGGCAAAAAGTGTGCATATTTTGTCAGATGGTCCACAATTACCCAAATCGTATCATGACCTCTGGGTGTCTTTGGCAACTTTGTTATAAAATCCATTGAGATCTGCTCCCACTTCCACATGGGTATCTCAAGTTGCTGCAAAAGCCCTGATGGTTTCTGATACTCGGCCTTTACCTTGGCACAAGTTAAACACTTTCCGACATAGGTCGCAACATCACCCTTAAGTCTTGGCCACCAGTAGAAATCCTTTAAATCTTGGTACATCTTGTCCGATCCTAGGTGGATCGAGTACCTTGATTTGTGAGCTTCATTGAAAATAACGTCTCTAAGGCCGCAAAAGAGGGGAACCCAAATTCGTCCCATGAAACACAAGGTTCCTTCCTCATTGGGTACTAACTTCTTCTCCATCCCACGGAGATACTCATCCTTAAGATTCTCCTTCTTAAGAGCTTCTCTCTGCGCAACACGAATGCGCAACGAGAGATCTGTTTGTATAATCATTTCCAAAGCCCTAACCCTTATGGGCTTAATCCTCTCTTTTTGACTTAAGGCGTCTGCCACCACATTCGCCTTACCTGGGTGATATTTGATTTCACAATCATAATCGTTCAACAACTCAACCCATCGTCGATGTCTCATGTTCAGCTCTTTCTGATCGAATATGTGTTGTAAGCTCTTGTGATCGGTAAAGATTGTGCATCGGGTGCCCTACAAGTAATGTCGCCAAATATTTAATGCAAACACCACTGCGCCTAATTCCAAATCATGCGTAGTGTAATTCTTCTCGTGAATCTTCAATTGGCGTGAAGCATAAGCTATAAGTTTCTGTCGCTGCATCAGCACACAGCCTAATCCCTGACGCGAGGCGTCACAATATACCACGAAGTCGTCAGTGCCTTCGGGTAGGGATAAAATGTGGGCATCACAAAGCTTGTTCTTTAACAACTGAAATGCTTCTTCTTGCTTATCTCCCCATTCATACTTCTTATCCTTCTGAGTAAGGGAGGTCAGTGGTTGAGTGATTTTTGAAAAATCCTCAATGAATCTGCGATAATACCCTGCCAAACCTAGGAACTATCGAATCTCAGTTGGCGTCTTAGGAGTCTCCCAATTCTTAATCACCTGGATCTTGATCGGGTCCACGTGGATTCCATCTTTGTTTACCACGTGACCGAGGAATTGTACTTCACGCAACCAGAACTCGCACTTCGAGAACTTAGCATACAACTCCTCCTTCTTAAGCAACTCTAAAATAGCTCTTAGGTGTTGTTCATGCTCTTCCTTCGTCCTTGAATAGATCAAAATATCGTCGATAAACACAATCACAAATTTATCGAGATATGGCTTGCAAACTCGGTTCATCAAATCCATGAATACTGCTGGCGCATTCGTCAGACCAAATGGCATTACTAGGAACTCGTAGTGTCCATACCGAGTCCTAAAGGCAGTCTTTGGTATACTCTCTTCCTGAATTCTCAACTGGTGATACCGTGATCGAAGATCGATCTTGGAGTAGAAGCTCGAACCTTGTAGTTGATCAAACAGGTCATCAATCCTTGGCAAAGGATACCGATTCTTAATGGTCAACTTATTTAGGTCTCGGTAGTCGATGCACATGTGAAAACTACCTTCTTTCTTTTTGACAAACAAAACTGGAGCTCCCCAAGGCGAGAAGCTTGGTCGAATGAATCCCTTGTCTAATAACTCCTGAAGCTGCGTCGACAGCTCTTGCATCTCGGAAGGCGCAAGTCGATAAGGTGCCTTAGCTACAGGCGCAACGCCTGGAACTAAGTCAATGTGGAATTCAACTTGTCACTGCGGCGGCAATCCTGGAAAGTCTTCGGGGAAAACTTCTGGATATTCCCTCACAACTGGGATATCTTCCAGCTTTGGCTTTTCGGCTTCCTTGTCGACAACGTGCGCCAAGAAGGCAACACATCCTTTCTGCAAACACTTTCGGGCTTTCAAACAACTGATAATCCTTAGAGGCGTATCATGCTTCTCTTCATGCACTACAATCGTCTCTCCATTCGCCATTGGGACGCGAATGATTTTCTCGTGGCATATGATCTCTGCTCGATTGCGCGGCAACCAATCCATTCCAACTACCACGTCAAAGCTTCCGAACTCGACTGGCAGAAGATCAAGCGTAAACTCATGCTCCCCGAGCTCTATTACACAACCTCTAATTACTTCGTTTGCCTCTACTAGCTTTCCATTAGCTAGCTCTATCGAGTATGGAATATCTAGCTTATCGGTAACTAACCCAAGTATATTCTTAAATTCTAGAGAAACGAAGCTATAATCGGCACCAGTATCAAAAAGTACAGATGCAAAGCATTGGTTGATAGGGAACGTACCCGTGACTACGTTCGGATCTTGACGAGCTTCCCTAGCTCCAATGTTGAAAACTCTTCCCTGAGCTTGGTTGTTTCTCGGGCAATCACGCTTGAAATGCCCAACATCTCCACAGTTAAAGCAACCTGGTCCCCGACCATTTGCATTTCCATTTCCGCCTTGGTTGTTGTTTGCTCCACGGTTTCCTTTACCAGCTGGGTTTCCATTACCACTTCGGTTCCCATTACCGCCATTTCCTCCTTGATTGTGGTTTCCATACCCATTTCCCCCACGGTTACCATTTCCATTTCTGTTGCCATTACCTCTCTGACCACCATTACCATGACCGGTACCATACCAGCATGTCTCTTTGGCATGGCCAACCTTTCCGCACGTCTCACACTTTCTAGCTCGGCATCGTCCAGCGTGATGAAATTGACACACATCGCATTTGGGCAAGGTGCCCATATACCATTTTCCTTTGTTTTCAATACCAGTCTTGACCTCGGCTGGTGGGTTCGCATCTTTCTTCTTGTTAGCACTGCTGGTACCCTTCTTGAAATTTGAGAACTTCCTTTTGTTCTCACTTGACGACTCAACGTGAGTCTCCTTCTTCTTTTGGTCAGAGATCGGGAACTTGTTCAACCTGATTGCTTCTTCAGTTAGTGCCACACTCAGATCAATGGCCTCAGTGATCGTCAGAGGCTTCGATGTAGTAACCATGCTCATGATTTGGGGTGCCAATCCCCAAATAAAACGCTCGATTCGCTTGAATTCCGGTTCAACCATGTAGGGGACAACGCGAGATAAGTCATGAAATCTCGGTTTCCAACTTTCGAATCTCAGCCCTTGAGCAGTACTTCTTACACATCAATTCTTTCAACTCGTCCCAAGTCAAAGCGTATGCTGCTGCTTCTCCCAGAGTTTGAACCTGAAGGTTCCACCATGATAGAGCTCCATCTAGGAATAGACCAGAAATGTAGGTGACTTGGTGCTCAGGTGCACACTTGCTCATACGCAGTACAGAATCTGTTTACTCAGCCCATCGGACGAAAGCTACAGCACCTCCCGTGCCATCATAGTTCAGAGGCTTGCAGTCAACGAATTGCTTGTAAGTACAGCCTGTACAAGAAACATCATTCACAGAAAGCATTTAGCAAACGCACACGGAATGTCCAAACGCATCGTAATGTGTCTTAAATGACTTAAACATTACCGTGAGGTGGGTTACATCCCGAGGTACCTCCGCTGTGTTTAGAGCGCAAGGCCTCGTGTTGTGCGAGTACTTGTGAAATCCGTTCATGCAGTTCTGCCTCTGTTGTGGGCAACCGAGTGTCTCTACGTGGAGGCATTTTCTAAAAGAAAATTGTAGAGGTCATGTCATAATAAGTATAGTAAGTACATGACATGTATATGTAATAGCATCCATCAAGCAGGTAAGCATATAACATCTCAATCATAGCATAAACAAGTAATTCAACAATATGTGTAATGAGAACATTACGATTGAGCCTTTCATTAACCATCGACCACCAATATTGTTACAAGTTTTACAAAAGTATCGTATCAGAAGGGATCACAGGGTCACACTACCCTTGTCCAAAATGTCTATCCGTCTACAATAGTCATACAATCAAAAAGTGGTCTTCAAAAGGCTTTACTAGCTCGGCCCAATAGTGGTGCTCTCATCCAAAGCAAGCTACCTACATAAAACCAAAAACCGGCTATGCTGATGGTGGTGGAGGAGGAGGTGGATGAACAGAAAGCAAGCTGCGCACATGCGCTAGCTCCTCCACATAATAAATGTGACGCAACAGATAGCTGATCTGCTGCTCCATGGTGATAAATCGAACATCAAAGCCCGGATAAGGCAAAAGAGGAGCAAGTGGAATCGCAAAAGGTGACGGACATGAACAAGGTGGAGGACGCGGAGTCCTCTCGAGCTCCATAACTCTACGACGTAGAATCTCCTGCTGAAGCTGTAATGACAAAAGTAACTCATCCCTCGAGTAACTAGCAAAGTGTGAAGGATGGTAGGGGTAAAAAACTGGCATAGTGTATGGTGGAAACCATATGAGTGGCTCGCCTAGTGGTGCAGAAGTAAAATGAGCAGTAGGTGTGTACTGAGGCATGTGAGGAAATGTTGCTGTCATATGTGGTCATGGCCAGGCTGCTGGCTGGAAGGACCTTCCCCTGGATGGGGCGCAGGTATGTCCTGCAAGAAGGTAATAGGTAGGTCAGTGCGGTGTACATCGGATACAATCGGGTGAAAAGGGGTAACCTCAACAGGTGCAGGTGCATGTGGGGGAGTAACAGACTCAACAAAAGGGGGTACATCATCATCATCAATCCACCCATTGTTAGTGAAAGCATATCGGGGGTCTATCTGATCGGAAAAAGCAGCATGGTCAGCAGGTGCAGGAATCGGATCTGGTATGAGTGGTGCAATGTCAGGGACGCCAAATGGGATAGGGTCAAAATCAGGCAAAGGCTCAGGTGCTGGTGCCAGCTCAGGCTCAGCAGGTATCGGCTCAGGATCAGCGGGTGCATCAACGGGCTGATCGATAGGGATAAAGTCAAGCTCAAGTCCATGCCCAATGTCGTGTGGTGGAGTAGGTGTGACAGTATCAGAATCAGTGGGGTAACGTCGCAGTCCTACTGCATGCAAAGCGGATGATGAAACAGACTCAAATGAATCAGTGACAGAATGATCAGAGGAGATCTCAACAATAGGAACCTCAACGAGAGGAACAACAATGATATCCTCAGCTATAACTCCAACACCCTGGGCATCATCATTAGGGGGACCATCAATAAAAAGATCAACATCATCATCAGACAAGTCATCAAAAGGCAAATCCTCGAAAGGAAAGGCCGCAAGAGGTAACGGGGCGAGGATCGGTGCCACAATGTGCTCACCATCGGGATGACCGATGATAAGATGATCGTGGACAAGAATAGGAATCAAAAAGGGATCCTCGAAAGGGATACCATCAGCATACGGTAAGTCATCGCCAAATTCGGGTAGCGCAAAAGGCTGAAAATCGTCATCATCATCTGACATCATCTCCGGATCACTCTCAGTATCGGAGGTAAGAATCTCTGGCTCTGGGACAATCTCGTCGTCAGAAATAATAGCCATGGGGTCGACAGTATCAGTCAGTCCGCTCTCAGACGAAGACATAGTGTCTGTAACAAAACAATCACAACATATGCACATATATCAACAAACATTATTAAGCATACAGGTAATAACAATGTAATCACGTATTCTTCCTAGTCTTCCCAGACTACCCACTTAGTGTCTCAGGCTAAGCCTCCCAGTCTCTCAGACTGAACTACTTAGTCTCTCAGACTAAACTTCCCAGTCTCTCAGACTCTCCTAACTAGTCTCTCAGACTAACTACCCAGTCTCTCAGACTGAACCACCCAGTCTCTCAGACTGAACTACCCAGTCTCTCAGATTGAACTATAAACGAATTCTTTGAAACGTGTTTCGTGTCTTTTATTTGTAAAAATGTTTGTTTCCTGGATCTGGACGTTTTGTGTATGCAATGAAAACGTGTTATGAAAACATTTTTGTGAGAGCCCTAATGATTGTAGTCTAGACTCGAGAAAGAATCCTAGTTCGCTACAATCAAAGCTCTGATACCAAGCTGTTTCACCCTGACTTTTTGCGGAAACGTGATTATGGTGTGACTTTCTTAATACCATTGCATTCAATCATATCAACAACTATATGATAAAACGATTAGATGTTCATCCATAAATTAAGTTTGAAAATAATACATCATAATGGTTTGAAACGTAGACTCCAAAGTTTAACTTACAAACCATGCAACAATGTTTTAAAGAGTTCACAAGGACTCGACAAAAGACCTTAAATAAAACTGAGTTTAGAACCATGTATCTCGTCCAGGATTAAGATACATTTCCTAAACCCGTTGACTTCGGATGACATCTTTTTATTCTTACGCAGCTTGAAACATCCAACGCCCGCCAGATCCAATACTAATTCCCTGAAATACATGTAGTTTTGAAAACATCAACAAAAGTTGAGCGAGTTCATGCGTTTGTTTGTGTGTGTAAATAAAACCTTTGTAATCATTGTATGTATGTATGCATGTATATCCCGGTATGAAAGCAAAATAAGGAAACAGATTGATTAATGGTTTGCAAGGCCATTAACATGCGTGCAACGGCGTAGGAAGGCTCAAACCTAGCAAATTTGTACCGGGCCTCTGGCTGTAAGACATAGTCACCTCATGGGCCACCCTGGTCCTCATGGGTGTGGGCTCGCTACACCCAAATAGATCTATCACTCATGCCTCTCGGTCCTAACACGAGGATTAATGGTCTTAAGAGTGAGCCTACCCTTTCACATGATCTACTGTACTTTCCTTAGCTAACCATACCAATTGTATTTGTCTGTAAATATTTGTAACATGTACTTCACCCCCGAAGTTATAAAACTGAAAACAGTTAAGAGAAAAGGGGGAACATGAACTCACTGTCTTGCGTCTTCAACAATCGTAACTCAAGCTCCTTTAGCAAACACGACTATCTACAATGTACCAGTGTCTATTAGACTAACGGGCCGTGCCTTGTCTTGGTATTAATGTTTTTGAGTTACGTTTCTTTTATGTCTTCAATATTATTCCAAGTTATAATTACTTGTTAAAATAATATTTATTTTAACTTTAAATTATATTTATTTAATTTTGGAATAGTCGTTAAAACAATATATCTTAATTTAATACTTCCCAAGTATTTATACTTGTACTCCCTTCCCAAGGATGGGTATATTTGTATGTATTTGTTTATTTTCGCCATGTATCGGTGTCATACTCTGGTGTGTATTTATACGTACGGGAATACGTATTTTCTTGTAATTGTTAAGTATTCTTATACTTAATTTTTGTGTTAAACTTTTCCGGAATATTATTTCTAATAAAAATCCACCAAATATATACATATTTCCAAAATATATATATATATTTAAGAAATATTATTTAGAAAAATTATTTATAATTTTTCCTTTCGGCAAAAATATTTGTAGTTCCAAAATAATATTTTCATGTCTAACTTTAGAATATATATATATATATATATATATATATATATATATATATATATATATATATATATAAACTTATTTTTACCAAAAAATAATGTATTTCAAGTTTATCCAAGAAAATATATATTTTTCCAAAAAATAACATATCTTCTAATAATTCCAAGGAAACATATTTATGTTTTTATTCACCAAAAATTATATATTTCCTTCTTGTCAAAATATGATATACTTATGTGATAATCATAAAAATATCATATCTTTATTTCCTTGTGTCCAAAATATTATTTACCAAAATTGTACTTATAAATGTATTTTCCGGAATATTTTGTAAGTTACATTCTTTCGTTCGGTTTCACAATATTATGCATGTAACTTGTATATTTATTCCTTGAGATTTTTGGTAATATTCTGGATTGTAATTTCTTGGTATTTTGATGTGTTATATTATTTGAAGTCCTAAAATAATATAACTAATACACAAAGTATACAAATAATCACACACATGTGTCTTCTAAATATATATTTCCCTAAATACATATTTAGTCACTTTTATTTATAAAAATCAACCTCCAATGTATGTAATCTTTGTAACAAAATTTATGGCAAAGTTTATGTGAAAACTCATGGTTTAAAATACACTTGTAAGTGTATGTTTATAAATATTTTTCTAAGTGTTTAATTTTTATAAAAATTTTGCCATAGTTTCCCCTAAAAATGGAGGTTTCCAAGCTTTCAAGCATATCATTTTCTTTTGTAAATATCATCACAATCAATTCACAATCATCACTAAACAACTTACACTTACCAATTTCGCCAAAATCATGCTTAATCTACTACTTCATGAACTTGAAAGTTTATGAAAAATTGTAGTAACTTGGAAGTGTGTTTAGTAAGCTTAGTTACCCATTAAAGTTTGGTTATTTATTTGTAAATCCCTTTCTTGAAAGATTTAGTCTTTTACAACTTACAAGATGATTTTTCTAAAAATCATTCTTTTGAATTTTTTTTGTTAACAATGCATTTTTATACTTGATATACCACTAAAAACATGTTTAGTTTCTTTAAAATCCATGATTATGTAAATCTTGCAAATGAACTTGGTTTCTTGAGAAACTTATGTTTAAAATCATTTTTACACAAGACTTCTAATATGCTTCATACTTCATCAAACACAAAATCATCTTTATTTTCAAGTTCATGTGAAACATAAAGTATGATCATCTTGGTTTTTCACAAGATCATCACCTCAACTTGCTAGATCATGTGTTTAATCACAATCTAGTAAGTTCCATAGGATGTTTAACATCATAAACACAAGAATCAATCATCAAGTATCACACATATACTAAAACAACATAAATTAGTATGATTTTTAGCTTTATGTTCAAAGTTATGTTCTTGATCATTAGTGTACTTCATGATTAGTAACATGTATCATCTTTTAACCAATATTATAAGAAGTAACAAGAGATTTTGAGAGCCTTACTACTAGCACAAGGCTAGGGATGAAACTCAAGAAGATGAAGATGATAAACTAGGTGGTTAATAGCAAATGGTGAAGTTCCTTGAAGTTCCAAAGCCACCAAGCTTCCTTATCTTGCTTCTAACACCTTTGTATGGTCTTGTAATGATTGAAGAAGATTGGATGATGATGGTTATGGTGGTGATGGGTTTCGGCCGAGAAGAAGAAGAGGAGAAGGAGAAGAAGTGTGTGAAGTGTTTGTGATGAACATGAATGGTAAGGACTAGAGGTTAATTATATAATTTTCCAACATCTCCTAATCCATTGTGTAATGTGTTCTTAAAAGATAAAACATGATCCATTAAAATATTTGAAACAAATCAAGGTGGTGGCCCACCTTTATGACTGTCCCAAGGGGGGGGGGGGGGTCTTGGTTGGGGTTCAACTAAATGGTTAAGGAAGTTAGTTAGGATCTAATGTTAGTTGCATACTTTAGTTAGTAGATATTTTGTATAGGGTTTTATGATGATCGGGGATCATAACTAGCTTGGAAACATAAAAACAATGCTTCTAGTGTAATTTTGATGTTTCGGGTAGTGTCCGGTTGTTCGGTTGGATACCGGTTTGTTAATGTGCTAAACTTGCAGTTTAGTGTGCTTTATGTACCTTTTTGTGACACTTTTAATTCCCGATAATTAGGAAAGCATTCAGGACCATTTAACCATGTTTCTGCATAATATTAGTGTGTTTAAATGCTGATAAATGCTGAATTTTGCAGAATTCTGCAGTTTGTGTGTGTTTTTTGGCACTTTCCGGCATGTAAACTATCACTAGAAAGGCAGTTTTGTGATCCTTACTTTCCTACACACTATACTAGTGTAGTATTCAGTTCCTGGCTCATTCTGTGCCTCAATGCATTGTCTGTCTATGTGCTGAGTTCTGTCAGCATATTCCGGAGTTATCCGCTAACTGTGCTTTGTGTATCATTTATGTTAATAAGTTTGCATGTAATAATGATGTGACATTTTGCAATATGTGATGCACATGTAAGTATGATAAAGTAATCAGAAAGTAGTTAATTGTATTTAAGCACAGTCATTAAGCACTAATCAAGATTAATTAATTGTACGGATGCCTGGATTTTTGACAGTTGTCACAGGATCGTCGGACGAATGTGATTTCTTGTTTCGGATGCCGCAACGAGTGCGGAATCCAAGCTATAACACAAACCGAACGAGAGAGTGAACAATATGAAAAGATATCAACGATTAACGGTTCCATGTATTGATTTTGATAGAGTTTTGGTACAATATTCGACCAATACAAAGCTCACCGGAATTCTATTTCTACTCTCTCTCTCTAGCTCATACAAGCTCACTAAACATAGTGACAACTACTGGTATTTATACTCAAACTAGCAATGCCTACATCGACACAACACTAAAACATTCGAAACATACGATATACATCGAAATACATAGCATGCCATCGAAACAGGACCTATACAACGAAATAGGCATGACATGCATCGAAATAGCTTGTTATATTATCAAAATAGACTGTTTTGATAAGTCTATTTTGATGTCCTGCAAGCATTACTTCTATCTCGATATGTATATATGCATGAACATAGATTATGCTTCAATTTCGATCTGCATATATGCATGCATTTGAGTTCAAATGATGACATCATCATGGTGATGTCATCATGACATCATCAACCAACTATCTTGTTCTCGTGTCTTCGTCATTCGTGTGCCGTTCTTCGGGTTGCACGACAGAAGAATGTCGTGACATCGATCTTGAACTGAACCGAACCGAACAGAGCCACATTCACACAAATGTGCATCAACAATAAACCCCACGCAGAATCCCGATTACCAGTTTAACACAAAAACCTGTTTACTAATTCAAACACCACATAGACATGACCTTGGAATTAATGACATTGATAAACTGTTAGGGACAACTTTTAATAATAACTGTAACATCCTAACAATCCGTTAAATTATACCAATTACCCACCAATCTACCAACCCGTTAACGATGCAATGAAATTGCCAATACGCTTGATAGATGTAACACCCCAAAAATTTCGTCCAATTATGTGATGACACGTGTCCAATTCTCCAACAAATCCCGTCTACATGGAGGGAGAAACCTCTGACTAATCCCGACTATGTGCAAGGAGGAAGGAAACACATTGAACGTTAACTGAAACGTATCTTTGAATCTCCAACTGATCCCGAATCCGGGAAGGAGAAATGAAATTTTATTATGCATTAGCTAAAATGCGTCCCGGATCTCCGACTAATCCTAAATACAAGGAAGGAGGGGGACTATTTATGCCAAACGGCCGAAGATGTGAAAATCCAATGGCTAAACTTGGAAAATCACAAAAATCATTTTCTGGTGGTCATATACGAACCACAAAGCCTAAAGGCTTACGTTCCGTAATCCACTTGATTTCCTGCGCACCTTAGGTCCTTACGGACCGCAAGGCTCTAACCCTTACGGTTCATAAGGGATCACCAGAGACAGTTTTTTGCTTGGAGAACAAGGATTTCTTTCATAGTGACACCTATTTCGAAATTATGCCACTTTCCTCTAATCATTACACGTCCTATGACACTTGGGAACATTTCACAATGATCAGGGACTCTTGGAATGATCCCCTTGATCATCTTCAACTATAAATTGAACTTGAATTTCATTTGCAAACTTACTCATTCACTCATTCTTTCTTTCTTTCTATACTCATTTGGAGCTATCCTCTGGACAAGAGGACTCCTTTCTCAGTTCATCTTCTGCCAAACACTTACAAGTAAGTGTTTACTTTGTTGCAAATTCATTTATTAAGTTATTTTTAAGCTAAAAGTCAACCGTTGACGTTCTGTTTGACTTTAGCTTCTGACCATTTTGGTCAAGGTTAAGTTCAATCCTAACTTTCCTATGTGATCGTAATAACGTTGGTGTGATCCCTCTGCGATTATACCATCAAACGATCTCATTTACTAGTCGCATTGTAATTTGAGCATTTTTTCGTAAAACTTGAATTTTATGATTAACATGCATAAATGAGTTCTATAACTTAAAACTCAGTTGTTTTTCACTTATACAAATTTTATAACTAATATTAACTAAACATAAGATGCTCAACTTATCCAATTCAGTTTAGCGTGTTATTCTATGTCAAAAGTCAAGCAGTTTGACCTTTGCTTTGACTTTTGATTCTGACCCGTTTGGTTAATGTCTGGGCTGTTCTAAAGTTGTTTTAGGATCATGTTATTGTTAAGTGTAATTTACTGAAGTTATGCTATGTGATCAATCCATTTAATAGGTTTATTGACAAGTCTTGAAATCATAATTAAAAATGACAATAATGCCCTTATGTGGTCAAATAAGCTAATCAAATGATTTTAAATCAAACTAAGCTATAATCTAACTTTATATCGGTATATACTTCAACTTAAAATGAGCTTTGATAATAAGACTTGTCATAAGACCATCCGACCTTCTGAACCCGTTTTTAGGCGCGTAAATAGTTATACGAAACCAGTTCGCATAAAATAGGCGTAACGGGTCAAAATATTTTAAAACTTATCCAAATCAGAATGTTGATTAAATTACCAATATCCAATGAGTCCTTATACTCGGATAGGTATAAATCACCTTAAAATCGGGTTATGCTTAATCTAACTATTAATCTTATTCTTACGTAACAGGTCGTGTCAAAGGAACTAACCTATGGCCCGTATACATTCTAACAGATAGCTGAGTTTTGTTCTTAGTCTATATGGCTTTTACTATATTTGAAAACCGGTAATGGCTGGAAGTTATCTAAAAGGTAAATACTCTTAACTTATTTTGTTTCTAAACTTGGGGTATGGCGAATACGCCACTTGGAGTGGGTATTACATAAATGGGTCGCCTATGATAACCCATAAATGTAAGAAATCGGTTTAATCCATTATATTTGATAATTGTAATGATTGGGGGTTATTGGTACCGTGTCCGGGCTTCCCGACTCATAGATTAATAGGGCCATACAGAATAATGTGCAAGAGTAAGCATACCGACTGTAAGACATGTTTTATTCAACTTTTGTGTGTACCTTAATCTTTATAGCACTGAAAATGACCGGCTTTGATATCGTGTTCCCATCATATGACAAATGTGTAAATCTGGTGACAAGAATAAATCCCAAGAAATATTAAATGATTACCTACGGGTTTTCTCTATGTATAAAATCATTTTTGAAAAACTATTTTAAAAATGAGTCAGTTAATTGTATTTACCAGCGAAAGCTGATGTATTTTCAAAAGACTAAAATGCAGGTACCGAACCTTGACTGTTAGGCTGGGAATCCGGGTCAACTATGATAAAAGCAATGGAATTTGCAACTCCTAGCTTAAGGCCTATGATGTCTAAGCTTCTTTTCGTCTCGATTCGTTGCAGGCTTTATTTTAACAATCTTTGTATACTTGAATATTAAATATTTTTGATGTAATGAATGTTTATTTTTACTCTTAATACTTCCACTGCATCATTATTAAATTAACTGTGATTGTAATTGGTATCCAACCGTCACCACTAAACCCTTTCGGGCCCACCAGAAAACGGGGTGTGACAATAAACGAAGAATAATTCAAATATAATAAACGTTTACCAAAATCAGCATAAGTTGTCAAGAATACCAGTTATGAGAATTAGAAAACAAAGTCTAAAGGGAAAAAACTAGCAATCAATCATCCGAGGGAAGTCACCAAGTTTTTATCCTCGCATGGCAGTCATCACAACTTCCAAACTTTATTTGGTATGAGTTTCCATGAAGAATCTGATTGACCCGGGTGTCAGAACTCAGAACTCTGAAAATCGCCTTGAGGGTGTGTTCTAGGATCATCCAAATGCTCAAAAACGAAATGCCATTATGATTTTACGATTTAGGTTAAAATCTATCTTTTCCCGAAACAACACTCTCCTACGCGTGCGGGAGAGTTTTCTGGTCCTTCTGTGTGGCGCAAAGGAATGGAGAGAGGCAATGAAGAACGGAATCAAAGCCCTTCAAGCAAGTGGAACTTGGTCTCTTAAAAAATTGCCAAACGGGAAGCGTGCTATAGGCTCGAAGTGGGTGTATAAAATCAAACATAAACCAAACGGGGAGGTAGAATGATTCAAGGCACGCCTTGTAGCCAAAGGCTTCACCCAAATGGAAGGCATAGACTTCCACGAAACTTTTGTGCTAGTGGCAAAACTCGTGACTGATCGAACCCTTTTAGTCGTGGCTGTAAGAATGGGGATGGCACATCTACCAACTTGATGTCAACAACACCTTTCTACATGGAGATCTACATGAGGATGTCTATATGAAAATACCCCAAGGATTTGGAAAACCGGATGATGATAGAATTTGTAAGCTCAAGAAATCGCTACATGGGCTCAACCAAGCGTAATGGAATTTGTCTAAAAATTTCACCACTTCCTTGCTTGAATTCGTTTCTGGCTGCTTGCTTCTGCTATAGTCAACTCACAGCTGACGCTGCTAGCATTGAGATTTCAGTTTGGGACCTTTTGATATGCATAATTCTATGCAGAGGAGATACAGAGAGAGCACAACCACTATTAAGACACAAATTACTCACTTGATTATGAGAATGAAAGGAAGCAATAAAAGTATAAGAACAATGGAAGCAAATGAAATGAATTAAACCCCTTATGGGCATCAAGAATAGCAAAGAAAGAAGGATGAAGTGCAACACCATAAAATGAACGCTTTACACTCAATGTCGTTTTTACATTAAAACTTAAAGACTAAATTATGTTAAAGGTCGCCCTAAAGGGCTACATGTCCCCCTGTATAAGGTCGAGCTTGTTCCAGCTTGGTAGATACAAGTCTCTACCTTCATCTGCCACTAGCAATGGGTAACATAGTATGCTTACTCATGCTATCGAAGGTGCTTGAGCTTACAATGCTTATACTGCCACCATTTGTATATTCATCATCGTTTGTTAGTCCTTTTAACAAATACTCACCTTCATTTTCGTTTCGACTACTTTCCACCCATGGATGTTTTTGAATCATTGAAGCCAATATTCCTTGGAGCTCGATTGCTACTTCCTTCATGGTAGGCCTTTCGTCGCCTTTAACGCGTAAGCATCTTTCAGCCAGTCTTGAGACTTGGATAATCTCGCTAGGAACATCGTTTAGCTGCAAGTGTTCATCAAGAACTTGGAGGAGTCTCCCCTGTTTTAAAGAATATATAAAGTATATAGCTAGGTTCCTCTCTGCCTCTGGCCTATCAAAGCTAAGAGCCTTTTTTCCAGTTAAAAGCTCCACTAGTACCACCCCAAAACTATAAACATCGCTTTTATCCGTGAGTTGGTTTGTTTGCAAATACTCTGGATCTAAGTAGCCTAGTGTTCCTTGCACTATAGTGGCCAATTCAATCTGGTCAATAGGAATTAGCTTAGATGCTCCAAAATCAGCCACTTTTGCTACATAGTTTTCATCCAAAAGTATATTCATTGGCTTGACATCTCGATGGATGATTGGAACAGATGCTGAAGAGTGCAAGTATGAAAGTGCTTCGGCTGTCTCCGTTGCTATTCTGAGTCGGATGTCCCATGTAAAAGCTGACGACTTGCCTTTGACGTTGTGGATGTGATCAGAGAGTGTGCCATTCGGAATGAACTCGTACACCAATAAAGGGACTTCTGTTTCCAGGCAACATCCAATCAGCTTCACCACATTTCTATGATTAATTTGAGACAGGATAAGAACTTCATTGATAAATTGCTCTATCTGGGTTTCAGTTTGATCTGGTAGCTTGGACTTCTTTATGGCAACAATTCTGTTATCGGAAAGAACTCCTTTATAAACAGTGCCATAGCCTCCCTTACCGATAATCCTGGTATCATCATAGTTATTGGTTGCTTTCTTTAGCTCATCAATCGTGAAGACTCTTGCTTGATCACGAGAACCCCTATCTCCAGAAATTCGCTGCTGCAACATTATTCCACCATTTTGTTTAAAAAATTTCTCTCTCAGCATCATCAGCTTTCGCTTCTTGAGTATCAAGTACAACCAGGTGACAAAAATAAGGAGAATTATTGAAGAAACTGAGATACCTGCAACAACACAATCTAACTTATAACACCGTTTCATGCTGATTTGATTTCTGGGGTAGTGTAAGATATGAACTGAAAAAATATTGGATCATTACGTACCTAGCCCTATCTTTATAACGGTGGATTCATCAGCAGTGCAACCTGTTCCAGCCTTCCTACCATCGCCAGAGTAACCTTCTTTACACGTACACGTGTAATTTCCTGGTGTATTAACGCAATGAGCATCATGTTCGCAATCATGAGTTCCAAGATTACACTCATCAATATCTGTAGAATAACCAATGGTCAATCATATCATTGGCGGTGAAAAGGTAAATTTGGTAAGAAAGCATCCAAATATTAAATCAAAACTTACCCATGCAGCCATTTGCATCTGTAACATAAGGGTTGCCTTCATAACCTTCAAGGCACTGGCAACGATATCCGGGACCTCGATAATCTTGATCACATGTGCTGTTACCCTTGCATGAGAAGTTACCCGTGGCCTTTGCTTGTGCACAAGTCAAATTTCCAATCG